>NTHP01000050.1:1280754-1293333 GCA_003416845.1 Oplegnathus fasciatus | reverse complement strand
AAAAAAAAAAAGACTAAAGAACAGAAAGGCTGCAGAAGACACAACAGAAATCTGGCTGTTTCATTGTTTAAGAGTTGAGTGTCTTGGATTCATTTCCCTCTTTGCTTTTTGAAAGCTTATCAGTGGTGCCATTTTCGCAGCTGTTGACAATACAGAGGGATGCTCTGCAGGCCATGAACATTTGATACTTGAATTTTAACATGGCTGGTGTTATGAATAAACTAGTTAACAGAATATTTGCATCCACAGATGAGAATAGATGAGTATGAATACATGAACCACATATTTTTCTGAGGAGTTGGTGGAGACCAAAAACAGAGCTAAAAGGCGAGTATATGAATGAATGTTGCACTTTCATCAGGGGGCCAGAAACACAACTCCTAACGAATGCTAATGTTGCACAGTGTAAAAAGGCAACGGTTCACTAGTTCACTATAACAACTTTAACAGTCAATTTATACTTCTTCAAAGAAATGTTGACTTTTAAAGACACAGTCAAATGGATTTTTTTTTTTTCAAGTAGTAACCCTGTGTCCCTGTGAGTAATGTATTTTGCCATTTAGTTTGGTTATAATTTTGGCCACCACATTGTGACATCCATCAGGAAACAACAATCTTGTTTTGTCCAACAACATTCTTGCGATATTGATCTGGAAACTTTAGGCTGAATTTGCACAGGTGATGAAAACCAAAAGCACCTTCCGGTGCTACAGTTTCACAGTCAGCCATCTTAACTAAAGAAAGAGATAAGTGATACTAAATCAGACACTAAAACATTAAGAATCCATCACTTTCATTGCCATTTCTTAACTATGTGACCTTTGCAATTTATGACTTAATGGTAATGGCAATTCAGTGAGGACCTTTTCCTTCATTCATCATCGTCTAACCAGAGATTTTTTTTCTGTGTTCAGTCTGTTATAATCAGTTTTTGGAGTGCAGGAACATAGCTGGAATTTTCTTCTCACAGTCCATGCAGAGTCAGCTTAACAGTGTCCAGTCCAGAAACTGGCAAGTTCAGTTCGAAAGCCGCTCCCCCTGCATTCCCCGTCACTGCATCTCATGACCTGGAAACCTCAGACGGTTATGTATTTCACAAGCACATACAAGTCAGCACAAGGTATTCATGGGGTTGCCTCCGGGCAAGAAAAAGAAGAAGAGCCACATTTTTCTTCTAAGAGGTATGAAAAAGTGAGGTAGGAAAGATGGATCAAAGGTAAGACTGGAGGAAAAGTGGGGGTGAAGACAAAAGAACAGTGAATGAAAAAAAAAAGGGAAGAGAAGGGATGGGGGAGAGAAGGAAGGAAAGAAATTGGATATGAAAAGGTGACATGTATTCAGCTGCATCTCACTCAGCAGTTTTCACAAAACCTCTCTCCTGCCTCATTTCCATAGCCCAGTGCATTTTCTCATCTGGCATGATTTATGTGCGCTGCAGATTTTACCATCAGGCGATCATGTCATCAGCTGGTAGAAGGCCAGACTCAATAATGTAGTTCTACTCCTTTTTTCTCCATTCACTATTTCTTATTTACTAGCATTTTGAACAGTTTTTCTCTTAGGGCTAATGCAGCCAAATGGAGAAAAATGATCGTCCTGCTGGTTATTGAATGAATAAATCACAGAGCATAGCCTTGGGTTTTCCACTTGGGTCCTTCCTTTTTGGGCTGTGTGTGTGTGTGTGTATTAAGTCAAATAAAGTCAATAAATACCTTTATTGTGAAGACTTTGTGGGTTGCCTTTAGTTATTCATGTTTAAAGATGAAATAAGGGGAATTCTGTGTTGACATGAAGGATGTGTGGTCTCAGAGGTTATCACTTGTTGATAATTCTTGAAGAAAAAATCCCCTAAAACACTTTAATAATGTTAAACAGCTACTGGCAGTGAACAAACATCAAACACTGATGTAGATGTCACATTTTGGTGTCAGTCCCTAAGAATCAAAGAGCAACAGCTTGTTCCTCGTCTCACCAGGGAGGAATCCATCATAGAGGAGAGGAAAATAGTGATTTTATCCACCAGCAGCCTCACCACCCACAATGCAATGCAGCACATACTGTGGTTCGAGTAAGAGTAAGCTTGGTAGTACACATAAGTACAAACATTGACTGAAACTTGGCTAATGAGATGTAGCTAAAAGGCATTGTGGGAAATGTAAACAAGTCATGATATTTGCATTAAAATGTTGTGCAAGTTTAAGGCAAAATGAAATGTGAATCGGTGGGCGTTTCCATTAATTAGCTTAATGCGAATACATTTAAGAGGATGTGACAACATTCCCGTATTTAACCAGCACCAGTAGCTCTGATTCTCCCTCTTCCTCTCTCTCTCTCACTCACTCACTCACTCACTCACACACGTACAGGCCATAAGGAGTCGGGAATCAAACCACCAACCCTGAAAATAATGACCGACCTGAGCCACAGCTGCCCCGATACATCATGATACATGAAACATGAAACATCATGGCATTTAATTGCAGCTTCCCACTGAATTTGTGTTTACTGGTTGACGAATCAGCCTTCTCTTGAACCCTGTGTAACCTGCGGTATTTTTTAGAAACACCTAACACCAAGAAAACACTTTATTTTATAGGTCCCATAGTTTCCTAATAATCTTCAAGGGAGGAACTGATATGTAACTGTAAATTCATAGAAAAGTTCCTGAAAAGCACTCAAGGAGGAGGAGGAGTTGTCAATTTGTACACTTCCAATTAATTCACATGAACTGCTAGTGCAGTCAGTGCACAGGGAGTCAGCTGAGCATGCACAGATGTGAAATTACTCTATAGGCAAAATTCAACAAATATGGAGAGTAATGTTTTCAATTATAAATTCATATTTTCTTTGGTATAATTGAGTAGGCATTTCAGGGAAATTCCTCTGAACATTGTCTCCATTGTTTTTCCTGTAATTAGTACCAAATTACACAGTTCTCTCTAGGAAATTTCAGAAATCGTTATTGAAATCACTTTTTATTTTTTATTTTCTTGGGCTTTCTGGTGCAGTGGAGTCATGTAAAAATGAGTGGCAGTTAGACAAATATGCTTTGTCTACAGTAGAAGAAGCAGGGACCACAATGTCAAGTGTATGAAAAAAATCTCTTTCCATCAACCTTTATCACATCTTTTCTTTTTTGATTTGATTTTCCCACTTCCCACTTCCTGGCAGGTTTTTGAGTGCCAGTTAAAAAAAGACATTTAAAATTGGAGAAAAACAGGTGGACTGACACGTACCTTCTGACAAAAGTACTCTAGATTTAATATAAAAGTGGGCAAAACTGGTGAAATACAACAAAATCTCAACATTGATGACAGACAACAGTGTAAAATTATCCAAGAGCATTTTTACCTTAATGATAATGATTAGAAAAATGAGAATTTGTCAAGAACCTCAACACCATCAACTTGTCCTTGCTTTCATCTCCTCCAGCCATTCAGTTATTCTCTATAATTGAATAGGAGGAGTACTGGCTCACTCCCTAACTGTTTCACTCCCTTTTCAGCAAGTCATCTCAACATCAAGACAACAATCTTGACAGCATCTTGACTGAGAAGACACTTTCACTGTTAATGAAAAACTTATTTTTTTCATTGTACTCCTTCAACATAGCACTCCTTCTACTTGTGTTGGAAGAGGACAACTATGAGAGGAATTTCTTTGCAAGAGTGTACAGTGTCATTGCTGTTGCACCACATTATGTTTCAGAGCACTTTACAATAAACATCCTGAGTTGAAAAGACAACCCACTGAAGAATACATGGATATGACAATAAGGTTTCTACTGTGGCATATGTTTGATTGATTCCTGGCAGACACAACTTCTTGTTGCTGTCAGGTGATTGACAGTACACAGTGTAATGTGATTCAGCACTGACTTGAAAACGGTCAAATCCAGCACAATTAAATAGTGTCAAAACCACACAAAGGTGCCATGTTCATGATGGATTATCTCAGTTTGTTGATGTTGTTTTTCATCCTCCTACTGCAGTACAGATAAGATACCTGGGGCACTGTGGAGGAGAGGGGAAACCAAGACCATGTAATCAAAGGAGAGCAAGACATAACTACGTGCAAGGATTCAATTAAATCAGTGGCCTGCTGTCACGTTTCTGTAAGAACCTGCTGTCTGCATAGTTCAGGATATAATTGTGGTTGTCAGAGAGGATGATGGATGATGGCAGATACTCTCCAGTGCTGGGACACAAGTAATGACTTGCATTAGGGCTAGTTCATTCAGCAAGGTAATACATTACATAGTTCACGTTAGCATTTACTCAATGAAATTGCATATTACACTGCATACAGCATAATTTGATAAATTATTTAACCATGTTATTGTATATCTGAGTTAGTTCCACAATTCACCTACTCTCACTTAACAACACAAGGAGTCTTCAGTTGTGCTTTGAGCATGATACACGGTCACAATGGAAATGCTAACACGTTGGCAGGTAATGTTTGCCATGTTCACCATCTTAATTTAGCATGTTAGCATGCTAAAATTTATATTATTAGATATTTGATCATATTGGGCAAAGAAACATTTTGACCTAATGATTGTGTTAGTGTAAAAGTCAGGGGTTCCCCAAAGGTATTACAATTCATCCTTTGGGGGACATGGATATGTGTACCAAATTTCATGGCAATCTTTCCAATAGTTTTCAAGACATTTATCAATACACATGGTGAAATGCGTCAAGTGTATTGATAAATGTCCACACAATTATTGGATGGATTGCCATGAAATTTGGTCATATGGATTCACCCTCTCAAAACTTTGAATATTTGTTTCAAATTTCATGGCATTACATCCAATAGTTTCAGTTATATTTAACTAAATATATCTGAACTAACTCTAAAAGTGTTAACCCCGCAGTGATGTTAAAGGAAAATTAAGAGGATCACCAAAGTCATTAGGATTCATCCTCTGGGGGCCACGAATTTCCGATCAACATTTTATGGCAATCTATCTTGTATTTTGGCCTGATGGTGGCACTACAGTAGAGGAAACGTGAAGAGGTCACCAACAATGTTAGGATTCATCGTCAGGAGACCATGTATATACAAAGACTTTGACTGCTGGTGGCATTAATCAAAAGGCTTGTTACCAAAATAAGAATCATCCTCAAGGGACTATGAGTATGCAAACTGTATACAAAATCTGGCCAGTTGATGTTGGTTCATTGCTTCTTCTCTCACTGAAGTAATCTGACAACAGCTGTGATATCAGTTATGTTTCAGCCTTGTCAACAAAGCTGTAAGTGTTCGGAGCATCCATCCTCTGTGTCAGCGCAGCCTTAGCTCAGTGGTTCCCACTCTCACACAGTAACAAAGCACTATTAGTAATGCTGGCTGGTTTTGGCCATTTGGTCTCTGGCTGGCTCTACTCACTCAGTAGTGTTTCAGCAGTTTCAAATGAAAAGGGACCTGGCAAGCTGCTGGGGCCTCCATAATAACCACAATAATTATTTGAATTGTTCAGTGACTGCGGCAAAGTGTTCGTACTTTCCATAATAATAGAGAGCTTGGTGTTAATGGCTGCAGGCTGAGGAATTTTGAAAAATGGTTGTGACCAAGTCCCTGTGGAGCAATCATGCATAATTTACGGTGTTTGTGGTGCTGGGAATTCAGCGATATACAAAGCATTCGGTGGAAGGAAAAGTAAAGGTGCACTTTTTGCTCCAACACAAGGACACATTTTTAAAAGTTCATACACCTGACATTACCTTGTATGTGGCCGTGATAACATTTTCTTCATAGATTCTATCCAAACAATTACTATCTAGAGACAGTTTTCTTTGAAAGCTAAAGAGGAAACTTGCAGAAGGTGAGGAACCAATCTTCTAACCCCCCGGGGCAGGTGCTGATGTATTTACCCGTTTACCTCACTGTGTGAGTTTGACTATTACTTTTCTGTGTGGGCTTTGTATCAGCTCAGAAATAAGCAGCTTTTACCCAGCCCTTACTGCCCACAGGGCTGGTTCAATACAAATTCATTTGGTCATGTCATTTAGAGTTTAGCTTGAGGTTGGGTTGGGGATCAGAATGACACTTCTGTTCGAAAATAACAAGACAAAGACATTTTCTTGTGAGGGAAAGAAATCTTTTTGTGAGGGCTTACTTTGGTAATGATTGGCAGTAAAGATCCATTAAATACAGATGATTCCTACATGACAAAGTGCGATGATGGGGGTGCCGATGCAGTTTTTAGGTGCTTTAGCGTCTTTCAGCTCGTTGGTTTGGTTTTCCAAACCTGTTTACTGTTTCTTACCACTCTCATCAACCCTATTTCCAGCAGGAGCAGACAAGTTTTAGCAAAACAGCTCTGATAAACCCACTGTAGCCATTAGCAGGTGAACATAGCATCTAGCAAGCTACCCAGTCAGATATGTTACTGAGGAGAAGGCAAAGATGAAAACAGAGCTAAAAGGAGAGTTGGACTTAAATGTGTCAGGTCACCAGAAACAAGACCCTATAAATGAATGCTAATGCTGTTCCCTGACTGCTGGAGGTGTAAATAGGCAACTTTTTGCCAACACGTTTGCCATATCAACTTTATTAGACCATAATATGTCAAAATGTGTATGATATGGAGTTCTGCCCCCAAGTGGTCAAAAAGTAATTAATACAGCTTTAAATACTTAATTACAAAGACCTCCTGAGAGTCCCAAACAAGTAGACAACCACTGTGACAGCCTGTGTTAATAGACTATTTAACATCTGCAGGCAACAACTAGCAGGCAGCTTTACAGAGAGACACAGACACACAGCCAGAGGGGGAAAAAGTCTAATAACATGACTGATATGATCCACTGCACTTTAATGGCTCATCAGACAACCGTGTGTGTGTGTGTGTTTGCACTTTCGATGTCAAATGCTGTGTTTGTACGTATCAGTGTGCATTGGGTTGCAATAGATGTATGTGTATATGTGTGTGTGTGTGTCAGTACAAAACTCCTCTCTGCTGCTTGCTGATAAATGCAGTGGCTGTGTGCTCTTCATCAGAACTGGGAGTCTATTTGCTGTCTCCCTCTTCTTTGCAGAGCCGACTCAAAGGAGATAGTTGCCGAGAGGGAGAAATATTTTAACTGAGTTGTCACAGTTTGTAGATCGCAAAGCAGGATGATCTGAATTAGCAATGACTGGGAAAGTTGTACATAGTCAAAGATTGAAAATAGTTATGGCTCAGTCTGACTAACTGCACTTTTACCATATTCTCTCAAGAGAATGAAAGAAACTGGTTCTTAAAATCTTTGTGTGTTAAATGTTTTTAATACAACAATCGCTGACTATAACCATTTCCTCTTAGTAGTGTTGGTCCCATATAGATGCAAACAAATCTTTAGATGTTGATGTTTAATTCATATTTGATAATTTGCTTATACTGCCTACACACAAATAAAGCCAGTCACCTCAAAATGAAGAATCCCACACTTTGAAAATGCCTCTCTAAACAAAGCTCATTTGGAGCATTTCCGTTCAGATTAGCACTTAAATGTAATATATACAGCAGATCTACATATATTTGAATATTAAAGGTTCTGTGGCATATGGTTTTGTCACCTGGTAAAATCCCTTCTGTCTTTCAGTCGCAGGCAGAGGTTCAGCTGAACCATTGCCTTTTTAAAGTGTCAGGAAAAACCAAAAAAAACCAAAACATTGTTTACAATTTCTGGAACTGTGACAGCTAACAACAACCAATTACAACAACCAATTGGTGAAGCTTTAACAGAAGTAAATGCCATGGTTAAAGTGTCAAAACAAGCTGTGTTAATATTTTTGAATGAGTGTGGTATAATCACCGTTTTTTAAGTGACACATTACTCATAGTGGCATGATTTCCCGCATAGGGATTTGTCTATGTCATTCTTTTTGGCAGCAAGTTGTTCATCAGCTGTTGAGTGTGTAATCTCAATATGATACAGTGAGTATCAGAGGAACATCAGGCTTCACTTTGTATGCAGCTGTAGTCCTTTTGGTTCTTCCACGAATCAGTTCCACTCAATACCTGATATGTGTTCTCAGCTGCTACAGGGTAAGCAAAGTTGTACAGTATACTGTGTGTGTGTCGCTTGCTAACCAAGCACTGACCAAGAAGATGCAGTTTCTCTGATAAAAAACTGTTACATGAAAACAAAACAATAAAACAGTACAAAAAAAACAAAAAAAAAACAGGTTACCAAGCCGAATTTGTGAACTTCCTGAAATGTCTCCTTGGGTAACACAAATTTTGCTTTGGCCCATGTCCCATCTGCTAACATGGAGGGGATTTATGACCTATACTGCAGCCAGCCACCAGGGGGCAATCGAGATGTTTTGGCTTCACTTTTGGGAAGCTGTCATGTCGTCCATCTTTATATACAGTCTATGGCTGGCTTAACATTAGGTTAGCACATAGGCCCTCACAGGTTGTTGTTTTTACTCTTCGGTTTTTGTACAGATTAAACTAATGAGCTTTATTTTTTTTTTGCATTTGGACAGAGCTACGCTAGCTTTCCCCCCTACTCCTAGTCTTTATGCTAAGCTAACCGGCTGCTGGCTGTAACTTCATTTAGCGTACAGACACGATTTCCCAAAATGTTGAACTGCTCCTTTAACACCTATTCAAAATTGGGTGACATATTGACGTCATTCACTATTTCTTAGATCAACTTTGATGAACTGCTGCTTGTACATTTCTACCCACAAGAGTAGAAAAAAAAGGGATGTTCTCTATTTTTATTTTTTTCTCGATCAGATGCTATAACAAATTCTGTAAATGCAAGTTATCAGAGAACCACAGCAGCTCTGTGCTAATTTTGCTAATATGGAAGTATCAGATTATATTTAATATGACTTTAAGACAGCTGCAGGAGAAATGCATTAAAGGCAGACTTCTACAATGCCACTGCAGAAATGGCCATAATGAGTCTTGCATCGCAGTGTTGCACTGATGCATTAGATGCCTGTAAGAGCGAGCCATGCCGCTCTGAACCCATATCCTGTTGGATGTCACTTACAGTAGCCTTCTTCAAACCAAACTCTGCCATTAGAGGGAAAAGGCTCCGTCTCATCTGTCTCTCCCAGTCCTCTCTCCTTGGGATGGTACTAGCATCACATATGGAAGACATCATGCTGTTACAGAGCTGCTCTCCTCACCGAGCACTAATAACAGTGTGGCTATGGGTTTAATAAAAAGGAATGGAACGAATTATGGCCCCATCCCAGCCAGGGCCATCATGTACTGCATCGCATTAGTGTGGCCTCAGCAGCCAGTCCAGACCAGCAGAGAGTGGGAGGGATGACAGAGAGAGAGAGGGGGAGAATGCGACTGGGAAGGGCCAAGCTTCCCAGCAACAACCAGTCAGGCTCTTAAGGTTCGAGCTGTGGTGGAGAGGGGGAACACACAGAGAGAGATATAGAGAGAGTAAGCCTGTGGGCAGCACAGAGACAGCCTCTGCCAGGGGTAATGGGACGTCAACAGCAGTTTGACAAAGGATGCTGAGCTGAGCCTTGATTAAAATGGAAGTAAAAGTATGTCATGCTCAGCTAAATGAGTGAATAAATGGGAACACAGGGAGTCTCTGGGGATTTAACAGCAAAGAACCCACTGAGAATGAGAAGAAAACAGGAAGATGAAGAGCTGCAGGAATGTAAAACTGGAGACAAGAGGAATTAAACTGAAGGCGGGTTATTAACTTGCTGAATGAGTGATTGATCAAGTTAGTGACTTAAAATAATAAACAAAACGGAGAAAAGAACAGGCTCTACTTGTTGCTTTTATATAAAAGCCCTTAAAATCCTTTGGGGCAGTGATTCCCAATTTGGGGATTGGGACCCCCAAAGAGGTTGTAAAGGGACCACAAGATGAGGATGGGAAAGAATCAAAAACATGTCCTGCAACATAAAATGTAATTTTATGCCTCTAAAAATAAGAATCTGAAAAGGAAATCACTTGGTTAAAGGTTCCCTGTAGATTTTTTTAGTAAGCATACAAAAGTTAATGTGTTTATCCTTGATGTCTGAAAAAAATAAAACATTTGCAAACACAATTTGTACAACATTTTATCATTCTTTGTTTATATCCATGTTTATTTGCCAGCAGTCTTCTTCTTCCTCTCCTTTGTTGGCGCGTTGCTGCGTTTCTTGGCGCACGCCGCCATTCATGATTCCAACAAAATGGGGACCCACTTGTAAAAACATTGCTCTAAAGCGCTACGAGTATTCAAAAACTCCACAGGGTGCCTTTAATATATACCGTACTGAACATGTGATGAGGGGTCACAAGTTGATTTTTTTAAAGGGACAAAAGCCTAAAAGGTTGAGGACAGCTGTTTTAGGGTTTTACGAGTGAAGGGTTAAGATTATGATCCACTAAATTCACATATAAGTGAATTACAAATTTCTCCTTGCAGTTTTCTTTTGACAAAATCAATAGCAGCAGTCCACTTAAACACAGAAACAGGGGAGGAACACATCTTTTGAAGTATTATATTAAGTCACAAATAAGCAGGCACTCACAAATGTTCTTCTAGAATTGTTCTTTTCATTAAATCAACAGCGACTGTTGCCATTGTGCTCCCTCCTTCTTATTTGTCAATTAAAATAACACTGACATCTGAATATAAAAAAGAAAAGCCAGTTTGGCAGCTCACAAGTGAGGTAGACAAAAGAACAGAAGCACCTCATAATATAATGCAATAACCTTGCAGTAAATACAAGTTTAGTCATGTCTAGTTTGTGGTATTAAAAAATCCAGTTAATTGTATTTGGTTTGGTGTAGATGAGGGCCGATAACCACTGCGCCTCTTTGCTGTGCAGTTTTCCACATGCTTTTTGGCACGTTCTGTCATGATCTATGAGACATTCACCCTCCATAACACACTACTTAATTCTGCAGATTCTGACAATGACTATCTGGCCTCTTTGTACTTCTCTGTTACCTTGAAAACTCTAATAAAAAAAGTCAGACATCCATTAAAACTAGTATATTGCAACATTCAACATAATATTGCTCACTAATTGTTACTGTCAGGTGGATCCCTCTAGACAAAATCATATTTTATTTTATCTTATTTGACAAAGTTGTCTTTGACACAGTAAGCCTCACCCTGACATTTCACCTCTCACAGGGGTCTCAACCCCACCACCGAGACCACCTTGGAGTTTCCCCCCAGTCATCACCGTCTTAACGACCATATCGCCTCTCGTCTATTTATGTAAATGTGAAAAGTCAATCAAGCTTGATTAAAAGAACGACAGAGCGGATGAAGACACGAGCGGAGCAGTTGGCAGGGAAAGTGGGTGCTGGTGCTTCATGGGTGGGCAGACCTGGCCCTAACCCTCGGCTCAGTATGCAGTGACATGTCTGTCCTCGGGTCAGCTGCCAGCGCAGGAGCTGACAGGTTAGTTCAGACCTACAGCAATGCAGTGAATCCTAATGGCTCCATCAGGACAAGTGCACAGTCTGTTATGTTATATTTCTGCCCGTGATTAGGTCTGTGAAGGCGGCAGACTTATATTTGGTCGGTGACTGTCTGGGTTATTTTGGAGCTTAAATTCAACAATTTTGCTACTGTCTCCTTCACCCTTTCACTGTGTTGGGTCACTTGATACGGACCTCCATGCCAGCTTACCGTCTCTGTCTGTCTTTAAGACTGGTCTGTTTCATTGAACCTACGCAGACGTCTGTTATATTTGGATTAGAAGACACCGGCCCGCCTGATTTGCTCTCCCACTCTCTTTTTGGGACATTTATTTTGACCTCTAAGTCGTTTTCCCCTTCACTGTCAGTGACGTTATACTTTGGACCACCAGAGTTGGACTTCTGGTATTTCACTCTGGACTCGGGATTACATACCTATATGTAGGAATAATTACATCTAGAAGGATTTTCACTGAAAGGGCTCATTGCTGCTCAGTCATGCCAGCTGAATTGGTTAACTCAAACTCTGCTGCACACTGATTTGATGATAAAATGATACAGAACATTTACAGGAATAATCACAGACTGTCGCATAAAAAAAACATTTTATATAAGACTTGACATGAAAGCTGATTCATCTTTAAGAGATCTTTTGGGAAATTTCCCTGCTTGTTTATCTTTCAATAACAACTGATACATGTGTAAATGGGGACTCGTTCATGAATAAGTGCCAATGCACTCCAGATATCAACAACATAGTCACTATGTAATTGATTTCCTTTAGTCCAGAGTGTCAGACTTATCAATCCCAGCGAGCTGCAGCCTGGAGGGTGGCTGCTCTGAAAGCAACGGCATGTCGACTTGGCCAAAGATACATTTGTGTTGTAAAAAGATATATTAACTCAGACACACATGCATGCATGGGCGGTCACAGTGATGCCACGTACACACACACACACATACACGCAGGCATAAAATCACATACATCTGCTCACCATCCTTGTAATTGTGGGTCCATCAATATCATATTACCTGTTCCTTTAGCTGCCTATTGATCATGCCTGCAGCGGCTGTTCATGTGCTGGTTACGATGTGCTCTATTACCTGTGTGTTAGTGTCAGCCTCTCAGATCGGGGTGGTGGGCTTTACTGTGCATCATGGGAGAGTTGGGG
>NTHP01000050.1:1258494-1280651 GCA_003416845.1 Oplegnathus fasciatus | reverse complement strand
TGGGGGGGGGGGATTATGGTTTGTCCAGGCTTCCCATTGATCTCTGGGAATGTGAAGTGTCTTTGGTACAGATGGACGCCTTATGGCATATGAAGCATGTTATGGTGGCCTGCATAGGATGTATGGATTAGGTTTTGACCAGTATGGATTTCTAAAGGCTGATGCTAAAAGTGATGGTTTTGTATTGAAGGTGGCATTCAATTCTAACAATTATATTTTAAACTGACCATTACAATAATTATTCAATATTCACACATAATTGGACACATAATCACCATTATTTTGCGGCATCACCGACAGGTATTGTTGCGTGATATAACATTAATTCATATGTCAAAGCAGAGGTGAAGAATTGCATTATAGGGTTTTTAGTAAAACAACACTAAGAGTCTACAGCCGTACATCAGGCCAGCAATATGTCATCCAGAGTAGGCTCTCATCACCACGCCCCTTGGGGAAAACAATCTCGCCTCCCACGTAGACAGCAACAGCGTAAACACTTTAAACAAACCGGTTTGAATTAACAAAACTATGCCGAAGAGTTGCTGTGTAGTTGGTTGCACCAGCAATAAATCCAAAACTGTTGACGTTGATTTGTTCCCCTGCCATGCCCTAAATATGCTTCTATATGCTCGTGTGTTGGCCGCTGTGCCACGTGTGTGAAACGAGTCACCTGTGTTACTTGACCCTGTAAGCTTACCTTAGCTTATCTTAGGGGCGCAAAGCCAAACCATTTTTACCTCCATGAATTTAATATTAACAGCTGTAGCCTAATGTTAGTAGCACAGATGCTTGTCAGCCACAGCATATATTGCGAGGGCAGAACAGTGGCAGCCAGCATCCGCTTTCCAGAATCAAGGTAATAATTGTATAAAAATTCATAGCCTCCTGTAATCTATATTATAGAAAGAATAGGTTGTAGTGGGCCCAGGTTCGTTGTACTGTAACAGTCACTGTTGGGGCACAGGCCACTCTGACCAGGCTAATGTAAGTTAACTTATACTACAGGCTATAACATAGTTAGGTCAGTTGTCAGTTGCTAGCTAGCATACTATTTCTAGAGCAGGACTGAAAAGTAAAATAATTCACTGGTAATTTGCTTACCTGCAGACTCAACAAGGTAAAAACAGATCCACCTCTGGCCATTGAGTGGGGTTATTGCACTAGCTTGATGCTGAGAGACTGAAGCTGGATCAAATTAATCTTTCTGATGTATCTTGTGTGTTCTGTGGCAGGCAGAGTGGCCATATATTTACTTGACATAGTGTCTTTGGGTCATTTATAAACTAATTTAATTCTGGTACTTTGCTATCTTACATTAAAGTCTATGGCAAGTATCATTTGTTTCCCCCAAAAAGGGGCGGGGACGTGTTGCAAGCCAAAGTTCTTATAAGTTCAGCAGATATGTGTACCATGTTTACCATCTTAGTTTAAATTGTTAGCCTGCTAGAATTTGCGAACAGCTGAGGCTGATGGGAATGTCTTTTGACCTGATTTGGACTACACTTTGACTTGATTGTGGCGCTAGATGTTATGAAAAGTTAAGTGATCACCAAAGTTATTACAGGGCAGCATAACGGTCTAAACTAAAATGTCATCGCAATCTATCCAATAGTTAATAGACACTTCACGAAAAACCACAAATGTCACCCTCACGGTGGCGCTCGAAGGAAAGCCAGAGGATCACCAAAGTCATTGGGATTCATCCTCTGGGGACCATGGATGGCTGTACAAAACTTTGACCGACTGACTGACATTGCCATTCCTAGAGCCATTTTTTATGGTTTCAGGGCACTATATAGTATACAGGACACACAATTAGATGTTGTTTTCCAACACCCAAATAAAATGGTAGAAAATACAAATATAGTGCACTAGAACATTATGCTAGACTGAACTGTCCACTGAAACCAAACTCTATAGATTAAATTCCTTATTTTAGATAACTCCGTCACATCCTGACAGAGTGGGGACTTCATGACTTCTTCCAAGAAGCTGAATGAGGAAAATAAAATCGCAACCTTCATCATATCAGCGAGGAATGGCGGTGACCTGCCAATATCAGATTTTTATTAAAAAGCTCAATATAGGTCTGGTATTTCAGTCTATCCTTGTATAGTCTATTTGTGTCTTGTTTCCAAGAAGTGAAGGTTCACCTCTGGACCAGACTTCAAGATCTATAACATATATTTTAGTATGAAAATTAACCTTCATCGTGGAATATGTGCAGCTGTATCAGTGCTTATATTACCCCTATTTAAAAATGGGTAATATAATGATGTGCTATGGGCTTATAATGGATTAGATGAGTTGACCACGAGGCTCATCAGTAACATCAGAGCAGTCATTTCATATAATAAAACAATAATGTTATCAGCAGTAATGTTGGTCTTTCCAGCTTCTTCTCATCTGCTGAGTCCTACTCAAAGTCATTGGGATTAATGGCACAAATAATGGAGATGTAATTTTTCTCTTTGCTAATTTCTGGTTTGTCTTATCCCTCAAACCAAAGGATGTCAGCCTGATGTTTGAGCATCTGCCTTTGAGTGACAGAAATGGCAAAACTACAGTGTATGGTCGGAAAACAATGTGATATTTTGGAGTAGATGAAGAGTAATTATGACTACATTGTCAGTGCCTTCACATCATATAATTTCTATTGATGATTTAAATTGTGAATGATAACCACATCTGTTTGTAGTTATGGTTGGTGATCCTCTATCTTGTGTGTTTTCTATCATGGAGGGAAAGGAAAAGAAAGATGGAAAATGCGTGTGGCCAACGATTTCTATTTTTCTTGGGACCTCTCGTCTCATTTCTCTCCCCGGTGTTGAAGGCCTGACCTGGACACTGGACTCATTCCCTCTTCCTCCATCCTTGTGTAGTCGCCCTCATCTCATCCATTTGCTCTCCCTTTCCCTCTCTTTCTCAACCATCTTTTACCCATCTGTGCCGTCTGAATCTGCATCAATCTGTCTCTTTCTCTATCTCTGTATCTTCCCCGTCTCTGCAGCAAAACTAGAAATTGTGAGCCGGTGTGTGTCTGTGTTCGTGTTTTTCTCGTGTGTGTGACATGCCTCTTATTGAACACCGACCATAAATCTCTGACCTCCTTGCAGCCTCTGAGTAAAGCGCTCTGATATTAAATAATGAGACTTGGGGAGGTGATCTGGTCCCCTGTCAGGCCCCCGAGGGATGAGATGTGATATTGTTCCCATCTCTGGCTCAGAAGTGGGAATTAACTGTAGCCTGGCTCCCAGCAGTACACAGGAAAAGGACACTGCCTCCAATGTGCTCGGGTAATCACTGGAGATAATAAAGCTTGATGATCTTTTCTCATACCGATGGATAATATTTGCTTAGCCTGAGCTACTGACATTCAGTGAGTCAGCATAAGTACACTTTGATCAAGGAAAATAATACTAATATGTATTTTATTTAAATTACTGATAGACATTTTTAGACTTACTTCAATTGGGAACAAGACACATGTACTTGAAAACGGAGATAATTTTATGAATTTCAATCTCAAGCTAATTTCAAGTTATTTAATTGGCAATGAAATTCATTGTGGCAACAAGGCTGATACAAAATGTATGAAAAGAAAATCACTCAAGCATAAAAATAGAATTTAGGACAAAAAATATAATTAGTGCAAAAGTTAAAAAATATAGGAATAAAATATAATACATATGAAACAGAATAAAATAAAGTATAAAATATAATGCTGTGGTGTACAGTAGTGATAAAATGAATAAAGCAGCAAATTAAACTGGAAGCATGGTGTCGGTGAACGCTTTACCTATTATTACAAGAGTTTATACAGTGATGCTACAGCAGTATGCAGCACACAGGATATGGATGATTAACATGCACTGACTGGTGTAGTTTCATGACAAAAGTTAGCTTCAGCTAGGTAGCTAGCTGAAAAGGCTAGTGCTCATTGTGTTTACTGTAGCTGCCAGTGTTTTTAGCTAAGCTAGCTAGCCACACACTCCTCTCCATTGGCTCGCTCAAACTCAAGACCAAAAAACAAATGAAAGATAAATAGAAGAGTAAAATAAATAAATATTGTTATAACTGATTGAAGGCTAAAGGAAAAGTAAAACACATTATATTTATTTTTACACTCTATCTTAATTATTTAACTAACAGTGGGCTATTATTTAAAGATGTATTCAGTTATACATATACAGTATATTGTCTAACCTTACTGCATTTTGTCAGTTTTGGAGCTCCTTAGATTAGCCTCTGAAATAGCATTTAAACCATCATGAGATCTAATCCACCTTCTCAAACTAAAAAATACAAAAAAATTAAAAACATAAACTTATAAAAATCTTTGTGGTTTAGCAGCTCTTAAGCAGGGTGCCTGCCACGCAACAAAAAGTAACTGATTGAATCCCAACAACAATTAAATCAATCAATAAATTAATTTATTAATTAAAAGATGCGAATAAAATGAAGATAAAAAATGTTATTTATTATTTCACTGTTGTCAGGGATGAATGTTTTACTTTTAACTGATCAGCACACTAATATAGGACATACATGTTGGTTGGATTACCTCACACACACATAAAATCCAGAAAAAGTTACAGATCACTGATCACTTGTCTAATAAACTGAGAAGAACTTAGCAGCAATAATATCAACGAGCAGGCCCGATAAAAAGCTTTATTTCCCCACATGAGCAGGACTTTTTACTTTTCCTCTCTGCATCGTCCCCCCGAGCTGCTGAAAGACGATCAGGTCCCTGAAGACATTCTCCTTCTCCTCAGTGGGAGCGAGAGGAAACTCCATCTGACCTAAAAGAGCCTTCAGAGAGAGAGACTCTAGTGTACAAGAGGAGACCTGACTCCCCAGACATCTGTTATGTGGAGTGGCATCTAATTTACCTTTTGGTGCAGAGGGAAAAACAACAGGAGGGAGGGAGGCAGGGAGGTGGAAGGGAAGTATAGTGTTGGGAATGGGAAATAGAGGTCTGTAAATGCTCCGTGAAGAGCGATTCACCAGAAGAGATGGATTTTATAATACCTGCTTGACTGGAAGGATTAACAGAGATAATACCATGACTGTGCTTAGAAAGAAAATAAACTTCAGCGACACACACTTTCAATTACCGTGCAGAAACACAACTGCGATGAGCACGGCAGAGACATCACAGATTATTTTTCAGAGTGTGCACCGACTAAAAAAAGTCTCCCACGTTGTCGGTGCAGTAAACTCCAGCAGCCTGTTGGATTGTCAGGATCCAGAAACAGCTGTGTAATGGCAGCTCCCTCACATGGAGTTACACAGCAGGCTAATGAACACTGAGTAAACTATAGGGAAGAAGAAGAGTGAGCAGGCGAGGTGGGGGGTCATTCTGGGTTCTCACATTGATTCAGCTCGTTTGTTAAGAAAATGTTTAAAATTAGATAAAATAAAATTAGGAATTATTTCTTTAACAAAAATTATTATATATATATATATTATATTTTTTATGAATATCTAGTACATCTTTGCTTTAAGGTTTAAATCAAGCTAAAGATGTAAAATATTTTATTTATTTATTTATTTATTTTTTCACTCTGCTCCACTTAAATTCTGGCTTTTGTCAATCAGCCACTGAGAATATTGTTTAATCACATTCTCCTTAGTATGCAAAACAGAAAAAGTTGTGTTTCAATTATTTTACTTTTTACGTAATAATAACATAGTAATTATCAATAGATTATTAATAATTAATAAGATTAGTTTATAATAAAAAATAACTGCAAATCCCCAGTTGGACTAGCCTCTCTCTAAGAATTTGACTGTTTCAGGAGTTTGGCATGCACTTTAAGGGTCAAAGGTCATCCATAGATACCCACTGTGGGGTCAGCTTCATTAGGTGTTAATGACCCTCCCTGAGGACAAGTTGTCGGCTGTGCTTTCTGCCTTTATTTTTCTTAACTCAGCTTCTTTTTTATAATAAAAGACAACCTGTTTCCTAACATCAGTAACAAAGCATATTATTAAATCCAGCTCTTTTAATCTGTTCATGTGGCTTTCTCCGTCTCCTTCCTCTCCCGACTCGCTAAATGACTGAACCACCAAACATCTTGGATCTGAAGCAACACAAAACCTCATTGAACCGGCTCTGCTGAACATATGGTGGAATCAATGAGAGGGCCCATTCATTAAGCAAACTGTCATCAGGAGGCCGTTCAAATGGAAAATAGCAAGCATGTAACACAGGAACCTGGATTCATTCCTAGTGATTTGTAATTAATGTATGGTACATGTCTTTGTTCTTCCCTTGATCTGCTAATTAGAGAGGAAACTCGGGTGCAAATCCTCTCTGCTTCGCTGGAGGAATGCGGCTCTTGCAGCCAAAACCAAGTGTTTCCTCCTAATTTGAAGCTTGCTTGTCAAAGTAAAGAAGGCCTCATATTAAACCAATCACAGGCTGAATGATTTGGCGTCCATTGAGACAATTATGATAAACAGACAAGAGCAGGACTGAAAGTTTGAAGGACACCTTTTTGATGTTCCAGGCTTTGATTCCAGTTCCCTTTGGAGCTGACCAAGTTCTTGTTAGCAGATTACGAGTGAGATTCAACAGTCCTCTTGCACTGAAGAATTGGCCTCTAGTTCAATCACTTTACTGCAGAAGGGGGCCACATTTTTAAAGTGAGTAAAAGTATGTTGAAATGTAAAGCTCGTTCATTAATAAACTATACATTATCAATAGTTTCATTGTTCCGTGAAACAAATTTATGCCAAATTAACAACTTTAAATATTCTAATATGAAACAATATTAATACATAGCTGCTGTTTATAACTCCAGATAACCTACAGACACGGACAGTTTGAGACAATGTAAAAGGTTCCCCACCCTCTAACCCCTCATAAGACACCCAGACTGAAAGAGACACAAAATGACAACAAATGATTGTATTTGTAGTCATTTTGTGTCTCTTTGTAGTTGTTTTGCATCACTTTGAAGTCATTTTGTATCTCTGTGGTCATTTTGCATCAATTTATATACATTTTTTGTATCTTTGTAGTCATTTTGCGCATCTTTGTGGTCATTTTGCATTGTTTGTAGCCATTTTTCATCTCTTTGAAATTGTTTTCTGTTTCTTTGTAGTCTCTTTGTGTACATTTTGTGTCTCTTTGTGGTCATTTTGGGTCTTTTTGTAGTAATTTTGCATCTCTTTGTGGTCATTTTGTATCTGTTTGCGGTCATATTGTGTCTCTTTGTGATCATTTTGCATCTATTTATATTCATTTTTTGTATCCTTGTAGTTATTTTGCACAACTTTGTGGTCATTTTGTGACTCTTTGTGTTCATTTTGCATCTATTTATATTCATTTTTTGTTTCTTTGTAGTAATTTTGCATCTCCTTGTGGTCATTTTGTATATCTTTGCGGTCATTTTGTGTCTCTTTGTGGTCATTCTGCATCTATTTGTATTAATTTTTTGTATCTTTGGAGTAATTTTGCATCTCTTTGTGATCATATTGTGTCTCTTTGTGGTCATTTTGTGTCTCTTTGTGATCATTTTGTATCTCTTTATATTCATTTTTTGTATATTTGTAGTAATTTTGCATCTCTTTGAAGTAATTTTGCATCTCTTTGTGGTCATTTTGTATCTCTTTGTGGTCATATTGTGTCTCTTTGTGGTCATTTTGTGTCTCTTTGTGATCATTTTGTATCTCTATATATTCATTTTTTGTATCCTTGTAGTCATTTTGTGCATCTTTGTGGTCATTTTGCATTGTTTGTAGTCGTCTTTCATCTCTTTGAAATCGTTTTATGTTTCTTTGTAGTTTCTTTGTAGTCTCTTAGACATTTTGTATTTCTTTGCATCTGTTAGTTTGTAATTTTGTGTCTCTTTATGGTCATTTTGGGGTTTCTTTGTGGTCATTTTGACTTTCTTTGTGGTCGTTTTGACTTCCAACAGGAAATGTTAACAGTCCCTTGAGGGTGTGAGCTGTGTTACAGATGATTAGTAGCAACTGTCCTCCATTTTATGATACCTCTCTTGTGCCAGAATTGATCTGGTTTCTACAACAGAGATGCATGTTTTGATGTTAGTTTGGTGGCCAAGAGTCTCTCAATTTGTTAGTCTGAATAATTATCTGAGAATTGTTTCAGCCTGTCTTGGACATTCAGTGTCTGGCTGACAACAACTAATGAATAGAAGAACTGAATAATTATCGCTTAGTACAGAAGATTTCTCCAAAATCAGTCAGACAATCAGCGTCCGACAAAATGTGGTACATGTTAATAAAGGATCTTAGTGAGTGACAGAGTTAAGGTGTCAGACTCAGGTATGTCTGGCTGACAGCAGACTCTCTCTCTTCCTCACACTTCCGTACTTTGAGGTCAAAGGCCAACAGATGATTCCCCTATAAAATGGCCACCAGGACAAACCCCACCCACAAAGATATCACTGGTAGACAGTTGTTTCATTAAATCCATGCTTTCTTTCAGGTTATGTTACACCGAGCGATCTACATTTCAGATTGATATATTATTTTGTGTCTGATTGAAATCCCACCACAGTCACACATAAGGGATCATACATAATAATGTCACACGAAAGGGTTTCTCCCTGAACAATTTCCTCAATAATGACCAATTTAGCTCTATCATTCACAGTAAATGAGTCCATTACACAGGGACGGTAACAGATCGTAATCACTTTCCCCTCATCAGTCTGAGAATAACCCTCTGCACATGAGGGTCAAATGACCATAGGTGACCCTGGTGGTGGAATGCACTTTGAACTCCGACCTCTGGGCAGGCCAGAGGGCTGATCCTGACCTCCACAGAGAGGAGCAAGTCGTGGAGCGGAGCAGTGACCAGTGACCAGTTGCTCAAGTCACTTCAGGAGTGAGAGGAGATGTTGTTTGGGTCATTAAAGGGGAATGTGGACAGTAGATGGGCTGTGTTTGGATGTTTTGCTGTGGGAACAGAACAGGTTTGTATTTTAGTGCTTATTCACTGGGAGTACAACGGTGGCCGGATTTTTGTCAGCCTATAGAGGAGCAAGAACTTTTTCATAGAACAGCTGTCTCTCTATTTCACTCATGATTATATATACAATTTAATATTTACACAGAGTCTGTTTCACATTCATTGTGGCCTTTTTTAAAATTTTTTATATTTTTTACATTTTTAGCCACTCTAACAGCATGTCCGTCAGTCTGTTGGTCAGTCCATCCACCACTTTAGTCCCAACTGAAATATCCATCAAATAACTACAAATATCAAATGAATTGCCATGAAATTTAGTACAGATATTCATGCTTCCCAGAAGATGTATGCTACTGACCTTGGTGATTCCCAGACTTGTGGTTTTGACTGAAATCTATCTTGGAAACCATTGGATGGATTACCATGAAATTTGGTTTGAATTGTAATAACTTTGATGATCCCCTGACTTTTCATCTAGCGCTTTCATCAGGTCAAATTTTTAATTAGCCAAATACTTTGGTTTATGTCCAAAATGCCTGCAAAACTAATGAAACTAACTAAAACAAGCTGTACTTTGTGCTTAGTGCAAATTAGCAAATGTTAGCCTGCTAAACTAAGATGGTGAACATTAAACCTGCTAAACATCAGCATGTTAGCATTTTCACTGTGAGCATGTTAGCTCATTTAGCTCAAGACAACACTGTGGGTATGTACAGCCTCACAGAGAGGCTAGCATGACTGTAGACTCTTAGTCTCATTCATGTACTGTATACAGCCAATGTGAAAATTATTGTTGTGTTCGCTCTAATGGCTGATGCTCAAGTTTTGGTCATGTTCAATGACTCAACTGTGGTGATGAGCTACTGCATATAAAGAAGAAGTCTTTCAGGTCATGTTCAAACTAATGCTGATACATTTAAAAAGGAAAACAAACATGTTTTATTTTCTTCATTTCAGTCATGTGGCGCAGGGATTTTTCTTCTTTTAGGGAAAGGTCTCCACTGTGAATGAACAGTGGTCTCACACTTTTTGTGGTTTGGGAAAATGGAACTTGTTAATGTATGATCCCCAAATAAGCTTTGTGGCAATGTAAAACAATACTGCATGCCCAATAAAAGTTGGTAAAAGTTCGGTATTTCAGAAGGGACGGTGAAATTTCATCAAATGAACTAAGAATTAATTTGCATCCGTGTGGACATGCAGTAGGCATTGCGGTAAGCTGTGTAACTGCCTGGCAAGTGTTGTGGTTTCTAAAAACTTCCCCCTGTCCTCCAGCTGTTCCATGCCTGATTAAACCCATGCAGTGCCCTGTAAGCAGGCTGGCAGACTGGCAGGCAGTCCTCAAGCAGCCATTCCCGCCCGCCCGAGTGAGGACACTTGACCTCCTCAATAAGGGTCACCAGTCACTTTCATTAGGGGTGTAAAGATCTGAAGGGGTGACATTCGCCCATCCATCCCAATATCCGGGTTTGGTCTAATCCATGTGTGTTTGGATCCCATGCACCCTCAGTGAAGCCAGACGCTCACATGGACCATTGACAGGAGGGTCATTGTGTGAGCGACAGAGAAATGTATCAGGAATGGAGCCAGGGCTTTTTGGATAAAGGGCTGTTCTGCAGACCTGCGGCTGAACCATCTTGTTTGCATATCAATACCTTCAGGCCTGAATAACTTCAGTCAGCTGATGAATGAGAGATTTGCTGCTATCTCAAGTCTCAGGGCTCTTTGGTGCAGAGGGAGACATAAAGGAAACTTTTCACCAGCGGGAAACTCGACGACATAGCTGGCTGGTTCCCTTTACGCACTCCTCACCCATGAATGGGGTTGTGTGACTTGAAGATATTCTATAACTGGAGAGTATGCAGGGTGGAAAATTAAACACCACCCACCTGTCAGATGCTAGCAAGTTTTGGTAAAAAATTCCCGAGGTAACTGATCATCATCTTAAGTCTATTCTGGAAATGTCCTTAGCTGTGACAGTGGCTGCTGAGTTTTGAAATAAAAAAGCAACTTTTCTTCACCTGAAGCTATGTGGAAATTGTTGGTTTTCTAATCCTGTTTTCAGTTATTTTGCCCTTTAAACCTGCAATAACAGATTTTTTGGGCCACTTGGGGACAGTGAGAACAAGCTGTGAACATACCACTGACATATTATCACCTTTTAAGTTGAAATGATGATACGGAGCCCCTGGGTGGTCACATCATTTTTTTTCATTAGTTTGTGTGCTCATTTTATTAAAAACATGTGCACGATTTAGTAAAACATGCACACAGAATACTTATATCGGGCACACGTTTTACTATTTCATTCGCTTGTTTTACTAAATCATGGGCTTGTTTTAGTAACTCATGTGTATGTTTTACTGATGATGTGTGCTCATTTGGTAAAACGACCGTAGGGGGACTCTAATAAATTCAATTTCAAAATTATGCTATTCAGATTCAGTTTTCAATGCAGTTATTCAAGTTGAGCAATTCAAATATAAATGATTCAAATTCAGTTTCTAGCGACACATATTTCTGCCTTCCTGCCCTTCTGGTTATATGAAACTGTGGGCAGTGAGTATATTGTGCGTGCAATTTAAGCATTTCATGCACACGTTTTACCAAATGAGCACACAGAAAAACGCGTGCCTGATTTAGTAAAACGAGCGAACAAAATAGTAAAACGTGCACCCGTTTTACTAAATCGCGTGCACATTTCCATAAAAGGAGCGAACAAACTAGAAAAAAAATATGTTGTGACTACTCAGGGTCTCCGTATAATGAAGCTCTTAGCAAGGAGTTGCTTATTTACACATCCAGAAGTTACAGAGCGACATTAGCATTCATTTAGAATCGTGTTTCTGGACACCTGGCGAATGTAAGTCAATTATCCACTCTCCTTTTAGCTCTGTTTTGGTCTCCAGCAAAATAAATAAATGGAAATATCTGGCTCTTTAGCTGCTAAATATTCCTAACATCAGTTGCTTTTTCTGTATGCTGTTCAGTGCTGTACAGGTAGTGTGAGGTGGGTTCATCAAAGCCTTTTCCATGTATTTTTGCTAAAAACAGCCGCCTACTGCAGTCAAAATAAAAGCTGATTAGTGCAGCTTCAAGTTCACCTACTATGTTACATTTCCACAAAAAAATTTTTTTTGCCGTCTTTCCTGGATTTCCCTATTTTATAACCTCTTCACGGATGTACCAAGAGAGGGATAGTAACCAGGGAATTGAATCAAAGAGGATTTTTCCAGATTAAAGTCATACCCTGGCCCAGCGTCCAAGTGTGCAGCCTTGTGCATGTGTGCTTGGCCCTGCATCGATTACAGATGTATGGAAGATATATCAGGTGTTAAATAATATTTTACAAATGTATGATAGCGACCCATGCTCGACCCGAGTTAAATCAAAGTGACAGTGGGACATGGTACGTATAAGCACACATCCCTGCCGCCAATAAACTAAACAGGCAGTTATTGATCCGGACCATCTCCCTTCAGTGGAGGTCCCAAAGGTTGAGAATGCAATATTAATGGATCAGGGGGGAGTTGTTGTATGCCTGTGTGTGTGTGTTTATTTGTGTGTGAGTGTGTGCATGTGTGTGAGAGCGTGCGTCCACGCTCATAGCTCATGCAGGGCGACTCCATTAACCAGTGTGGTGGTAGCGGTCAGCAGTTTATGGCGACTAGGCTCACAGGTCAAGGGGGAGCGGAGAGGTCAAAGATTGCCATCCCCAAAAGGTCTCCAATCACCCCAGTGAATTGATTGCTTACACATCAGAAAAGCCACTGTCCTGTGTTAACTTCAAATTTAGCCCTGGATGCCTGCAGCCATATGACCCCTCCTATACCCCACCACCAACTTCAGTGTTTGCCAAACACTGACTGATCACTCACTTATGCTGACAGGAATAGCTTGACATTTTGGGAAATATGCTTATTTGCTTTCTTGCTGATTGTAGGATGAGAAGATCGAAACCACTCTCATACAGTATCTGCCTCTTCAATGTAAGGCTGCAGCCAGTTAGCTTAGCTCAGCTTAAAGACTGGAAACAGAGGGAAAGCTAGCTTAGCTCTGTCCAAAGATAACAAAATCCAAATTAAACAAACAAGATTTATTGTTTTGATTAATGAGCTTTAGAGTTGCTGGTTGGCTGATTTTGTGACCTTTGGACAGAGCCAAGCTAGCTGACTCACCCTATTTCCAGGGAATCATCCCTATTTTCCCAGGGTCCTATGTTCCCAGGGTTAGGGTTAGGGTTAAGTAACGGGCACAAATAAAAATCAATATAAAACTCCTCTAATGATAAAACATCTTATTAAAAAGACTAGGCTTCTCATCCTCTGTATATTTTCATGTGGTCTCCCCTCCAGGCTGTGATCAGGGTTTACCCTGCTTAGCTTTTTTCACAAGTTTTGTTAGTTTACTTGTGAGGCCCTGGTCCAACGGGAGAGGAAATAGGGGTTGGAGGTGGGCAAAAGCATTCGGGTGTGGTTAGGGTTAGGTCCTGTGAAGGGGTGTGGTTAAGGTAAGGGTAGTTGATATGGGATAGGCTAAGAAAGGCAAGGCAAAGGGGAGCAGGAAGAAGCGCCCAGGGTTAAGGTTGTGGGTTAGGGGTTAAAACCCTTTGAAAGGTGTCCTCAATGTGTCATATTGAGAGGATATTGAGCTGGGGAACATGGGGAACCCTGGGACATGGATACGCTCATGTTTCCAGTCTTTATTCTTGTAGCTTTATATTCAGCATACAGATGAGAGTCGTATCAATCTTCTCATCGAACTCTCAGCAAGAAAATGAGTGTGAGTGTATTTCCCAAAAGGCTTTACTGTTCATTTTCCAACATGGCTCCCTGTAAAGCATTGAAAACAGCTTTGTAAGCTGTGGCAGCGTTGTGTGTTGTAGCTCAGTGCAATGACTGTGTTAATGTCAGAAACAATATAATCACCCTGACATCTTATTATCTTTGGACTGAGCCAGGAAAACTGTTTTTACGCTAAGCTAAGCTAAGCTAAGCTAACTGGCTCTAGCTTCAACTGTTGATGTGAACAATATTCTTCATTCATTAAAATCCTAGATTGAGCCCATTTTACAGTTATTTAACAGTTATTTACTTGTGCTGTTTGTGAGTTTAACACTTGATTTCATAAATAAGGAAAGGTTAAAGATTAAAGTAACAATCCAAAGCTTTTTCATATGCTGTAAATAAATGTCAACTTTCCTACAAGACATCCCCTAAAATCACACAACAGTGATTAAATGTATTTTCTTTTTTAATCATCTGGTGTCTCGTAGGTCGCTTCAAGGAAAAATCATCTGCTAAACAGATGTATTTTATATTCCCGGCAGCAGCAATATCGGTTTGTTTGGAATAGATACAAAGAGGATGAACTGAGTGGTTCTCAGAAATGCAGTGCAAAAATGAGCCCAAAACACATGTTTTAGAATAAAAGTTTTAGTCAGCATTTCCAGCAGAATTTCAAATACAAAAGTCTCAGAGAAAACATCTCAACAATAGTTTGTCATCTTATAAATTACGCTTTCAGAACTATACAGTAAAGTACCGTTTGTGAAGGTGAGTGTCGATTAAATGAAGTCGAAAACAATCACAGATGCAGGTGTTGTCTGTAAAGAACATTTTATACAAGCATTGCATTGGCGACATAAATAACAGCAATTTTACAGCACATAGTGGACTGTGTTTTACATTTCTGGTACCTTTTCACTTTTTGCAGCAGAACCAGGTGTCCTCCTGCATTTGCTACATCCTTAACTCTTATAAAAGTAAAAGACAGTCCAGAAAAGGAGCTTGCATTGAAAGAACGGAAGAAAAAAGAACTTCCTATATCTGCATACACTACATAAACATGTTGGCTCATTTACAGAGTGATGAGCTTAACAATGCTGATGGGATTTAAGTGATTCTGAATGGTTCATTGAAGTCTCAACAATACACATTTCCATTTAATTTGATTGTACCATTGTGCATAATTCAAAACCTTTTGCTTTTTTCCTCGCCGTCTGTGCTGTTTTTTTAAGCAGAGCTCCTGCGTCTCAAGGCTCCAGTATGTCATTTGGTTCATCGTAGCTTTGCCCGTCTGTCAAGGCTTGTTACTCTTTTGCCATTTGGTTAAACTTCAGGCACATCTCTCTGCAGAGTTGGCGTCTTTCTGGGGTTATTTTCAATATAGAGGTTGTGCTGTTAAGTGTTTTGGACAGCAATGAGAGCTTAGCATACTTCTGGCACTCGGGGTGCCAAGTGCTAGAAGTTTCGATTTAAAGCAAATAAGCAGTATGCTTCAATGTGGCTTGCGCTTGTCACACTGCAGCAGGACGAGCCACAACCAGTGCTTCTCCCAAGCTTTTGTTTAGTTGAGTTTTCATAGTCAGTTTTCATAGTTAAGGAAATGAAGGAAAGGCATATTTTGCACAGTAAAAGCTTTGGTAACACACAAAGTTTTCAAGGTGTCCCTGTCTGATTTGGCTGAACAAGAATGCTACTAACAGTCTTTAAGAGCTTTGGTGAACAGCCGTTCAGTCCCAGCCAAAATTGTGGCCGGTCATTTGGTAAAACTTGAGATTGAAGGGTCTGTAGAAGTCTCTGAGCCTAAGCAGGACCTCAGAGGGGATCTGGGGATGGGGCCTGCCCTTTGACTTCCCCAGGCAGCGCGGCCTGCTGCTCCCCTCGGGCTTCTTTAGGCAGGGGAAACCTTTGGTCTGGTTGAAGTAGAAGTGCTTGTCCGTCACCACGCGTTTGAGTCCCAGAAAGTCCTGAACCCGGCCCATCTCCCCCGCTGGGTCGGTCACAAGGCGCTCGCCGCTGACAAAGAGGAAGCGCGAGAGCGGGAAGAAGCGCAGCCAGTTCTCTAGGTGCTTGGCATAGATGCCGATGCGCACGGCGCTCCAAGATGTGTCGATGAGGCCTGTGGTGGTGTTGCGGAAGGCCAGATTCTGGAAGGACGGGAGCCCAGGAGATTTGGACACAGTCTGGGTGTAATCAGAAACAGCACGGGTCACAGGGTCACGCACCACCACGATGAGCTTGGTGTGGCGGCTCATGGAGAAGACACGGCGAGGGGCTTCTTTGGTGATAAAGTAACTGGGGGTCTTCTCCATGGTGATCTGACCCTCCAGAGTACGAGGCATCAGGTTCCTGCATGAAAGAAAGAGACTGACATCAATAAAACTGTACTCTAAATATTCCAGGAGCGAGAAAATGCCAACAAACTTTATGTTCTATATGAGAAAAAAAATTATACATTCCCTTGATTTCCTCATAATTCACATAACATTCCTTTGATGAGGCCTCACTTGCCTTGAAGGCTTTTTGATTTCGCTTTGTAATTAGTGGGCTAAATCTGTGATTAGAGGGAGATAAACATGACATTAGCTGCTGGCAGTGATGGAGTGACCATGTCAGCACAGACTGGGAGGGAGTCTGAGAGCGGCTACTGCAGGAAAACCACAAAGGCTATATTAACCTCAGAAAAGTAATTTCCTCTCATCCGCTGCCTCCTCCTGTCCCGTAGGACTGAATTAATAGCCACATTACTGTCATACCACTGGTATTTGTGTCTTACAGCAGGGTTGGAAAAGTTAATGCTACTATATTTTTTCACTTTAATTCCTTGTTTACCCCTTTTTGTGTGTACTACAAGCTAATCCTTATCGCATTAGGTAAAAGTATTTACACTACTTATTACTCAACAGCAAAAGTAATAAAAATGAGTTATATTATTTGTTACTCAGCCCAACTCCATCTGAGGTGCCTTCAAACAACTCCACATCCTCAACACCATCACATATTCTTATTTAACAGGTGTAGAAACCAAAAAAAAAGAGACATTATGGTTTAATATTCAGCCAGCCTTGTTTGGAGGTATTAAGCCCCAATGACTACACGCAGATTTCCCACCCTCACAGTGGGGTTCACACACCCTCCAAGTCTGAACAAACCCAGGTGATTCCTGGCTAACATGAGCAAGAACACACCACAGTACGTAAAAATAAGACAACTTTGGAGTTACTGGGAGGTGTATTTCTAGGGTTAGGGTTAGGGTTAACCCTACACCTCCGGCCCCTGCGCGAAGCTAACAAGCTAACAGAGCTTTAGTGGGACTAGTGACTGATTAGTTACTGCCCAACCCTGGAACATGTTTTTATCTTTCTCACTCTTAAATTCCACTTAGTTTCATATCTGAAAGACAGAAAAACAGCAGTTAGCAGTTGTACTTTTTGTAGTTTTCATGTAAGAGGTAATAAAAACAACAAACACTCCCCGAGTTAAAAGGCCTTTTTTTTTAACATTTTGATCACATATGACATTTTGACTCGTCATAGTAGGAAAAGTGTCCCAGTAAGCCATGACAGCGTGACAGCGAGTCAGCATACACAATACCAGGACCCTGAAACTGAAGCAGCTAAATGGAATTCAGCCATCAATCATTTTGTAACTTACACCTGTGCTTTTCCTGCTGTGACGTGTCAAAATGTCTTCAATTAATTCATTTCCATATGGCTGCATATGGCAACAGGAAATGCATGTTTGTGGTTTGTCATGAAATTTATCTCAAAGCTGAATGCCCTATAAATATGTATTCTTTTCGTTGCAGGTCTAACCCAGTAACTTACTGGAAATACAGTTCTCTATCCACTGATTTGGGGACTTATTTAACTATATTATTATATTGAATCAGTTTAAACTGCGAGTTAAACTTAATCATTAGTAAAGCTTTCAGTAAATAATAAGTAATCATCGTCTCTGTTCACTTTCAGCCGTCATACGGAGAGTTTGACATCAGTGGTAATGTACTTGGATTGGTCTTCAATCAAGGGATGATCTGGTACGAACTTTATTTTTATACATACACTGCACACACTCTGTTGCTAGTGTGTTCTTGTGTGTGTGTGTGTGTGTGTGTGAGTTTATATGCATGGGTGCGTGTTGCTGCATGTATCCAGTATCACTGAGTGGATAGATGATATCAACATCCATGATACTGCCAGTGTCTGGGCTTCGGGTTGCAGTGGAGCCACTGTGCATGCATTATCAACAGCACTTTGAATAGGGATGACAATCCCCAGTTATATGTTACATGTTGTACTGTGTTACATCTCATTATGTTACATCGCATTATGCTGTGTCATGTACACAGTTTTTATGACATTATTATTTTTTCACAATATCTTTTACATTATTATTTGCTACAAGTTACATTACATTGTATAATATTTTATCCTCCAATATGTTCCATTATGTTTTTGGCTGGACCGCAGAGGAGTGAGTGAGTGGTGAAGTTACACGATTGGTCAGCCGAGTGTTGGAGTTTCCTCATTGGCCGTTGCTCTTTCAAAGTGAATAGGCAGGAACGTTAGTTACATAATGTAACACTATGAGGCGCAGCCCTCTAAAGCTACCGCTAGTGGGTTTATTCCTCGCTCACGTAGCACTGAAGACTTTTAGTCTAAACCCGCCCTTCACTGGGTCCCACCTCGGTCTCACCTTGTTGTGCAGACATATGTACAGACAGACAGAGCACAGAGGCAGCAGCACAGCAGCCCTTCTTCTCCTCTCGCACCGTGCACACTCAGGCAGGAGTGAGTGAGTTACTATGGCTACGGAGACACTGGGTGTCTCTGTTGCTCTGAAACTTTCTTGCGATTCCCAAAAATAGCTTTTTAGGTTAGCATGCCTCTGCAAAATCATGAATGTAACCGACCTCAATGCTGAAGTCTGTGGTTGAATTAACGTCTCTATGTCAGTGTCAACAAAAAAACAGAACATTGTTATCTTCTTAAATGGAGAATTTGTGGCAGGTGAGGGAATGAAACTGGAAAACAAGATAAAACCTGCTGCTATGAGAAGTGGAGACGATGGTTACAGACGGTAACAGTCCAGCACAGAGCAGAGCAGGAGAGAAAACGGCTCTCCATGTGCAGAGTGTGAGGGAGAGCGCAAAGTTTAACACCCCAAATAACAACCACTCTGACTAAACACTCAACACAGAGTGAGTCAGAGAAATGAGAGACATCCAGCAGACAGAAACAAATGAAAGAGCAGGGGGGTTAATAGATCATGAGAACAGTTATAATTAGGGTTAGAATAAGTTCTCTTTCAAATCAGACCTCTTAAGATAGGAGTGGAAAGTTTTGCAACTGCATTTATAACATTTTCCCACTCAAACTGAGCTTAACCATGTCATGTGATGTTCCACCTCAGTACACTTTAAGAGCAAATATTACAGGGACCACTACAGAAAATTGCAGATAAACATTTAATATCCAGGAATTCACATTATAGACACAACCACTGATTGCCTGTAACAATTTGGCCACAATATAGCACACTGACCATACACGGTCCAGCCATCTACTAAGCCATATAGGTTTATTTCATGGATTTTTTTTTTCTTGTTTGGTACATTTCTTGTCTATCTATTGATACTATATTTCATCATGAAAATTGATTATTTTAAAATCAGATTTTCTGTCTGACAATGACATAAATTACAAGTTACACCTTTATAAGGACCAAACTTTTACTGTTCTGTAAACTGATGTAGACCCAACTAACACTTCCCACTTTGATAATGCCTTAATTTAATGTTGTATAACTTCAGAATGAATTAAATGGATGCAAACTGACTGCAATGCAACAATTAATTAATTTATTTTTTTCATTATGAATTTAAAAAAAAAAAAGGAATCAGCTGAGGAAGAGTCTCAGTCTGTGTCTTCAAGCAGGAAACAGCAGCACAGTGTTTTTCTAAACCAACGACAGAATCTGTGGGTTCCACCCCGAGTCTTCATTTTGGCCTCATCCTGGCTGATGGTCAGGTCATCCTGCCCTGCACTGATGACAGGAGCTTCATTAGATGGAGTGTCACGAGCTGGTGGAGCTGAAACCACAGCTGAGTCTGGGTCTCTTGTGGGCTCTTTACTCTTGCTCTCTCCATCCAGGACTGAAGCAGTGACTTCAGCTTTAGGGGTCACAGGAGGTGGTGGAGCTGAAACCACAGCAGAGTCCGGGTCTCTGGTGGGCTCTTCACTCCTGTTTTCATCATCCAGGACTGAAGCAGTGACTTCAGCTTTAGGGGTCACAGGAGGTGGTGGAGCTGAAACCACAGCAGTGTCAGTCTCTGGATGTGGTGCTGGCTGTTCCTCTGCTTCCAGGCTACTGTTCATGCCATTCTGGATAGTAATGTTGCCAAGAGGTTCATCACTGGTGGTCAGAGGAGTTGGTGGAGGAGTAATGACATCAGAGTCTGGTTCTCTGATTGGTTCAGTGTCCTCCTCCAGACCAGGCTCCTCATCCACATCTTCAGCAGGGCTGGTTTTGGCCTCTGCACCATCCGCCATGTCTGCTGGCTGGATGCTGGACACTTTGGTGTGAGTCTGAAGCTGAAACAGCGCACAGATCTCTCCGGCTGCAACATCAGTGATGGTGTTCAGCACCTCTGCTGCTCTTCACCAGAACGTCTCGAGTGTGACCCTCTTTAATCTTCTTCTGCATAGACTGGATCAGGTCATCTCTGATGGAGCAAGAGAAGTTGACCCGACAGAGCATGGAGGATAGAGCAGTGGAGACCCAGTCTTGTTGAGCGGCCTTGTGTCATATGTAGTTTTAATGTTTCATTGATTTCATTCATTGATGTGATGCTACAATATTGAGATCTTTTATTTGGGTAAAAGTAGCAATACCACCATGTGGAAAATACTCCAATATAAGTAAAAGTCCTGCATTCAAACTTTTACTTCAGTAAACAAAAGTAGCAGCAGAATATACTTAAAGTGTCAAAGTGGAAGTACTCATCAGGTTGCAGAATGGCCACTGTCAGAGTGTTATATTATTGGATTATTATTGCTAATGCATTACTGTGTGAGCAGTGTAATATGTTTTAATGCTGTTGTAATGTAATGCTGTATTGGAGCTAATTTTTACTTGTTTGTACAGTTGGGTAGTTACATCTTTTATTTAAAATCTGAATCTGCAAAATAACAAGTAACTACAGCTGTAAAAAAACATGTAGTGGAGTAAAAGTATTTAGTTACTTTCCACTACTGACATTATACTTCCTGGATATTCCTAAATAAATTTATAATCATCAACTTATAACCAAACTGAGTTGGGAAACCCTGGGGGCTGAATAGGGGACCACAGCTCATTTTGGCCCCAGTGCTCCCTAGTGGGTTAATCTGGTCCTAGTTAAATGCTTGGCTTTAATGCACTTCCACAGTTAGGTGTGCACTTGAGACCAAAGAGTAACATCCTCCTGGGTGCAGCTCAATCTGGGATCCACCCGTACCTGTAGTTCGTGTCAAACCAGTGATTCTCGGGTATCTGGTCACCATTATTTTATCTGTCATTCCATTAATACCCATCTCAAATACACAGAATGTATTATAAAATCCTCTTTAAATCTAAGATTGAAGAATTTTTTGTGCCATCTGCATCGGCAGCTGCTACCAGGTCAGTCCTACCATCTCCTGCTTTCTGCTGTTAGTGTTGGTTGAAATAGTTTGTTAGATGCTTAAGTCTTTTTTGTTCCATTCCCTGCTTGTTTTTTGTCACCAAAACTTAAAATTTTTAAAATATACCTTATATATCAGATATTCAGATTCACTTTTATTAAACCTGTACAGTATATGAAGTATTATATGTGCAATATGCAACACAGAACTCCTGTAAAATGTCTTAATGTTAATACAGTTTTATTAATTCNCATGTCTCCAGATCTCACGAGTTAACTTGGTGAGTACAATGTTATCTTTACTGGTAAGTTGCAAAAATAAGACCCAAGTTGTAATACGAATTATCCTTTAATTTATTTAATATTTTGGCTGTAGTAGTCTTATTAGTTATGCCTACAGAAAAAAAGTGTCTTATGGTAGCCATGTGTTTGCATTCAATCGTGGTTATTGCCTTTGGCCCTCTGATTGTTATTATCATCAGTGGTTGAGGTATTCTAGGCACACTTTGGCTTTAAGAAGACTGGGCTGCCCTCTTCCTCTTGATCTTTACCCCTACTTAGATGACTCAGAGGCTGAGAAAACGTAGTAGCGCCTCAAAAGGTTCAACAAACCCTGACCAAAGCCTGCGTTTGACTGAGAGTCCTTATAACGTGCCAGAGCAGATTGTATATAAAACGAGGGAAATGGGAGGGAAAGGAAAACCTATTTGTCTCGTGTCCTTTATTTCATACGAATGCTACTGTAACGCTAAAA
>NTHP01000050.1:1239862-1258484 GCA_003416845.1 Oplegnathus fasciatus | reverse complement strand
GGAATCTAATAACCTCCGTTGTGAAAAATATCCTGCCAATTTTCCCCTCTTAAAAAAAACAACAAAAAAATACAGCCCCTCCTGTTGAGTTTAAAGCAGAGATTCAGATCTCAGGCTCAGTTTGTGTTATAGAAATCTAAGCAGCGAGGAATGCCAGTGTTGCAACTGTGAAAGATCCCCCAGCTAATTTCCATACNTTCCCTCCTCAGCAGGCATGTGGTGATGGTTGGGTCGGAGTCTTCGTGGTTGGTCTGTAAGTGAAGGGCTTATGGGGCTCTGAGCTCTGGTGTGTGGTGATGGAGCCGACTCTCTGATCCAACACACACAGTCAGCTCCAAGTCCGGCATGTCCCCCTGGCATGAAGCTACGAGGGTAACACCAAATACACAACTTATGGTATTCATAAGAAACCCACGAGTTGCATTACAGGGCTGGGGCTAAACAAAATCGAGAAAAATACATCAAATACCAAAGGGAGAAAAGTTAAAACAATACTGTTTCTATGGCTAGTCTCAACATTGGGATGTATTACAATGAGCATTTCAGGCCAAAGCGTAAGCTATAACCTATCGCTCTGGAGCCAAGTTCCTGAGACTTATTCGGGTCACCACATGACGTGAGTGGCAATATAGTTTTTATGAATCTCGATTCCAGAAAAAAAGAAGCTAAATTTCTCATTTGGATCCAAGGAGAGTTTAACAACTCTGGCTTTGAGAAGAAATTCCACCCTTGGATACTGTTACTCTCATGTGCCGTCAATCTGCGAGGTTATTTGGTGGCAACTGCATGCTGCTTTGGCTCATTTACTGATCCTCAACCTGCCTTGTTTACCTGCGTTCACTACATTCGACTCACAACAACAACCCCAGAGAGAACGCGCCTGAGCAATTAAGTATTTCCGCCACAGAAAAAGGTAGAGTTGCATCCTTTAATCAACGTGTTTTTTGGCTGCGATGCCTCGATATAACTGTCAGTGGAGTCTGCTTCTTTAATGATGAATTTCTCCCAGTATGACTCTGCAGTGGCTGCAGAAATAATCCCTCTGCTCTAAAGGGACTGGAACTAAAACTTATCAAACATAGTTGTTTTGACTCTGGAAAAACCAAGACTAGCATCAAAACACAGTACCACACAGCAATATGCAAGATGCAGGAAAAGATGCAAGATATTTTTAGTATTTTTCTGTGGTTGCAGGCAGCAACAGCCAAAGCCCACAACCAGATCTGAAAGCAAAAACAGCCGAGGTGCCAGTGTGTTTGCACTGTTTGGTGTTGTGTGAGTGTGTCTACAGTACACATCAGTCTAATGGAGGCCATGGTGCTCCATTCGAGGCTGAGTGGGACCTCCATTGACATCATGTTTACATTTCGGACCACTAGCCTGTAATCACAGAACAGCCTGGCTACAACAAAAAGCCCAGGACGAGGCCACACAGCGGTGGAGGGAGTACAGAGGAGGGATAGGAGAAGAAGAGCAAAGGGAAGGAGTGGGCAGGAATAAATGGAAAAGGGGGGAATGAGAGGTAAGAGCACAGATGGAGAGAAGAAAAAACAGCAGCTCAAAGAGGGCACGAAATCCTCTCATTAACCTGGAGTCACTGTTCAAAAGCATCTAATCTCTTTTTCTCTCTCATGAAGATAAAAACACAGCGTTTGTTCTTTTTTGTCTGATATCAGTTGCTACGAGCGACGCCCGCGGACCGCCGGCCTCTGTGTGGTTTCCAGAGAGAGTTTAGGGAAACCTATGAACCCGATGTTTGTTTTCATCACACCTTTACCGTTAGCATCTGGAGCAGGAATGCGGCCGGCTTTGAAAGTACGCAGATGTGCGTTTATATCTGTGCATACAAATGTGTCCAGGCGCTCTCACACGCTCACATTTAGCTGTGCTCTGTGTGGGTGGGCTGAGCTTTATTAGGGCCTGTTTAAAGGACTGGAGGCTAATAGGCTACTGTTTATGACCAGAATATGAGGACACATGAGCAAGCTGTGTATGCTGACCTACGTCAGGCTCTCAACAAAAACAACAGGAGATGAGCGAGGGGCTACTTCATGTGGAGGTAATGCAGATTGTTCGAATTGCATTTTCCATTTCTGCCCTACAAGCCAAGTTGAGGTAACTACTTATTTGGTCAAAACTGAGTCAACACCAGAATCTTTTGACATTTTTACGACATAAAAAGTGATTTTGCCATAGAAATGCAACATTTCCACGAAGACACCACTATGCAGAATTTGCAGTTACTATAAAATAGAGTTACAGTGAAATACAAGCCAAACCGCACTCTGCACTTAGGCCTGGTAAACTGGCCTCGTCCACCACTTACTGCACACTAGCCTAGCTTAGCAGAGCAGAGGCCTCAGCCTCAGCTTGGAGACGACAGATTTTTAATGGAAAGAAAACCTGCGTTACAAACTGGGGGCATGGGGCAAGAGGTGGGCAGGCAGATGAAGTGATATGAAAAATGCTACTGGGTTGCATTATGGGAGCTGTAGGATTAAGTGTTTTTGGAGTTTGACTCAAGCTAGGGAAGAAAAGTCAAGGTATCTCGTCCTCAGCTGCATAGATTTTAACCTTACTTCTAAAAAACTGCAGGTCTCCCAGCTATGTGAAAGTGCAATACTAAACTGCTGAAGTTCCCCCTTAGCTAACTTTAAATCACATTTATTAAATTGTTATATCAATTAAATGTTATATTACAAATGGTAGGCTGAGAGACAGCAAAACGGAGATTCACTTGATCACTATGAACTATTAAGTATTAATAAGTAAAAAAATGTTTATTCTCTTAAACAAACTAGTTTAAAAGAAGAAAAAAGCTGAAAGAACACATTGGGTGAGAGCAGTATCTGTATTTTTAGGTCTTATCTGTATTATTTTTGTGGTAAAATGGTGTAAAAGAGCATAAAACAAAAGGCACAACAATCTGTTTTGCAGCCTGAAAACCTTTTTTTACTATAAACTTCACTGTTTCTGTAGTTGTTGCTCTATGATTTTGCTGCCCTGAATGAAGGGGTTCACCCACTAAAGTGCTTCTTAAATGTGACTGTGTGTATATATTTTAAAGTAAAAAGGGGCACCTGCAGGTACTGCAGTGGCTATTATCACTTTTGTAGTGGGAAGCACACGCTCATTCAGCCTTTTTCATTTCTCTCTCTCTCTCTCTTTCCGTGCTTTCTACTGTGACATACACTCACACACATGTAAACACAACACACACACACACATAACCATCTGAACATGCCTTCCACAGGATGGATCCACATCTGGGAGCAATGAAGTCCTCAGTATGTGTGTGTGTGTGTATGGCGGAGATGAGGGAAGTGTTTCTGGGTTAGGAAGTTTCCCTCTGGTCCCGGGGTTCGGAGCTCTGAAAGCTGTGATCCATACCGGCTCTGCTGGGCCAGAGGCCAGACCCCCGGACCCTCTTAATCCCCACCAGCCTGCACTGCGCGGAAACGGACTCTTCCACCCTGAAGGTCAGAGGCAGATGGTTGTGATTCAGAGGGCGAGACCACCGGGGATCACTGCGGGATCATGTAATGCAACATGTCATCTCTCGTACATGCGATGTTTCCCCTCTTTTTCTTCACTCACCTCCTTTATTTTTCCAACTTTTCCCCATCTCCCTCTCACTACTTCAAAGCCTCCACTTGGCCTCTACTGTATCCTTCAAAGTGAGACTGTTATGAACACATTTGACACGTGTGAAGGAATTTTAAAACACACTGACATCCTCCACCACTACAGAGGGACATACGAAGACAGATACAGTCCTGCCTGTGTGTGTGTTCAAAGATCTGTAAAAGCTGCTGCGTGGAGGGAGAGGTTTGTCATTACTGACAGCAAATACAGGGCTGAGGAGCTTCTGTGGGCTGATTAGAAGTCAGCAGGGACTGTAAGCAACTCAATAAAAGGGGAGGTAAAGTAGTACTTCTCTTTGTGTCTGTTGGCGTTGGGCCATTGCATTAGGCGGATGATGTTTCTGGCCAATATTTAGCTTTTTGTCAAATGTATCCATTGCTATGGAAAAATAGAGAAAACTTTCTTTCTTGGACGTTTTCTTATTTTTTCAGGTATTTAAATTTCTGCTTTTGTCGAGCTACCAAAAGGAGATTTAAGCCTAAAATGATTAATGATAAGTAATTGCATCTGGTTTTCATTGCAGAGATTGTGCGTGTAAATGCAATTTTCGGAGGCTTTTCCAGTGAAGAACAAAATTCAGGTGGAGACCGTCTTAACTTTTAAGTTTTAGGAATGAAAAGAGTTAACTTTCGACAGGGCATCTGTTCACGAAATTTAATTCAAGGCTTTTTAAGGCTTTTTAAATACCACTTAAAATGAAATTTATACCTTTTTCATGGTTAAAGAATAATGGAAAAAAACAGTAGGGACAATAAGACCTAAAATTATATGAATTTATTGACATTTATATCATATTCATGTTCCCTGTTGTGCGTAACAGTAATTCCTAGTAATATAATTAATCAATTCACATGACCTGGACCCAGATATGCAGCAGAAAATCGATGGATCGATCAACTAATGTGACAGGCAACAAAAAAGATTAAAGACCGTTAAATGAAAGCCTTTCTATCACCTTCCATGGCCTTTTCCAAGACCTGCAGATACTCTGTTCTACACTGAATATTGGCACAAGATATTACCCATCAGCCCCTTACACAATATCTGTGTTGCATAAACTCATATTGCTCGCACCTCATGTTACTGTATCTCACTTCAGCGCGTGTGTGGCGGACCATTACGCACTCTGAAGGTTAGCGTCTGGCTGACGCACCAGGGTGGTGAGGAGTATTTTTACCGAGGAGGTTTGCATCACTGGGGTAGGTCGGTAGGAAAAGAGCTGAAGAATGTGTCTAGCTGAGGGGAAAAATAGAGGCGTAACAGTTAATAGAGGCATCACAGGGCCGGTGAGTGAATGAGAAGTGGTCAGTCACAGTTTCCTCTGAGAAATCAGGGCGGCCCTAATGACAGAGGAAGATCTAAGTGTGTGTGTGTGTGAGGTTTTGTGTGTGAACGTACTGTATGTGTGAATTTCACCAAAGCCACTAATTTTACACCGTTTGAGCGTTTAGCATTAGCTTGCAACTGTGGATTTTCTCTGAAAATGCTGACTGATGTAACGCAATAATGATTTGTCTGAAAGGAATAGCTTGACGTTTTGGGAAATACACTTATTTGCTTTCTTGGCAAGAGTTAGATGAGAAGATATGGTACCAATCTCATGTCTGTACGCTAAATAAGAAGCTGGAGCCGATAGCTTAGCTTAGCATAAAGACTGCAAACAGGGGGAAACAGCTAGCCTTGCTCTGTCCAAAGATGACACGTTACACCTGGTTTATTTAATCTGTATAAAAAGCTACGTGTAAAAATGACAAATGATAAGTGAGCTTTAGAGGTGCTGGTGGGCGGATTTTATTACCAGAACCAGGCTAGCTGTTTCCCCTTGCTTTCAGTGTTTATGCTAAGCTACGCTAACCGGCTGCAGGCTGTAGCCTCATATTTACCGGTACAGACATGACAGTGGTATTTATTTATCATCTAACTCTTGGCAAGAAAGCCAATAAACCTATTTCCCAAACTTCTCAAACTATTCCTTTAATCTTTTGAAAGCTACGACAAACTATGACAACCAAGTATAAAAACTAAGGTGCAAAAATATCACCAAAATGACCTCATTAAGAAAAAAGAAAATGAAGAACAGGAAGAAGGGATTTTATCTCTCTGGTAGCGTAACAACCTGTAATGGCAGAAAAAGCCTGTTATGTGTGTTTGAATGTTTACGTATGCGTGTGCTGTGTCCATATGAGCGAGTGTGAGTAAACGTGTGTGTGTTGCCACTGATTGCTCCCACCCCTCCTGACTTATCAAATGGGAAAATCTGCAGCCGTGTTCCTGCCGGGCCCACAGTGGCCTACTTGTGTGGCTTTATCTCCGAGCTGCCAGGGGCCTCGGGGGCCCCCGCCCTGCCTTCATCTGATCTCCCCAACGCAGGGTGGAGGGAGGGACGGATGGATAGATCGGGTAGAGCCTGACCCCAGTGATGTCATGGCGTCCTCGCCACAGTTACATAATTGGGCTGTTAGTAAGATGGCGTGATGAGTTGGGAATGTGTGTTAACTGGTCATTTAAATTTTAAATTTCCTCAGGAGGAGGAATACAGATCTTTCAACCACCAGCACATTAAAGCTGAAACAATTAGTCAGTTACTTGTTTAGCTGATTGACAGAAAGTTGATTGGGAACTATTTTTTATAACTGACTAATTATTAATCAAAAAAGTAATTTTAAGCAAAAATTAGCTGGTTCCAGTTTCTCAAATGTGAATATTTATATATTTTTTTAAATGTTTGTATTATATTAATATTTTTGGGATTTCTTGGGGGTTCTGGGACATTTTTTTCTACAGTATTTTCTCACATTTTATGGACCAAACACTCAATTATTTGAGAAAATATAACAAACATAATTGTTAGCTGCAGCCTTAGAGCAGATACAGTATTTTATTAACATTTATTTAAATAATATCAAGTCATCAGAATCTTACTTAATCATAAATATCAGCTATTATACTGATTGTACATCACCTGTGTTTTTACATACATAAATTATGGAGAATATATAATAATATGTACATAAATGAAAAGTGGATATACTGCATTATTCCATGTGTTCCAAAATACAAATACAAGTATTTCCTTATATATACAGTATCAAATTATTAAATATATTACACTGCTTTATATTTGGAGAAACTCATATTTTGTAATACACACTGCTATATAGTCACTTTACTTTTCAACATTATATTGCTTTGACAGACAAATAGATATTTATATAGATAGATAGATAGTTAGATAACTAGACAGACTGATAGATAGACAGATAGATTTTGTTTGGCCTTCAGTTCAGTCAGTCCAGTTAAAGATTAAACATGAGACAACATGAACATACTTTAATGTTTACCCTCTGAGTCTGCACAGGCGACAGAAAACAACCAGGTTTTCACTAATTAAACAGCTTTTCTAAATGAGCACACACACGTGCACACACACACACGCACTTCAGAAACACTGTAATCGACTCAATATGGACTTTTGCTCGTCTGGCAACTCCCCAGGTCCCGGCCAATAAGAACACTCGATACTGTCCGATCCTGAAAACCCACTTCCGAGCAGTTTCAGCCCGCCACTCCTTGTGGTTTCTCAGCTCATTGTTAGCAGCGTCTTAAGCCGAAAAACGGAAATCACTGCTGGCAGAGGCACAGCTTTTACAACTGGAAACAGTCCACCCAGCGGTCGGTTATTAGTGCCATCTATCAGGCTCATCAGAGTGGACTCAGCAGGCACTGGCTACGTTTACACATCAAACATACAGGACGCAGTGGAGTTTGGATGGACATGAAGCGGGAGCTGGTGTTGGTTTCCAGATTTCCTCCCATCACAGTGCCTTGTTTGATGTAGCGCTTGCCCTCAAATTCAGCTCGAGCTCTCTGTGCCAGAGTTTCAGGCATAATTAATCTCATTTCCTCTCAAAACCAGCACAGACATCACCGACAATTAACCAATTCTTCTAAGTTGATTAAGTCAAACCGATAGGAAGCTTTTCTAGCAGACAAAGAAAGGTGTGTTTCTCTGTGGGATTCTCAGGATGGCTGCTGGTTCTCACGACCCCCCCAACACCCACCCACACAGTCAGACATTAAACAGAGATAGACACCAGTGAGAGGTCCACGGCCACACACACACACAGTCAATAATTACCTGCCTCTCCAGACAGACCAGTGATGGTTAACTGGGTGTGGGTCTGAGTATCTGTTCTGTTCATCAAAACGCAAACAGCCGTGACTATGACTGAATCTAACTACTTCAGTATGTATCTCTTTTCCTGACAAAAATAATAATTGACGTAAACGGAGAAACTGAGTTGATATTGTAGTCAGATTCTTTTTGGGGAAAACAGAGCCCGAAGGCAACAGAATTAAAAAGCGATTCAAATCCCTGAGCTCCCTGAAATGATCATCTCTGATATACTGTATTGTAGAGCTGAGATGATTGATTGATTAGCTGATAAGCTGATTCCAATTAGATTTTAGTAACAAGTATTTTGTGTTTTATATGACTAAACTGGACATCTCTGGAGCTTTTGACTGTTGGTTTAACAAAACGAGCAAGCGAAGACCTCATCTTGGGTTTTAGGAAACAGTAACAGGCATCTTTCACTATTTTCAGACATTTTATAGATCAAACAATGAATCAATGAATTTCAGAAATAATCTGCAGATTAATTGATGATAAAAACAATTGTTAGTTGCACCCCTCATATTTTCTCAGGCATTTTAATTATTACTATCACACATCCTCAGTGATGATGGGAAGTTATTTTATTGCATCTTTTAATCTGAAATTACAATTACAACAACATCAGATGTTCTTAAAATTAAGAAATCCAATTTTGAAATGTCTGATATGCTAATATATTACACATTTACATTAAATTAATGTATACACATACTGTACTTGGTGGTAGAAGAAGTAATCAGATTCTTTACTTATATAAAAGTAGAGTTACTAGAATATGCAAATACTAGAAGTTTTACTCATAGTATATATGTATTAACAGCAAAAAGACTTTAAATACTCTTGTGTTGTTTAATCAAGAACATCCCTCATGTTTTATCTGATCATCAGTATTAATTTGAAAGGCGAGTGAGTGATAGTGATAAGAGTATAGGAGTCAAATAAATGTACCACAGTAAAAAGTATAAAGTGACATATAATGGTACTAGTACCCCAAAACTGTACAGCACTTCAGTAAATGTACTTAGTTAAGTTAGTTAGTTGGCCCAATTTTCTTCCGTTTTCTATTCCTCTTTCACTTCTTCATGCAGAGCTCATTTTTCTTTACTCATCCACTGAATGCACACTAATCTAAAACAAGAGGCAGCTGACACAAAGCAGAGAGAGAAGAAAAGAGAAGAGGTTGAGAGGAAACAAAGGCTAATGACGTAGAGAAGAGAAGGTGGAGGAAGTAGAACGAGGACGATTATTTTGCTGTGGTCCATCAAACATGGCGGCTCATCAGTCATCCTGCTCTCTGTCTGTTTAACAAGGAAAAGGCAGACTTTGATGAGTTTGTGGCTGAAGGAAAGTAACAGCGTGTCTTGAGTCTTTTACTTAAAATGCACGCTCTCAGTGTGACAGTCTGTAATTAAAAACCCAGAAATTAAAAATCAGCGATCGCAGTGATGAACGACGCAAACTTTCTCTCTCTGCCGTCTGTAGCTGTGATTGAAGTGTGGTGAGGTTCATCGTTTCCCCAGCCTGTCCTCTCATCCCGCATCTCTCGCCAGTCATCTGATTCCATTATTTCTGATTGGATGAGGCGCGGCGGGCCGGGAGGGGAAAGGTCAACCAGTGATAAGCTGTCAAAATATTGATGACTGAGTTGGATCAGACCTTTTTTTTTTTCACCGAGTAAAAATCCATACCTATCCTGCACCAATTTATCAAGTCATGTTTGATTATATCCTCGTAGTTTTTCCAGCTTAATTTACATATTGTGTTAATTCTGACAAAAATCCCTTTACATGTAAATAGCAGCATGTGTCATGTTGTGTTTATTAGTTCTGACAGACATGCCGGATAGTGTTGCTCATGTTCATGGACGCAACCGGCTACTTTTTCCTTCCAACCCTGATGCAGCTCCAAATGCTCGCAAAGCACTGAACCCTGTCTCCTGCACAAAGCCTTCTTTCTTCCAGCAAGATCTATACATTTCCTATTTTTCCAAATTCTTCCCTGAAAGCTTGTCTTTCCCCAAAAGCCTTTGTCAGTCTGAAAAACACCCTCTGCAACATGTAGCTTCCAAGAATGTGAGCAGGGAGGAATTCAACCGGAGAATCCCCTGTGATTGGTAGAAGAGTCTAACAGGAAATAAAAACCTGAACATTCCTGTCTAGGTAGCGCATCCAGCACTCGGCTGAATTATACAGCATGCTTCTGTGATACCATGAGAAAAAGAAATGAGTCGATAAGGAAAGAGATTTAGAGCCGGAGAGAAGAAACATCGACTCAACTCTAAGAGGAGCGAGGACTCGTCCGGTGGCTTTACATTACACAGTTTGAGTGACCCGAACGAGCCAATAAATCCACTCCAGCAACACTCAAGACTGTGGGGTATAAATGTCAGCTGTGGACGGGAGTAACAGCTCCTTGTCAACAAGATTGAATATTCAGAAGTTAATTCATTTCTGCTGCAACAGCGTGATAAAGGCAGAGAGAGACAGATCAATAGAAAGAACCTATTTTGGGTGATCGATATCGGGTAATGACATTTATATCTCCTGGATATTTATAGTGTCAAGAAAAGGCGGAGAGATGCTGAGAGGAACAAGGGGAGTGGATGGACTTCAGGTAGAGCTGAAGCAGTGTGAGTTAATCCGAGCTCCCACACACGCTCACACTCGCTCACTTGCACACCATGGCTGTCTAAACCCTCATTCTCCACCACCAAACCACAGAATCGTTTCCAGTAGATGGCAAAGCCAAGGCTTTTCCACATATAAGCATTTTTTCTAAAACAATTTGCCAAATGCTTCCTTTAAGGATGTCCATGTGTTTTACTTGGTTACCAGCTGAAGACGGGGGCCAAGGCTCGCTCCGAGCTCAAAGACGCAGACAGCACTTTGAAATGAAGAGCTCTGTCGGAGAATAAATGTTTAAGTGATACTTTCCAGCCCAGTTTCAGATGATTTCGTTGGCTTCACATACAAAGGTTCTGTTTCAAATTGATATATGTGAATCACTGAGTGCTTAACGTGTAATTACACTAAATGAATAATATTTTCAGAACTACATATGATATCTGGAAGTATGGAATAGACAGGAAAGGAAGGAGAAAGGAAAGTAGGAAGGCACAGGGAAGTCAGATGTATCTACTGATTATTCATAAGTCACTGAACAACATATGGAGGCAGGTCAATATTGAGATGTGTTAAGTATTGACTGACACATTATTACAGCAAATTAATGATATTTTCAGAACTATGTGAAGTGTGAAGTGATGTGTGAGAGCCAAAGGAAAGGAAAGGAAGAGACTGGAGCAGTGGTTCCTACTGTTTCAACCATTTATCCATTACTTTTAGATAAGTGTTTCAACCGGTTATCCATTACTTTTAGCTCGCTGTTTAGACCTCTCTGCTCGCTTGCTAACTAGTTTTCAAGCACTCTTAGCGTTTTCTGACCTGACGCTCGTACCAGCAGGACAACATCTTTTGTCTGTGCCTTTCAAAACAGTCTGAAAGCATGTTGTGGAAACATCGTGGTTTGGGTTAGAATTACGACTTTGTTAAGATTATGGGACCTTTGTCGTCATGGTCACAGTAGTAACCATGTGGTTAAAGTTAGGGAACGGTCGTGGTCATCGTTAAAAGAAACCAAATTTGACTGTCAGAAGCAAATGGGAATGGCGAAGTCAGAGGTTTCGTGGAGCCACCCATCCACCCCGGCTTCATCCCTCTGTCGACTTTGTAGCTCTTTAACAACGTGCCTGGCTCCCGGCGGACGAGGGTCATAATACCTACGGCCACTAGAGGGCTTTGTCACTTGAATGTAAACGTTTAGGGCACTTGCTGGAACGACTGATTCTGTCGTTTTCTTGATAGGACAGTCTCTGTGTTACAGCTGACTCAATATGTGGATATATTTTCTAAAATCAAATCGTAATTTCTCTTTTTTCAAAAAAGCCGAGCTCCTCCACAATCTGGCCACGTACCCCTTGGCAATGCACAAACACCTCCTGGGTTACAAGAACTATAGGTTACTTGTACACGCTTCGAACATTTACATCTGTCTCATATAAAAATAAAAAAAGTCACAGTAACTTTTATTGCTTGTCTGTAGGCCAGTGAAGTACACAGCCCCTGGGTACAATAAGCTTCCCCTATAGCAGTAAAGGTTGAGGTGTAGGAATACTGAAGCTTTCGAGGTGAGGGGGTGGCTGGGTGGGGGTGTTGACTAATGCTTCATAAGGCCTTGTTTAACTGCGACTGGGGGCCTAATCCCTCTCAGCCACTCCGCATGTCCCTGAGCTGTCCATGTTAATGCCTGACCTGTCATTACACCGGTCCAATTCACACAGTGTTGACACGAGCTGTCAGCGGATTAGGACGGAGCAAAAACACACGTTTCATTATGCCTTCAAAAGAGAAAAGGACAGGAAGAGAAAAAAAGAGAGGTGAAAACGTCATGTCTGTGTTAAGAGAGTACAAAGTAAGGTCAGTTTTCCAACAACAGAAAGCAGTAAAAGCAACATGTAAAGGTCGCTGGTCTTCTCACCTTTAACCCGTTCTAGTGTTCATTCTGCTTTCTCTCTTTTCAGATAACTACAGATCCTTGAGCGTGTTGCATCGGCTGAAAATGCATTTTTACCCTCACACTTATTAGAATAGAAAAACTATTATTTTTTATCACCAAATATCATACGTCATCCAGTTTAAAGCATCAGTTTCCAGTTGGTCTCCTACAGCTTCAAAAACTTTTTTTTTTACACCAAAAGCACAAGAACGACATTGTGCAAAGCAAGGCCATTATTTCTGATGGAGAGATGATGATTTTCCACCAGGTTATGCAGCCAAAGTTTAACTAAACTTGTGCTTTGACCCAAATACGCTAACCTCCACACTGCGCGTCCAACGGGATTCTGGCATTGACAGGATTCGGAGGTTATGACGGCAATAATTGTAGTGAGGAGAAGATGGTAGAAGAGTCAATTTTGTGCAGTTCTGTAAATCCACTGTCTGATTTATATTCCAATGCAGTCCATATCTTTTGCTTTGTAGGATTATTTCCTGCTGATTATTTTGCTCTTGTGCATTTGGTATTAGTATATACCTGAGACAACAGTTAACCTCTTGAACCTTTATGTTCCCCTAAATATCCCCTTACATCTGCTACGAATAGGACAGTAAAGATGAATGAATGAATGAAACAATGCAAAAAGGACACGTTTTGCTTGTTTGGGGTAAAATATTCACATCCAAGAAGCACTTTTTAATAGCTTCATGTTTAAATGTTAAAATTAGAGATAGTTTGTGCATCATTTTATACACATTTCCCTCCAACAAGTTATACAGATCTGACACCGCTCGCCTATTAGAGCTGGAACAATTAGTCAATTAATTGATTAGTTGAGCCGCAGAAGATTAATTTTTTGATATTCAATTAATCGTTTCATTTATTTTCCCAGATATAATGCCAAACATCCTCTGATTTCACAGGATTTGCTGCTTTTCTTTGTCATATTTGATAGTAAACTGAGTATTTTTGGGTTATGGACTGATGGTTGGATAAAACAAGGAATTTTAAGACATCGTCTTGGATTCTGGGAAATTATGCTGGGCATTTTCCCTTATTTTACACACAAAACCATTAATCGAGAAAGTAATCAGCAGATTAATTGTTAGTTAAAAATAATTGTTAGTTTCAGCCTTTTACTGTACATACAGTATGTACCTGCAGTCAGTTCTAGCTTGTTTCAGTTCATCCTGCATTTTTACATCCATGAAAACTGATTGAAAACACTTTTTACAGACTTTACAACTACTCACGTCTGTGTTCAAACTATTTCAGTGGATTCAGTTTTAGTAATTCTTAAACTCAAAGTTAAACTTCCTCGACAAGCTGCTGTCCAAATCACTAACTGTATCATCTCACATGCGTCAGGGAGTTTGATGTAGTTTGCATGCAGGAGGAAAACCCCAGCCTGCTCCTCTTCCTGTCAACCATACTAAGTAATAAGAAAGCAAACCGAAAGCACACGCGCGCGCACACGCACACGCACACACACACACACACACACACACACACACACATGCTTTGATCTCTGATGTGGCTTAGTGCTGTTCCACCTGAGCCTCGCAGTGAACAGATCATTACCCGGTTATATTGATCTCCCCCTGCGTCTCTCTGTCGTCTTCTCTCACCCCACGTTTTCCTGCCACACTCTCTTCTTCTTGTCTCTTTATCAAACCGTCATTTACTCAACAGATCTTTTTCCCTCATTCTTCCTCTGTAATGGTTTCCCCCTGTCCCTCCCCCTCTGTCTCTTTTTCACTCATCTCTGTGCCATCACTTAAAAACGTACTTTAACTTGCAAAAAATATTTTTCACCCATTTTATTTATCAATTTAAACATGTACATTTGAATTTGTAACGTGAGATGAATGTGTCTCTGCATGCTGCTATCCTTGAGTCTGGGTCTGATTGGAAAAATTAAAATGCAGGCTGTTTATGACTACCGAAACATTCACAACACATGACTACCTGACTGAGGGGTCATCCACACTACCACCATCCACAACCACGACCCATCCTCCCTCTGTGATCAGGCTGGTAGCGAGGCCCTCAGGGGACCAACACTGGACACTTAGGGAAGCAGCGTGTCAGCTCAATAAACAGCAATTTATTGGCAGGGGACTGAATACGCTGCCATCCTTGGAAGCTATCAGCAGAGCCTCTTATTGGTGCTGAGAGATATTAATGAAGAGAGGAGAGGAGAGAGATGTGTTTGCCTGTACAAAAACATACTTCGTGTGGACTAATAAGTGGAGAGTGCATTCGAAATGGCTCTGTTTTTGTTACAGCATGCTCAGTCGCTAATATTTCATTATTTACTGTAACAAGGGAGCTAGAAAATACATGATAATAAAGGATTGTGTACATTTGGCTCTTGAGAACATAAAAATGCCACCTAAAGCACCTTTTTTTTCCCATTGTGGTCCCAGATTGGTACAAAATAGCACAAAAAAGTGCCCAGTTGTAAACTTACTGAAGTCTCATTTATTAACGTATATTTCTGAACACACTTTTCTGCTTGAAGGTCATACAGATTCCAAAGAAAATGAGCTTAAAATGAGCTTAAGTTCTTTAGATTTAACATCATCTGACTATAATCAGACATCGTCCACCTCATCACACAGGTCAGACCAGATCCACTAAAGACGCTTCATGTGCAGCTATTGAGCATAAAAGACATATCACGCATACTTTGCACAACAGAGCAAATTCACAAGCAGTCTTGAAGAATCTAGAGAAGGACGGGGGACTTTTTTGGGCACTTGTGGCGGGGGCCCCAGTCCACTTGCCCTGCACGACCTGATTTTACAACTGCACATTCGCACTTCTAGGCCTAACAATGTGTAACCTATTACAGGAACAATGGTGAATTCGGTGTATTAATGAATTAATGTTATATCAATACCAGACTTTTGCTTTTGCTTCTGAAAAAAAAAAAAAGTCTGAAGCTCAAACTTAAACTTACATTTCCAGACATTTTCTTCCGGCAAGTGACAGTAAGCAGCTACAGCTTCTAATCAGGCGTCCCTGACTTCTGCCCTGAACTTTGACCCTCACAGTTCATTACTATCCCGGTCATTTGCCCCTTTGGGGACAGCGGGGAAGCTCGTGATTTTAAGTAAATTAATAATAAATTGCTGTATACTCAAGTAAAAAAGTCGCCTACCTGTACCACTCCAGCCCCTTATCGTAGAAGCGGTCAAAGAAGTGCGGCTCAGCGCCGACGGCTCTCACGTCCGGATGGATGCGCAGGAACTCCAGCAGCGCCCGGGTGCCACCTTTCTTCACCCCTATGATGATGGCCTGTGGAAACTTTTTGCTGCCGAAGTTATTGGCTATAGAGATGTTGTTGGATGGGGCATCGCTGTTCGACAAGTCCGACAGCTGTTCCCGGACAAACGAGACCTGAGACGCGTTATACGCGCCGAGCTGCTGCGGTGACGCTTCATGTCCATCATTTAAGACGATTCTGTTTTGAAAATTACTTTGTTGGTCATACACAGGCCTGGGCAAGGAGTCACAGTATCCGTTGAGGCAGTAGAAGAGGTAAGTGAAGAGAATGATCATGGCAAAGAAGACGGACAGCTTGGACTGCACCTTCAGGTGTCCAAAGTTGAACGCAGCTCTCCATTTACTACATCCCATGAGTCGCGACCCTGAGCCTGGTGACACAACGCAGGAAACATGCCATATCAAAGGACTTCATACTACTGACTTTTAAAAGTTGCTCAAACTGACGACGCTTTTAAAAAACCACCGCGCTTGTGCCACAGCAGCAAGTGGCGTAAAACTTGCCCTGCGCGCGTCAAAAAGCTCCACATGTTCCTCAGCGTATATCTCGCTCGCCCTTTGCCTCTCTCAAAGCATCAAAGACAACTTGTAGATTTTTTCAATAACCTGAGCAAAGTCCCCAGCGAGGCTCAGCCGAAAAAAGGTGGCTGTGAATTTATGTCCCGCAGCGCTCCGTGCCGTCTGTGCGCTCCCGTGGCTCCTTGGCAGCGGCTCTATAGGAAACCCTCAACACCCCTTCCAGTCCGACTGCCAAATCCACGCCCTGTTTATCAAAACATACGCCCCTTCCATCCTCAGCTCGTGCGACACTGAAACAACAGCGAAAATTAATTAACAAACATTACACCCTCTCCAAGCTGACAGAGAGCGAGAGACTCTCATATCACATTATTTTGAAAGCAATTTTAGAGAAATAGTCGTTAGTTTAATTGCATATAATGCCTTGGGGGAGGAGGGAAATATTTGGAACATGATGAAGAGGGGATATTAGTTTTTGATTGCAGACTGAGGATGCAATTTCCCTCATTTCCCCTTTAAATCACCACATCCACTTTGCACATTTGGAAGCCTGGCTGGTTGGAGCTCCAGGTTCCTTCTTGCCCAAATTGTTCACCCTAGATGGGGCTATAGTGGCCACCTGCTGTCTGCTAGCCCTCCTGACCACACACCCCCATGGAGCCAGCTATGACACACACATTTAACCTTTACACTCACTGCCCAACAGGGACAGACAGGTGTCATCATGATTCCTTTCTCCCTGTGCGTGCTTGTGTGTACACGTCTGAGGCCATATGGTACAACATGCAGTAATCCAGACCACCAGGTAAATACTGTTAAATCATTAAGACCCAAACAAAAACCCTTACGTTCATTAAGAAAAAAAATGAAGCTGTCATATGAGACATTTGCTGATACACAGGTTTTTGGAACAAAATCCTTTATACGTCCCTGGGAAGTCTACCCATTTGTTCCTGAATCTTGCCAAGACAGCCTAAGGACACGGATTATATTTTCAGCAGTGACACAGACAGATAAAATGTCTGGATCCCTCCCTCCTTATGATACTGGAGAGCTGGATGTAAACTGCCGCACTGAAGAACCGAAATACAGCCCTGTTTTATTTCTGCAACCTGAAGATGCTCACTGAGGATCATCACAGCTGCCTCTTCTGTTATTTTCCCAAACATTTTTGCATTCAATATTTTGAACAGAATATTAGCAGTTTCTTCTTTTTTTGGTCCTTTCTCTGAGTCTTCTCTTAATCAGACTATAACCTGATCTGGATTAGAGCACAGTGAACTGTTGCTGATGAGGCTAGATAAGAATAGAGGCTCCTGTGCAACTCAGTCTACTCAAGTTAAGCACTCTTCTATATATTTCCCTTAAAATGTACTCTCAAATGGCTTCAAAGCTATAATAACATACTATATAGCTTGATTGAAATATCAAGAACAAGATGTCATGTTGTATGGATGCATTGTTACATCAATTTGGCATCATTTTGTACACAGTCCCATATTTGACATCTTTATAAACTTTAGGATCTTGTGCGTTTGTCCGAATCACCAATTAACTCACTTAAAATGTTTCCATAGCATCTGTTGGTCCCCATTTTGAAAGACAGTATGAAGTTACTTTCAAGTCCACATTGTGATCTACGTTCCCAAAGAACTCTTGGCACTTACATACCTTACCATACATGCACTTACATATATGTAACAGGTATACTTTTGATAGGGAAAGACATTTGCAGACAATTTTTATTAACTTAATGGTGTTTAGTTGAATGTAAAGCAATGTAAAGTGCTGTTGGCCGGCTCAACAGCAGCAAAAGAATTAAGTGTTCAGTGATGGATAACAACACATAAACTTCCTATTGATAGATGGGTTTCCATCCAAATGTGTCACAGTCCGTCTCCCTGTCCCTTCTCTCCAGCCGTATTTCTAATTCCCCACGCCTCTTCTATGCCATTCTCCATCCATGTCCCAGAGGTCCTCTTACTTTCCCTCCTTTTCCCATCACCTGACTGCCCCACCCATCTTCTCACCTGTTTCCACTTCTTTCGTCAGCCCTGCAGTTACCTGACCTTCCCCACCCACCTGCTCACCTGTCTCCACTTCCCTCATCAGCCTCACTCCATATATATACTGTACATTTCCTTTGTTCAATTGCAAGTTCGTCCTAGTTGCTTGGTTCCTGTTTTGTCGTATGGTATTTTTGCCTTGAGTTTTTTTTTGTTGTTGTTATAAAACACAAACTCACCCGCTGCTCATCTGCTTTTACTCAGCCACCCACTAGATCAACCTTGTGATTTCCAGTCACCTTCCGGTGTCGCCGAGATGTCCACTTCTACCAACAAGTCTTGCTCCATCTGTGGCGACCATGACACCTGCTTCTGTTGCCTTGGCTGGAGGCACCACGTCCACGTGATTCCTGCTGGTTGACTTCACCAC
>NTHP01000050.1:1214098-1239832 GCA_003416845.1 Oplegnathus fasciatus | reverse complement strand
GGCCTTGCCGCCCAGCCAAGGCCACGTGTAACCCGCCCACCCATGGTGCCCATCTTCCACTATGCCAAGCGGGAGTGGGAAACCCCTTTGACGGCAAAACCTTCCGCCATCGCCTACAGGCCGTACTGCTCAGTCGACAGCTGGCAGTGGGACAAGGGTGCCCCCCCCCCCCCCCNCCCCCCCCCACTCGAGGATTCGGTCAAGACCTGTTCCTCCCACCTGCCTCTCCTTGACCTGCTGCACTTTTATGAGCAAATTGAAAATGTGCATAAAAACAAGTGGTTCAGTGATTATGGCAGTGCACGCCACATGACTCTATCTGGAGAGGAAGATGCAACAATCTTTAATACTTTGCCCTCTTACGCCTTCTTGTTTCATGTTATGTTACACACTTGTATTATACTTTTGTTAAATATGTTCTCTTGAGTTCAAATTAAAAACAGTTGTTCACAAAAAAGAGTTCTTTTACTTATAATTTAAAATAAGCGGTGTATTTTCACATTTGTATGAATAAATGTCAAAATAAACACTTCTTACTTCACATTTAGAATTATTTGTAATTCGCCTGAAGTGAAGTGCGTTGAGAAATGTTTCCAAAAAAACATCAGTCAAACATTAGTTTCAAATCAGATTTTGGTGTCAGGCCCTCACAATCATAGAGCTTATGTTATCCATTTGACACTGGTAATAAACAATCATACAGGGAAAGATCCATCACAGAAGAGGCAGACGGATGAGTTTCAAAACCCAAAGAAAAATTATTAGACCAGACTGCAACACTGCTGTAGCTTGAATCTTTACAGATGTGTTGTTAGCAGAGTGCAAACCTTCACTGTCACATTTCTAGATCTGAAAAAAAAACCCCAAACTTTGGGTATTGTCCTTTCAACCACGCATAGAGAACCACATTTGGGTTGAGGAGATGACATTATGCTTGATGTATGGTTTTTAAGGTAAGACTCATTACGCCATAGTGGAGATATCCTGGGCTGATCTTATTAAAATCTCCCTTTGCTGACAAGTTTACACAGAGTACCAAACCCAATACGAGCCTTCAGTGTCAGACTGTTCTGAAATGGATGCTTCAGGATACTAAACCTATTTTCCCAATATAGTTTTTGACAATATACGTGTTACAGTATAAATCACAATTTATTGGCACCTTCACGTTACGTGTTGGAATATAAGTGAGGTGCTACATGGCAGCACATCCATATGAATGATAAATCTGAGTGGGATGACAATATTTATCGACCCAGGCTTCTTCCAACCTGGCAGTATGTCAATTTCCCCAAGTCTCTAAACAGAGAAGGCATCATTTACCCTTCTGTACTCTCCAAGCACTCCTCCATATTGATCCGCTGTGATGTTGAAAAACAATCGGAGACGTGCCACTCTGTAGTCAAAGTGATCAATAATGTGGGCTTGCTTTGTTTGGTTTAATGTGAGCCATACAGACCTGTGGTCTCTTTACTTTAGGTACAAAGTTCAAAGGTTTGGGTTTATTTGGGTTTATGAAGGCAATTTTATATCAAAGTGGCTCATATAAAAAATGGAAATGGAAAACAAAATGTGTGCTTTTAGTTTCCTTCTCCATTTTGACTTTAGTTCAAATAAACTACTTAAAAGTATCCTGTATCATACATGCATGTATGGCATTTGTAACAATTTGTAACAAACTGCTGGAAAATATGTTGAAAATTTGGTGATTTATGATGATTTTGTTTGTAGATAAATCTCCTGCCTTGATAGACTTACATGGATTAGGAGCTTCCACCAATATGGCGGTCACGTTAACGCATCACTATAATGAACAGCAGCGACCAATGCGGTATCTACGTGTATATGCATATGGATTAAATGTATCTCTGTGTTGCTAGCTAGTCTGTCCACTATTAATGTTGAAGTCAATATAACGAATAAATTAACTAATTAGTGCATTTAAATATTTGAAAAAAGTGAATAAATTCCACTTGAGCCAAAAGCTGAGATGGTTACTGCTTCTCTGCTAAACTAGCGAGCGTTAGCCGGAGTTTTGCGTTAGCTGTATTTTTTTTCTCCATCATGATTGGATTTAGCTACTGCCTCATTTCATCAAAATTCATATTTTTTTATTAACAATACGGAAAAATTAGTACATTTAGCCTTAGCTAAGGCTAGCCGTGGCTATCTCACCAGGTAGCTTGATCTAGCTTGATCTAGCTCTCTTGCTTTAGCTGTCTAATGTTATTTGGTTGTTTTTCTGCAGCAGAAAGTGCAGTAAACATGACGGCAGTTTCCACATCCAGGTCTTCATTCGATTTTTACCAAATAGAGTTACTGTATTTTTCCTTTGTAGGCAACATTTGTATCAATACTGGAAATATTTCATTTGACCGTTTTCATCCTGACATTTCAAAATATTTATCTTTTATATGCTTTGTTTCTTTGCTTGTTTTTTTGTCTGTATACATATTCGCCAGGGTGGGACACAAAACTGGATTAGTTAACTATAAGTCATGACAGAAAATATATAATTATTTCATATATAATGTGCAAAGAAATAAAACACATTATTATTGTACTATATTGTAGCTGGGGACAAACAAAACCCATCGTATCTGCAATATGTGTTACTGTATTTACGTTAATATCAGCCATCATTTACAGTATCTAATGCTGAATGACAGTCTGGGAACTTTGTTAACTTTGACAGTTTACAGGAGAACACCTGAACTAAGGCATTCCCACACACACACACACACACCTGTGTCTGTGTTGAATTCCTACCCACCTGCGTAAGGTCTGTGGCTGTGGGAAGGCAGACAGCTGTACAAAGCTCAGCAGTGACTGTTTTGCTCTCTAATTCTCTGTAAAGTCCCTGTGACGACCTGCAGCGGCAGCTTCAAAGTCAGGAGGCCTTTCTCAATACAGAGTACTCCAAGTTCAGACCCGCGTACTTGGGAGTTCGAACCTCGACTCAAGAGTCCAAACTTCCGAGGATGGGAGGACGCTGTATGGTCAGTTTGCAAAAGATACCCCTGTTATCCGGTCTGGATATGAATTTAATATAGACCGCACTGCCTCTTATTTGATCCTTATTGAAATGTGGTGATATCTATGAGGACCCCAAAGTCCACAGAGGCGGTGCTGTTGTACTGCCCAATTAAAAACACATAGGCTACCTTAACTTTACCTTCAGACAAACTAATGTGGCAGCAACAAATATTACATTTCATCTCTGAGAGTGAGACCAAATTTTATCTCCCAAAAGGAATTTTATCATTTATCAAAACGCTACAGAGACATCAGGGCCAGCTCGGGGCTTGCCAAGATAAGACTGTTTCGGGGACGACGACGAATGTTGGCCGGCCTGTCATTTCTGGCCTCATGTCAAAATATCGGAGGAAATTTCCAAATAGGGATTACCGCTGTTTGGACAAACTGAGTGACTACATATCTGAAATTTGAATGGTTACTTTCTCGAAAGAGAAAATATCAAAATCCTCGTCTCCACCACAAAATACATTCTACCCCAAGTCCATACAAGTCATCTTCGAAACTATCCTCAATAAAACGCGAAAACACTTCCGGTCATTTGGACTTTACTTGGCTAGATGCGGACTTAGAACTGGAACAGTGCTTGGGCTGTGACTTTTAATGTTTCACAAGTCCATTGAATTTATTTCTTCATCTTAATGTTCAGAAAGAATGTGATCTTTATTTTTTTTAGAAGTTGCAGTCTCATTTTAAATTTTCGTCACTTAGTTATAATCTCGAAGATTTTCATTTCGTTGTCTTTCACATCACCTATATGGCAATAATCAGTAATCGCAGGTGTGTTTTTGGACCTCACTTAAGTTTCACTTTCACTTTCCTCGCCTATAGTTATTGACCTTTTCTTTGTTTGTTCGGCCATAAAAACCGTTTACTCGCAACGCTAGCAGACACTGGAAAAAACAGTACGCCGCTTCACACACAGGCGAGTTGAAGAGCGAGTCTGTTGCGTTAAAAGCCTAACTATGCGTTGCTTGTGATTTTTCCTAAAAAGTCACTGCCGACACCCGGGTCGTAATACTGTTAATGCAAGAGCTTTCATCACTGGACCATAGGCTCAGTCACTATTGTGCTGCATCATTCGGCGATAGATAGTGACTTAACAGACGTTTATTTAAATGAAAATCTTCGAGATTATATCTAAACTGAACTAACTGTTAGCTGTGGGATAGAAGAGATTTCCCTCAGAGGTTAAGAAATTCAATGCATTTTAAACCAATGCAGGTATTTCCACTGACTTTCTTTCTTTCTTTCTTTCTTTCTTTCTTTGTGTCTCTTTTTAAAAGGCTTTCTGTTTTTTGTGTTTTTCACAATAGCTAATACCCTCACTGTTTTAGGTCAAAGTGAATACACCAGACCTCTCAGGTTGTCCAGAAGGGCGGAGCAGTCATTGTCCCACCTGAGAATACAAGGCATTGTCCCAGTGTTGTACTGGATCACTGATGATACAATACATGAGACTAGCTACTGAAGAGCTGCTCTTCAAATGGTCTGTTAACTCACCTGGAAGGAATGCGTCTCTCTCTCACATACACACAGAAACTTGTCACCAAACTCCCCCAGACATCATCATCATTAAAGGCTGAGAGGATTAAAGGATGAGTTACATGCAGAGTTTTTTTTTTTTAAAGTCAGTCCAAGTGATTCAGTTTGAAGTTCAGGGAAAGCTGTCACACTTTCCAGGCTGCTAGCCTTGTGCACAGAAAGTGACAGCATTTTACATGTCAGCAGCAACCATAGTTAATTTTAGATGAGAAAAAGATGGACTTGGTTTTCATCCTGAATGCTATTGTCAATCAAAGAGAATCCTGGTCACTGTTAAATGCTTACCCTGTTAGCTGTTGCTGCATAGCCAGTAGATTAGACATGCTACATTAGCTTTGTGTCCTTTTGTTGGCTTATGTTGTTTAACTGGTAGCTGCAGTCAACTAATGTTAGCTTTCCCTGCTAGCTGACGTTCACAAAATTATCAAGTCACGAATAAACTACTTCATTGCCAACAACAATGCCACAATATGTAACAGTTTGATTAAAAAATAACCCAAAAATAACTTTGTAGGTCTTTTTAATTAGCTGAATTGATTGTCTTAATGTTAGTATTGGATTTTATTTTGATCCAACTGCCAATGAGGATGACTTAGCTGACACGAGTATACGTATTTTTTTCCAAGTGGGACATAAAAGTGGCATAACCCATGAATGTATTATTGGAACTACAAATCAAACACAGAAATGGCACCCATTCATTCCAATGAAAGTTATTTCACCTTTTATTAATAATGTCAGCATGCTAACATGCTCATAACGACACGTTAGCATGCTGATGTTTAAGTTTATTACGGCTGTGTTCGAAATCGCATACTAACGTACTACGTACTACATACTCAATCAGTACGTACTGCATACTGCGTACTAAATTAACGAATAAATATGCATTTACCAGCTGAAGTATACTCACGCAGTAGGCTACGTCTTCTCTGCATCACATGACTGTATCGCTCATGACATTACCGTTCCGAGCTACTGTTGAATGAAATCGACATTACCTCTTCCACTCAATGTAATATTTTCCAGGATTATTTTAAGGCAAATTAATATTATTAAATATGTTAGTGTTAAATATTTTTTTATAGTGCATTATATATGTGAGCCACCACTCTTTTCCTCTTAATTGTACCTTAATCACTCGCTGTCATTTGTAATTCTTTTATCCAATGGTTAATTTTTTAAACCGTCCGCTTCACAGTCTGCCATTGGACAGTCTAAAGAACCGAAGTGCATTTTGGGGCGGTTGAGTATGAAAAGTAAGCTCATGTAGCATACTCACAAATTTTTGCTTATCTAGTATACATCCGGGCATTTCTTGCGTACTTAAAATCTGCAGACTATTCAGTTGGAACGCACTGCGTACTCAATTTTACGTCATAACTAGTATGAATAGTACATTAGTATGCGGTTTTGAACACAGCCTGTTCGTCATCTTAGTTTAGCGTGTTAGCAAGACAACATTTGCTAATTGGCACTAAAAATAAAGTGCAGCTGAGGCTGATGGGATGTCATTAGTTTTATAGGTATTTGGTCATAAAACAAAGTATTGAACAAAGTCAAGTTTTCACCTGATGATGAAAAAAGGATAACAAAAGGTATTACGAGGAGAATATGAATGTCTGTACGACCAACCTACTTACTGACAAACTAACCATCAGAATGACATTGCCATCCCTAGAGCCATGCTGGTAGCATGGATAAAAATAACACAGACGAACAATGTAAAGACTAATAATTGACCTTGTTCGAGGTCCTGCCTGTCAAACGTTTTACATACATTATATAATGGAGGTCTAAGGGGAGAATGCTTTAAAGGCCACAGGGATTTCTTGTTGCAGTTGCGTGGTTGGCCACTGGGACAAAAAGACAACAATGCTCTTTTCCAGCTTTCCTAATACATCTGGGTTTTAACCCCCTGCTGCCACAATGTGAAGCTGTGCCACACAAACTGGTCTGCACACATCCAGGGAGAAAAATGTTGCAGAAATACTACTTTGATTGACAGCTACTCTCGTTCAGCACAGAAAACACTGCAGGAATTTGTGCTGCGCACCAAAGATGTCGCCAAGAAAACAAACCCCTGCAGATTACCATTTTAAAACTTAACACAGACACCAACCAATGAGAGAGTCCATACAGTCCCAGCATCTGTGCACTGTGAGTCTGTGTGTTGTGTGAAAGCTAGTGGCAAGGCCATATTCTCAACTATAACTGCAGGGCAGAGCTCTGCGGCGAGCTGGGTAAGTATAGGGCACGGCAGCACTGTACATTATCACATGGGTGTGGCTACGAGCTTGTTGCTCAAAAAATGTTTTCAACTGAGGAGTAAAGAAAGCACGTAAAGTGCCAAGCATGCCTGCACAGGATCGTCGCCTCACTGTGTGACATGGGGAAATTTGAGGGTAATAATAAAAACTGTTTACCAGTTTAAAGCTGAGTCATTACAGAGGGAAAGGTGAGAGTAGCTGCTACCATGAAACCCAACCTGAAGCCTTCTTGTCTTATCATATTTCGACTTTTACTGCAGGTCATTGTGGTTAAACAGTGGCCATTGTCTCTAATAAAACCTCACAGCTTTTCTGTGTTGATTGTTCAAAGGGAGCTATAGCAGCATTGTACCTTTGTTTATGTCTTGGCTGATTTTTCTTGGGGNGGGGGGGGGGGTTGTGTAAACTGTGAAGGAAAAAGCGTCTGGAGGGGAACAAATGAACTTCAGATGGTTCCTGCTAAGTGGAAACATTCTGGTTTTGCACTAAAACAAATATTTGAAGGGTTCATTTGCAAAAGCAGATATCTCTGTTTTTATTTATTTAAAATAAAAATGTTTTTTTGTGCGCTCCAGGGAATATCAATGAAACTGGTGTTGGTCTTGTTTTTGCAAATTAACTCTTCATTCTGACTCTCTCTCAGTCATTATACATGTACTCTCTGTGTAATAGGATTGGGGGAAACCCATAATGATCTCTTGATCTGTGTTGACAGCATGCTGACCAATCATATCCTTCCTGCTTTTTGAGCCCCATTCACAACGTTGTGGAGTAACAATGCAGGAGGAGATAAGGCTTCAGGTGTGTCATGCAGTGTTGAGATCCAGACAAAACAACATGGAGAGAAATCAGCTTATCTCTTGACATCTGACATCTCTATTGCTACAAGATCGGGAAGAAAGTAGCTGAAACAAAATGTTACATTCAGTGAGATGATTTAGGAATGAGTTTATCCTGCAATCTAAAAAAGCAATGCAACAGAACACCGTACTGTCTTTTCTTTTCAAACAATGATTTAAGACACTTCTTTTTGCGTGCAAGCTTTCAAAATGTCCACTTTCAGGAACAGGAAAGAAAACAGCTGTCTTCAGCCATGTGCATTTTTGAGGCTCTTGGGTTTGAAAAGGTTTCATAAACCAGAAGCTTTTACAGTTTCTCGTCTCCACAGAAAGAGCCCTTTAACTAAAAAACACAAATATCCTCACAATGGGAGTTGCAAGGTCTTTATCCGACAGCAGTATTGCCCTTCAGTGTTTCATATCTCACTCTGTACATCTCACATTTTGCGAAATACGCTTGTATGTTTTCTTACAAAGAGTTATGAGAAGCCCAAGAACAGGTGGTAACAGCTAGCCTGGGTTTGTCCAGAGGTTAAAACAAAATCCCTCCGTAAAACTACAAATTCTCCTGTTTACACTTTGGTTTTTGTACAGATTAAACTAACAAGATAGAACATATTAATTAGTGGGCTTTAGAGCTTTTTTTTAACCTTTTGGACAGAGCCAGGCTAGCTGTTTCCCTCTCTTTCCAGTCTTTGTGCTAAGCTAAGCTAATCAGCTGCTGCTTCATATGTAGTGTACAGACATGAATGGTGTCAATCTTTTCATCTAACTTTTGGCAAGAACGTGTATAAGCATTTTTCCAAAAATGTCAAACTGTTCCTTTAAGTACAGTACTTGAGTAAATGTGCTTAGTTATTTTCTAACTAAGCTAACAGTCTTCTGGCTGTAGCCTTACATTTAACAGACAGATATGAGAGTGGTATCGATCTTCTCATCAAAGTTTTGACAAGAAAGAGAATAAGGGTATTTCCAGCTAATGCCAGGTGCACATTAGAGGATTTTCAAATATTAACTCATTTTAAAAGCATTGGAGACCGATTTTTAATATTTTAATCGTAAGAACGCACACACCAGACGATTCAGTATCAGATATCAAACATGTTTGATATTTATGATTCGAAATCGGGGAGACTTGGATCCAGTCGATAACATTACAATTGTGTCTGTAAGCCCCTCACACTTCAGGATCATTTGGGCTGAAAATGGGTTCAGACTAGCCTCGCATTGGGATTGTCGGGAGGGGCAAATCAGACCCAAAATCTGCCCAAATATTCAATAGTGTGGGGCCAGCATAAGCTAACTGTATCCTGGCTGAAAGATGAAAAATTTAATTCAGAAAATGTTGAGCTATTCCTTTAACTGATCTTCATGTGAGGTTGAAGGTCATAAAATAGCCAAGAACTAAACTCAGGAATGAAGTTCCAGTACAGGTGACGTCAGGCCTTGTTAATGACAGCAGAGCTATCAGCTGATCTGCACTTCACAGGAGTAAGCAATCAGTTTCTTTGATAACTTATCTGACAGGTGTAACTCAAGGTAATAAGACCACCCTGTAAAATGAGCTGATTAGAGCCGCACGACAGCCACTGCACTCCCAGGTTATGTGAGTGCAGTATATATATGTGTGTGTGTGTGTGTGTGTGTTCTTGCACGCAGGCATCCCCTCGTTGACCTTCTTTTTTCCTCTGCATCGAATTCAAACCTTTAGCCAAGAATCTTGGACGGCACGCTACAGCTACTGTGCGATTTACTGTGCCGTGTATAGAGGATCTCCAAAACCATACGATTCCATGATCTACAGTCATGATGTCATTCATGCAACAAAGACTGGCCTATAATCATTCTGGTCACTTCTTCTCTCTGCTATGAAATTCCACAGAGGAGGATGATATATCAGAAGCTGAACACGGCTGTAAATATAGAGACACACTGCGCTGGTAGACCATCTGATATGTACTTGCAGAACCCAAGGACAGAATAAAAATGACTAATGCCAGCATCGGTCTCTGACGTGGTGTTTGCGTGGATGCAAAAGCTAGGAGAGCGGCAGGTTTTTAAAGTTATAACTTCATCAACATGCCTAAGAATCCTCTATTTGATTATTTGGCCATTTAAGCTGCAGAAATCAATGGACTGTGCAGCACGAGGGGCCTCAGGAAAACTTAGAAAACTTGTAAGATCTTCAGCAGTCTCACCACAGAATTATACCTCTATGAGTCTGAGCCTGACCCACTGTCAGAGACAGGCAGCCTAAACAAACATGACCCCCTTAACCACTACAACCACACACACAAACAACGCTCAAGCACACACACACACACACACACACACAGCGTCTGCTTTCAGAGCGTATCACAGTTCCAGGTCTGCAGCAGAGGCCAAGAGAAAAGCTCCTGATTAAATAGTTTTGTGCGTCGCTCCGGCTCGGAGAGCTCAGCAGCTTTGAAGCCAGTCGCTGTGTTTGGCTGTTATCTGCTCTCTCTGGACTGAAGATAACGCAGTTAGACAGCGCTCAGCGATGATATTTACAAACAGTCAGCGGCGCTGTCAGGAGGCATCCATGGTGAAGCAGAAATGTGCATCAACAGACGGCAAATCAGACGGTGATGATTGGGTAGCTCGAAACCTGGATGAGCTTCGACCTGCTGCTGCCAGACTCGCCACAAAGCACTTTGTGTAAACTTTGAATCGGCTCATAGCTGTTCTTGTTTTTTGTTTGATGTCTGTTAAAGGGTCAGTTCACCCAAATTACAAAGAAACATATTTTGTCACGTAGTATATAGCTATGCAGATATAGCTTTGGTTTTATTTCCCCAAATTTACGAATAAGTGCAACACCACGAATGCCTTTGAGGAAAGGCTGTCTCAAAGTGTGCATCTTTATCCACGTTTGAACGACTATTGCTCCTTGCCCTCTCTATCAGTGGGTTTTCATCCACCTGTTTGTGCATAAGGAAACCTGAGTGGACAAAATTCGAAAAAATCTCGAAATATCGCAAAACTTTTTTGTGCTTGGCTGAGGTACAAAAGTTGGTGTATCGATAAATGGAAAGAGATTTAGCAAGTTTTCATTGTGTTTTCTACATTGTTTTTCCACCGTTTGAGGTTTGATTGGCACTCATTTAATTACGTCACCTTGTTCCGCCATCTTCTTCTATGGTAATAATCCTAATAATCACATAACAGTAGTGGATGGAAGCAAACATTCATTTTGTTTCGCCAATTTTCTTGAAATTTGGTTAAAATTTGCAATACATTTGGATTGAAACCTAGCCCCGCCTTCGAGTGTGGCCATTTGAAACAGGTATAATTATGCATTTAGATGTGGATGGATGACACTTCATCGTGTTAAGCATACCCTTTTCTTTTCAGTCTCTGACAGCAATATTGCGAAATATTTTTGGAACTAACTACCGGGGTATTACATGTATATAGACACGTGTAATATACACATATAGACTAACACTGAATCAGAGCCATCTAGGAAGAACATCTAAGAAGAAAGGCAATAAGTCAGTTAAGTCCCTTGTTGCTTTCTAACTCAAATCCCATCTGGAGCTGAAAGGTGTCGATACCTCGCTGTCTGTGCCGCCTGCTCACTGACTTATTGAGCAGCAGCTCAATGCTCTGTATCTACGAGTATGATGCATGGTGATACGTGTGTGGGGTCCACAGGGACCTGAGAGTTGCCGCTGACATTGGGGACACAGCAGGCCTGGTGAGCTGGGCGCTGCAGTCTACAAGCACCACATGTCAGGACATGAAGATGGATGGTAGAGATTTGCTCTGTGTCCAGAGGATGGAGCATAACTTAGCCCAGATGCTGAGTGTCTGTTGTCCCACTGATGGACTGGTTAGCTGCCTGCGGGGTGATGGTGGTTGCAGCCAGTTTATGATTGAACTGACCACACAATCTTCACACACCAGAATAGGGTGACTGAATAAACTTTGTCTTTTTTCTCTCAGACAGTTTGAAATTAACACAGACTTACTTTTCTAAACTCAAGGCTAGCACTGCCAGAATACTGTAAATAGACAGCTACTGGTGAGCAGTCATTCATTTTTCTCACAGACAGTGTCACTTGACTCACAGTTGGAGATGTATTGAGGATATTGTTGCCTTAACCGTTTGGCCATTAGGATGCGACAGATCTGGTGTATTTGGACCTTCTTTTGACCAATTTAAAGCTTTTTAAAATGAATGAACTTTGTGGAAGTGCGATACTTAATCAGTGGAATAACCCTTTTAAGCCATCTATCTTGACGTCCATTTAAAAGTAAGGACTGATAAACAAATGAACAAACAAATAAAAAAGACCACATACTCTGCACAATTACTATCATACTGTCCCACACTGCACTTTGAAGTTGATCTTGCATCTATCAAATTTCATCATTTTGCACTAATGTTCAACAATTATACACGAGGAAATTCATCACAGTATAACTGGCACATGGCTGACATCCTAGACACACCCTGATGTTAAAAAAACTGCAAACAGCAGCTCAGCAGAACGTAATTACTTTTGTGCAAAATTGCATCACACACCTTTGACTGAAAGGCCTGATTTCTGAGGCATCTTCACACCAAAAATGTAAATCACAACATATTTGTCATATCCACCGGCATAAGGTTATCTTCCTTTAAGTATCACATTCAAAGGCACTTTAACAGTTTCTGTTGTTGAGGGAAGGGTGGCCATTTCACAATCTTACTTCCCTTTAAGTGAGGTTTAACCAGTATAATACTGCTTAAAAAGGAGGTCTTCCTGTCAGGCAGGATACCACTAACATGCCCTGATGCTGGTGTGGTAAAAACCTTCAGTGTGTAGCAGCTGCCCCTATGAGTGGAGTTTGTGTTGAATGTTTAATGGTTAAATCGAACTCTTTATCTAGATCTAGAGAATAGTGCTTCACTGTCCCATAACAAAATTATTGTCTCCGTGTGAGTGTGTGCTAGTGTTTGTGTGTGTGTTTTGGCACAGCAGGCTACTCTAATATGCCCTAATAACCATGATGTCATCCACCTGCTTTTTGGCTCGGGCGCAGCGATGACTGATGGGACAATTTTGAATAATCATCTTATCTGATCTGGAGCTCATGAGCTGAAACCCAAAGAAATTACAAACCATAAATGTGAAAAGTCGCCTATTCCAAAATACTCCGGGGGTTTATCCACTTTGGGAAAAATGGTACAACAGAGGTTTGTTCCACTCAGTTTCTCTAAAATAATGTTTATCAAGTCTGAAAAAGTGTTTGTTTTGCAGACCAAAACATTTTCTTTCATAAAATACACTAATTTGGTTTCATTTACCCTTTCAATCATTTTTGTGGTAGCACATTTTTACCTAAGCTGTTCATATTTAATAGAAAATTCACCTGTACAGCCCAGAAAAGAGAGGTGGGGGACCTTTGAGGAGATGCAGCTGACCTCTGAACACTCTTTCCTTTTATAATATTGTGTTGGCAGCTCTTTGCAAACAATTTCTCCCCCTGAATCAAACATTAACCCCGTCTTGGCCAGCCAGGTTAATGCAGTGCCTGTGAGACCCAACAGCACACTGTCTGCCCTTTGATGAGATTCACCATTAACTTCAAGTTCAGAGGTAAAAAAAAAAAAAAAAAAGGTGACCAGAGTTCACACTGCTTAGAGAAAGGTTCTTTCATTTCATCAATGGAAAACACAATGTGAAACCCAAAATGCTGCGTGGGTCTGACGATAAGTATGAGTCATACAGTGAATATGAGTCAGTGATGAGAAGATAAATTATTGCTGATGTATCTGTCTTCTCGTTGAGCACGAACTGCGGAGTGAAAGCATTTCATGAACCACATTGCTGTTCAAACCAGTTTGGTAGTTAACGTATTTGTGGTCCAGACACATGCCCCTTTGTTGCTGCCAAAACACTCCTTTGAATTCTGGTTTCCCGGGCAATAAAATAGTGGGAAGGTTATTATCATTTACCTGCATCAACCTCAAAGGAAAAATCCCAGTGAAACATTTAAGCACACTGTCTCGTGGTGTATTTTCTTTTTCCTGAATATAACATTATGTTATTAAAAATGTAGTCAGGTGTCTAGTCAGGCAAAGAAAGAATGAGAGAAAGAAAAAGAGACAATGGGGGAAAAAAGAACCATCAGAAGGAAGGTTCAATCTCTGGGAATCACAAGTAAAGTCGAAGTTGAAAAGTAAAAGTACAACATCAGGTTGTAACCACAGTGGCGTGGATGGGCGTCTGGTTATGTTTTAAAATGGGCGAGCAAACTCGGAAAGATATAAAATTATGATTTGAAACAAATTTCCTGCATTTCAACACCACCTAACCTCTTGGATTTAATCAAGAAAGAGCCACCTGCACTAAATAATGAAATCAACAGGGCTAATACAAAATATTAATAGCCACGTTACACTTAAAAGAGACGACTCTTTGATCCGGCTCCTTCGCGAACATCCCATCTCCACAGCCGAATCCTGTCCGATCAGCGAGCTAACGTTAGGTGGGCGGGCTGGCAAAGTCGACTTGCAAATCGGTTCAGCATTTCAGTGACAGTGCAGTCCTACTTCTAGCTAATTTCAAGTTTGACTGGAGTCAGTGGGCCAAGCGGGTTCATTCAAAGCGAAACCAGAACTTTGCTCCCCTTAATTGAATTATGGGGATGCATTTGCTCCACTTGCTCCATTGCTCAGGCGCCGATGGTGGCGTGGATGAATCTACTTCGTGAAAGTACGGAGTCGAAAGGAAAAAAGGAGCGACTGAACGTTTGCACAGTTGGTTGGCTGTTTGGGCAAATACACGAACTTTCCTGCAGTCAAATTTGTGAAAATTAACTTTGCTTTCTGTTTGAACACCTTAATATCTTTGGTCATCCCTTCACTTTTCATCAGTTTAATTCGTACAGTACTTTAGTTTGTGACCAAATATCTGTGTTTAGTGCTAATTAGCAAATGTTAGCAGTCGTGCTAACACACCAAGATGATTACATTGGTAAATATTAAACATCAGCATGTTAATATTGTTATTGTGAGTATGTTTGACGTTAGCTTTTAGCTCAAAGCACCACTGTGCCAAAGTAAAGCCTCACAGAGCTGCTAGCATGGTTGTAAAAGTATTTTTTTAATGATAAGGACACCTCTCTTAAGCAGCTGAAGTAAAACTAGAGTACTGGAGAAAGCTATTGTGGGAAGAATAAATGACAGTTTAAAGTACAGTAAGTACATCAAAAAGGTAAATTATGGCTGGAATGCACCAAACTTAACAGGCTGCTGGGATAACCAAGGGTTGTTTTTTCTCTTTAATGACAGAGTTAACCTCAGTTATCTGACAAAGCAATCACATTCTCATCTCCCTGTATTTGCTTTTGTGCTTATCTGACACAGCCACTCCTGCAGAGTTCGACTGGCAGAAACATAACACAACCACTGCCAAGGTTGTGGGTTTGATTACTAGCGGGACCACCTATGCTAAAAATGCATGCACACACAGTACAGTAAAGGCAGCTTGGGTAAAAACATCCACCAAATGGTCTACGCTATGTTAAAAGAATAAACTGCTGAGCGTTTGCCTGCCAAGACAACACAAGAGGAAATTTACTCAGCCATAACAACCTCAATGCAAGGTCAGGCTTCTCCGCCACGCTGAGGGCTGAAATTCATTTGAATACCTTTGGCAGCGCGTAGAAGTGGAGTTGGATGTATGCGGAGTGGCGCTCCAGAATATTCAAATTGTTTATGCGGAGACTTCAACGACATCTACGAATGTTATGATGACCTCTCGTAATTGCACGCTACAATAAGTGATGTTTTGAAAGAAAATATGCTTCAAACTTAACTTGTCTGTGGTGAGACCAATAAAATGGAAGACAGTGTGTGTGTGTGTGTGTGTGTGTGTGTGTTTTGGCGTGTTCGAGTACTGTATGTAAGACATCAACGCATGTGATAATATGAGGTGAAAAGGGACGTGAGAGATGTGTGTGACATCCAAGAGGAGTATGGCAGTGTGTTGATTGGCACACACATTTTTCTGGGATTGTGTGTGTGTACTTCCTTTCTAATGATAGCCCTCAGTCTCTTGCCAGGCGGCCAGGCTGCTCCTTTAAACCTCAGGGTGTTTGCCAACCCCTAGAGCCCGGAGAATATGGCCTGCAGCTGGACCACAGAGAGAGCCTGAACCCCTGTTAGCTACTGAAACAACCAACCTTCATAATTAATGCAACACAACAAACAGATGGGTTCATGTAAAGCAAATTTCTACACGTGCAACAGTAGAAACATGCAGGTAGTACACCACATACATAAACAGAGAATCGTATATTGATTACATCGGACTTTTTACTACACCTATGTAGAGGAGTGAATGTGATGCAGCAGGATGAGAGCTCCATCTAGAGGTCAATCTAGGGAACATCCCTTCCTCTGCCTACTGTATCTGTATATAAAGGCTTATCTGTTATCTGCTTCCACATTCCCACTTCTCCAAACATGTCATTATCTACCTGTCCACCAGATGCCCTCAGGCTGTTTCTCCTCTCTCACGCCCACATCCAGCCACTCCCTCCTGGCCTGCAATAACCCCTTTCCCTCCGGTCCCAGTCCCCGGACCTTCCCCGCCCACCTGTTCTCATCAGCCCCGCAGACATTTCCATTAACTCCCTGCGACTTCATCAAAGTTGTAATGTGCCTCATACCTGATCTGTTCCTGTTTTTCCTTGTTATCTGTTGCTGGATTTTCTAAATGTTCCTGACCTGCTCGCCAGCTTTGTCCTTTTGGATTTGTTTGTTCGGACTGCCATCCTGTTGCCTCTCTGTAAGCTTGTTCCTGACATCTTGTCTCAAGTAAATTTCCTTTCTTCCTACCTGCTGACTTTGTGTGTGTTTGTCTGCATTTGGGTCCAATCTTGCCTTTCCTGAAATGTGACACTATCAAAAGTAAAAGTACTCGATGCAGAAAATGCCCCCTTTGAGTGTTTATAAATAAGTCTTACTACTGTTGCATTAATGTGTAAGTAGCATTTTACTGTTGTAGTAGGTGGAAGTAGAGCTAATTTGAACTATTTTACATACTATCAAAGTACCTCAAAATTGTACTTAATTAAAGTACTTGAGTACCTGTAAATAAATCATAACAGACAAGACAACATTCTATAAAACTATAATTTGTTTTATTTGTTTGTTCCTTCATATTAGCATCAATACACCAACAATGGAAAATAAATCAAAACTTTCCTTTTCCCCACTAAACTCTTGACTCAGATGTGAGTTTTACAAAGTAAAATGCACAAAAGTTCTGAGAGACGGATTGTTTTGCTTTTTTTTTGTGACAGACGAAAAGTATCTTTTCAAGTACACCGGCTTACAGTACATGACAAGAGGTTAACAATTTCTTTGCTATTGCATAATTTTGAAATAAACGTACAAAACAGATACCAAAAAAGCAGACTGACAAGACATGTGGACTTCAGTGCATAGATAATATGGTTACATTTACCTTCAGGGAGGTAAATGGGAGTAAATGATACCAGCAATATAACGTAAAATCAAACAGATGGTGAAAAAGTTAGCAGCAATAACTGGCGAGTGCCTGCTGAATTAAAACTTTTTAAGTGTTGTTGCATCTTTCTATATCTCAAAAATTGTTGCTAAAATCACATGCATCCACTGATAAATTGCATTAAGAATGACATAAGAATAATTAGTTTATATGTATCTAAATATGAGGTATTCAAGGAACGTAAGATTTTTTTGTAAAGGAATATTTGCAGTGTGGTCCTGTCACAGTGTCACGGGCAAAGTCAAAGTTTCTTCAGTGGACAGGACGTCCCTCTTCAGGCCTTTCCCCCGTCCACGTCACCCACTGACCCGACCTGTTCACTGAGTCCTGAACTGATCCAGCAGCTGGAGTGAAAACCCATACCCCGCTCTTTACTGCTTGTCGTTGCCTGACACAGAAGACAAAAGAGAAACATATTTACTGTACTTGGCAAGCGTGTGAAGTCAGAAAGATGTTGATTCACAGTTTCACCAAAACTGCGTATCAGTCAAATCATACAAAAATAGATGGATGTGTAGTGTAGCAGCAGGACATTGCTTTAACGGTCAGTGGACACATTTAAAAAGAGACATAAATCTGTTAGTTAAGCACAAATTTTACACATATAGAATAAAATGCAGTGGTTGAAAGTAACTAAATACATTTACTTAAGTTTTTATATAACTCGCCATGCATATTTTACTGATTATTTTTCATAAAAAAACATGTGATCTGCTTCTAAAATATCATGTAGCGGTCAGTAACAAAATTCTCCCTCTGATCAAGTCATTTTAACTGGAACAAGTGGAAAAAAAATCTGCCAATGCAGGAGGAATATTTCAACCTGTTTAAAATGCAAACTTTTTTCAAGAATTGAAATAATCCTATAATATATTAGATATATAGCACTATGAAAGGGGCCATTCGACCAATACTATTGTTACTTTAAGTACATTACGCTGTTAATACTTTTGAATGCCAGACTTTTACTTGTAAATCAGTATTTTTACATTGTTGAATACTTCTTCCACCTCTGCTAAAATGTCAGTTTACCCAAATCACACAAAAACAGATTTTTTCACTTACTCCCAGTCATATTTAGTCATGTACATACAAAGGATTGTAAAAAAACACACCCTGAAAACCAACATCTCTCTCCAGAAACAATGTCCTACTTACTTGAGAGAATCTACAGACCTCCCTGTGGACAGTTCTCACTATTTTCTACTTTTGGCTGAAAATAGTTAACCTGCATGGGCCATTGTTTTTACGAAAGCAGTTTGAGATTTCTTTATGATTTGGGCGAACTAATTCATCTGGCCTGCACACCTGCCCGTGCCTCACTCACGTCTGCTGTCATCTTACCTTTGCTGGGGACAAACTTGAGCGAGTGGCTGAATATTCAAAAACGTGAGATTCCTTCCTCCGGGCCGTCATTTACAAACTCGTGGCCTAGACCGTTGCCACACTTGCCACACAGAACCTGTATACATGAAACACAAGGTTGTCATATCCTCATGGAACAAATGTTTGGTCTGTGGGAATGATGCAGCAGCAGTGAAACGAACAGGGGTCACTGATAGAACAAAATATAAGAACTTTGTGTGTGTGACCTTGTAGGCAGTGAGAGTCTCCATCATCTTGGTGACGCTGTCCTCTCTGATGGTGTCAGTAAAAGCCGGCCAAGGAGACGAGTGGGCGAACTTGGACCGACTGGAGAACAGTGGATGGTTACACTGGGAGCACACATACATACCTGCAGGGGACAGGTACTTTTAAAAATTCCTTGCATTGTTTCATTTTCCACCTGGAAACTATACCTTTTCAAACTAATGCAATAGGGCAGTGGTTCGGGACCCCACCCAATGGGTCCCGAGGTAAATCTCAGGGGTCTCAGGGGTTAAGAATGAAAAAAACAAACTGCTGAACAAATTTAAGTTTATTTTTTCCTTATTTTTCTGTAATTTCTCTTTTCTTTCTTTGAAATACTCAATACATTTATCATCAAATAAGGAGAAAAATCACTGGTTGAACAGCTGAAAACTTATGTCAACACAAAAGGCCATAACATGTGATGAGGGGTCCCAAATACCCTTACTTTAAGGGGTCATAAGCCAAAAAAGGTTGGAAACACTGTAATAGGGTAATGTTACTTAAATATACCATAAACAGCCATAGCTTTATGTCTCGTGCAAGTTGATTTCACTTTGATACAATTATATAACTGCTGTTTTTACCTGATCATTAACAGCAGATTTCTTCATTACTACGACTGCTATTATTATTATTTCTATTAAAATAGACTCTAATCTGACAATTCTGAAATATCATGAAATAAAAATAAAGGCAAACTGCTCTTTATTAATTGCCAATATCCCCAAATTATGTCACACCACAAGCCCTTCCTCTCCACTCATCTCTGTGATGTTGCTCAATAATTGAATAATAATTTTGAGTCCAAAAAGACGCTTTAAACAAACCTAGGCCGGAAATAAAAATAAAATGGTAACTGAATCCTCTATAATCCAGACTAAAGGGAGGTTACATCACATCACTGAGCAGCAGCCACCGCCTGCTCACCTGGTTTGAAATGATCCTTGTAGACCTCACCGCCAAAAAACCGACAGAAAGACATGTTGTGGTGTCTGCACAGATCTGCTGAAGGCAAAATAGATCTTAATCTGGCTCAGTCTTTCTTCAAACAGCAGTGACAGATAACCGGACACGCTCCTGTTGTCCTCCTCTCGTGAGAAGTGATCCTGGCTGGAGATTTAACGGGAGCTCCGCCCCCTGCTGTTACCTGCATTAACACTAGATGTCAGTGTCTGACAACAGGATGTACATTACTGCATGGAGGCATTTTACTGGCCCATAGTTCAAACACTGAATGAAAGATTCACCCTGAAACAGATTTATTATGTGCTATTTCTGTGATTTTGGGCAGTAAAATTAATGTCTGCAAACAGAAATGTGCTGGAAATCAGATAATCTAAATTTGAATTGTCATCAAATGGCATTAAGTGTATATAGTTTTGAATTTTATTGCATTTTAAGATTAATCAGCTCATCATGGCTGTTGTTTCAGTGTCCCAAGTGAAGTTGGTCTGTTTTTACTCTTCGTCACCTTTTCATATCACATTCGGAGAACTGGGCCTCGGCTTCGTTCACACACTCTTTTGTAAAAACCCAAATTCAGGAGACGTAAGATGTAAAAATTCAAACGCCCCCCAAAAAACTGTGAATTTAGATTCTATCATGTTGAGGTTAAACGTTTGATTTTTGTCTGATTTTTCAACTTCTGAGGAAATATACCGGTGTGACCTCAGCAGGTCCTCGTCACCGCTGCATGCAAACGCCTACTGCATGATGCATGATGCGTGATCTGATGTGATGTCCATTGCTACAACATGAATAATTTACTTGTTAAATGATACAGGAGATTTTAAATCACAAGACATACATAATAATATTAATATTAAAAATATTAATATAATATTAAAATCAATATAGAAGAAATAATGATGAATCACACCACAGTTATTCCTATTAATACATCAGAATCACACAGACAGACACATCACAATGCTGTGAATTTATTTCAGTTTAGTTGTCATCTCAGACAAGTGATGTCAGTGTTATCAGTGCTTGGCAGGTATCGAGAGCACCACTCTGTTAGCTGTTTATTTTATAAATGAAACACAGATTTCCATCATGAAAATAAATATCCTGTTCTTGGTAGAAACTGGGAGAGAGCTCATGAATGATATTTCTGTCCATTGCAGGTCTGTATCCTTCATTCATACTTGCAGTAGTGCTTAAGTGCCTCTGGCAGCTCCAGCCAGTCAATGGCCATCCTGTGGACAATGTGCTTCTGGATGGCCTTCCTACACAACGTCTGCAAAGACGAGACTGAAGCAGAGAAAGGGGACGAAAAGGACAGAAAGACTGGATTATTAATGATTGATAGTGATTAAATTTTGAACAAATAATGAAGAACCATGCATTAAAAGCATGGATGAATTACTGAATGGGTCACTGGGCCAGTGCTGACATATGTAGTGACAGTTAATATTTCTCTTCCTCTAATATTTCACAGAGAGACTCAAAATGACTACAAAGACTCAAAGTGACGCTAAACAAACGACATCTTTGACTCATTTTTATGTCTCTGAGAGTCTGGGAGTTCTCTTCCATAACACGGTAACATGTCTGTGCCCAGGGGCCCATTGTTTTCATAATCAGTCCATGATTAAAAACATCACTGTGACACTCACATCCGTACTCCACCTGGACAATTCGGACACACTTAGTAGCAGCAAAGACGTCCACCACCGCATAGAGAGGCTGGATGGCGGGGATCCCCTTTGCTGAAGCCCCCATGTCCTCACCATTGATGACAATATGCATATCAGCCAGGTCTCGCCCTTTAGGCACATACAGTACTCCTATCCGGCTGCGTCTGGCTGTGGGAGGCAGGGCGTTGGTCTTATACAAGTCATCCAAAATGTGGCTGTAGCGTCCGGGCCTGCTCCGACCGACCAGCTTGTCTCTGGGGATCCGCACATTCTCAATGTACAAGTGAGAGTCAGTGAAGAAAGTCTTTGGTTTGATGTTGTTGCCTCCTCCTTCACCTCCAGCTCCATCTTCAACCTCCCCTCGTCCGAGCCTTTGGCCCCCAGCCTGTCCTCCCTCTCCAGCCTCTTGACCCTCTGCTCCAGCATCCTCTATGACCTTGTTGTGGTTGCGAGTGATGGCAAATACCCAGCTGTCCCCTAAGTCTGTCAGGTCCGGGATAGAGTATTCAGGTACCACCTCTAAGTCCATGGGGTCCCTGGCGGTCAGGCCGACCCGGAGGTGGCCACACCAGCCCAGCTCCTTATCCTCGATCTCTATGAGAAAAATCTCCCCGGGCTTCAGAGGGTGTCTGCTGAAACACACTCCATTTGCAAAGCTCTCCACCCGGGTGGCCTGGGTTCCTGAGTGGTCCAGTCTGACATTGGTACCATGAATGGGGTGGAATTCCATGAATTGATCAGAAAAGGGCTCCATTCTCAGTTTTGTTTACAGCAATTCAAGCAGTCACTCTGGTTCAGGGGTACAAAAAAGACAATCAACAACAAATTTCCAGTTGAATAACTGTCAGAAAACACAACAAACAGAGACAGACTTACCAAAACTTTCCAATCAAACAGTCTTGCGATGGTTTCGGACTGTTGCTGGCCAGCACGTGTTCATATTAGAGACACAACAACTTGCACAGACACACGACAAGAACCTGCTCCGCCTATCTGCGGGCCACTCAGTGAAGCTTCTGGTAGAGGGCTATTTTTGAACAGCTGCATATGTCAACAGATGGCAAGGTATGTGTGTGTGTGTGTGTGTGTGTGTTGAAGGGGGTGGCCAACATGCACATGCCCACAGTCACTCACACGTTAGTGGGAGCAACAAGGGCCCCCGGCACTCATTCAATTTCACAAACCCATGTACTCATGTAATAGCTGCGTAATTATCACAATACCATATGCCAGGGAAATATATTAAACAGAAGGCCTTTCATATCTGCACTCTAAATATAGTCATGCCATGCAAATGCAGTCTTTCATTTCATTCTTATGTAAAATAGCAATTAAAGTAATATCCCAGGAAAGAGAGGTCTGTAGAGATTTATTACGATAATGGAATTATAGCATAAGAATATGAAGAGCAATTATGTTTAAAAAGGGAAACTCTCAGCAGATACTCTTTATATTCGTTATATATGTAAGAGCAAAGGCTCTTCTTTCTGTCTAAAGGTGTCAGGTATTTTCATTGGGTCATATTGATTATACGGTATATAAAGTAGGAGCTACCCCACACGGGGTAGAGCCCTCATTAGTTACATAAGTGTAATTTGAAATAATTTGCCATGTGTGCATAAGAAGTGATTTCCTTGCAGGATGTGGGACAGAGATCACTGATCAAGATTTAAAGTGAGATTATGTAGAGTTCTAAAAAAAAAGAAATAACACATTAAAAATGAAAAGGTAAATTTGTGAGAAATAAAATATAACCTTCCTCGCCTCAGTACACTCAGGGGTTTTGTTGCTACAGCTGTAGTTGGTCTGGTATGACCAGTAACTTTAATAAGCTGTATTGATACCAGTGCAGTATTACTATAGAATCATATAATATGGTACTTTATATGAACTAAAGTAACTGCTTCTCTCACTGTAGTTATTACATAGTACCGCCAGATCAATAGTTTTTCTAGTCTAGTGGTTTTCAGTCTGGGATTTGGAAATCTCTGAGCGATCAAAATAAAATCTGATCAAAAGAAGCTCTATATCAAAAAGCTGTGTGACTTGTAAAAGTTTAACTGTTTGTCTTGTGCAGGAAAGCCTGGAAAAGAAGGAAGATGGAAGTATTTCTTCTGATTTCTTCTGTATTATACATGAAGGTATGAAAATCTGACTGGGCTATGCATGGCTGTACGCATGCATGCAATAATAAAAACTTCACTCATTTATACATATATATCACAGTGGCATGCTGTAGCACAAAAATAAGATATGCAGACTCTTTCCTTTATAAGCAGCCGTCCTTCTCAGCCTTGGTCTCAGGCTGGACATCGGCCTCTTTCAGGTCCTTCGGGTCCTTGGCAGTGTCATTTTGTTTGACTCCTGCCTCTTCAACAAGGGAGTCTTGTAGTTGTGTCCCTGTGACGTCTAAGAAAGCTCCCTGGTCCCTGGCTCAGTCTCCTCAGTGTCCATTATCACTATGCAGCTGTCAGGGTGGGGAGCTCTGAGGGAGGCTGCGAGTGAAGAGTGGATGCTGCAGAACCTCCAGGGGTTTGATGCGCAGGTCTGCATCTAGCTGCAGCATCATCTTGACCAGATCTACTAATAGATGCTAGTCTCTCTGGTGTCCACAGTTCATCTCTGTCACCTGCTTAAGATCATCAAGACACTTGACCCTGATGTATCTCATATCCCCAGCGTAGAACTCTGTCTCATAAGCAAACTGCTTTGGGGTCTTAAATCTCCAGCACTGCTGGCTGTTTGTGGAAGTAGTAATCTGTCCCATTTCCATGGTCCAGCACACAGCTGGCAGCAGCTGGCTGGCCCTGAGTTTCTATGATGAAGCTCAGCATGTCATAGTCAATCGCCCGGGGATAGAGCAGGTACCCAGTAGCCAGCTCTGCAGCTTCCATGCCCAGAGACCATCAGATCATTAAATGGGATATGCAGCATGACTTCTGGTGCCCTGTATCAGGTGGTCTTCACACAGGCACCAGGCACAACTGCAGACACAGGACGCGCCAGGCCAAAGTCAATAAGTTTGACTTTGAGTGGCTGCTGCCGGTCCACAACCATAACACTGTCTAGTGTGAGGTCCGCATATACAAATTCCCATGGACCTCAGGTTGGACAGAGCTGTGGCCAGCTGATGTATAATTGGTTGCAGTTCTGTCATGGGGAGACCCCGGTTGTTTCTGTCTTCTATGTAAGCGCACAGGCTTTGATCCAGCAGTTCAAAATTAAGGCAGATATGATCCCTGTCCTTAAACATCTGGAGGTCATCTGCATAGAAGGAGAGCAGAGGGAGATACAACAGGAAATCTCTTTTGTCTAGCAGAACATAACACAGTCAACAGTGCAACATATAACAACACACAGGGAGGGTTTTATAGGCATTGTCACACTGCCAACACCATCACTGATTTCTAATTCAAGATCTATCTTTTTCTACTTTTGTTGTGTTCCTGAATGTATCCCTACAAATGTCAAATATTTGAGACTATCCCCTTAATGTAAACGTTACATGAAATAGTTTGAGATGGTCATGTCTTTAAGAGGACAGTTAGTGTTTATCAGTGCTAGGAAAAATATAAATTAACAAATACATAATATAAATACAACAATAATGCATATCAGTTAATGTCAGCTGAGCAATCATAACAGTTTTCAGTTGTATTGAAAAAAGTTAGTTAATTGACAAAAGATCAAATGCAACAATGTGTACTTCCAATTTTCCTTCAGAGAACATTTTTCTTTTAATTTTTCTTGTATGTGTCCGTTAAAATTACATTCCATTTTATACACACATCAAATTTGAAGGATTTAGCGTGTCCACCCATTGCCTTCTTTCCATCCTATGTTCTTTTTTAGGAGACTTAATTGAGTTTGTCTTTAAAGCTGCGTCAGTTTACTTTTTGGTCACATGGGGGCAGCACAACAAAACTGTAAACACAACACTGACATATTACCACCTTGTAGAGTTAATATGGCGATCGTGTTAGCAGGTAACAGTTGCCTATTCACACATCCATCAGACACGACACCTGACAAATATTCACTCTCCTTTTAGCTCAGTTTTTGGTCTCCACCAACTCCTGGGGGAAATATTTGTCTCTTTAGCTGCTAAATGCTCCACTAGGTTCAGCAGCTAGTCGCTAACTGTGTCTGTCTGCCCTTGTAAGGTTTGCAATGCTTAAAATAATAAATCTCATCACAGGTTTTACATGTTTAATCTTAA
>NTHP01000050.1:1198834-1213956 GCA_003416845.1 Oplegnathus fasciatus | reverse complement strand
TGTAGCACAAAAATCTGGGCCCTGTCCTCTTTTAATACATCCATTGTCACACCTGTACAAATACCTGAATCAACAAGTTAACACACGCAGCTGTGGTGGTTATTAGGATTTATAACACATTTAAGAAAGTCTGCACAGTTTGAAATCTTCACACATTTCAGCCCTCCATTCTCAGCATACTGTAATGAGTGTGTGAAGCAACAACATTATAGAACATTGACAGCATGTAAAATGTCAAAATTATATGATAAAAATAAACTTTTAACGCCCTGGTTACTTATTCCCCTCAGTACACTACACCCCTGCTTAGACACAGAGAAATTACACTATTGATATAAAGATAAATCAGCAGAATATAATCATACAAAGGCATAAAATAAGTATAAGAGAGGATGTTGGATTAAAATGGAAATGATTAAAATCACCTAACTGCACATATACTGAATACATTAATATGTGGTCTTGAGTGAGTATTGTCAGCGGCAGGCTGGTTCAGGAACACCTCCTCCAGTCAGTGATGGATGGGGGTTATTGTCTCTCACCCCAGCTGCAGCCTGCACACCACTCTGCCCCGTTCTTCATATTGTCATTTCTAGGGCTTCCAGTGTGTTTTATGTAGGCCAAGATGGAGGGAGGGAAGAAGAGAGAGAGATGGGGGTGGTAAATTCATTCCTTTATCCTCTTCTTTCTTTCTTTCTTTCTTGTCAGGAGAATATTTCAAGCTCAACTTTTTTTTCCATTAATGAAGGGGGGAAAAAGTGCCAGAGACCTTTTAGAAACAATTTTATCTAATGACTTGTAGGTCTGCTGCACTTAATTATAAAGTAAGTACTTCTGTTTTGCATGGTTGCTCAGAATAGAAAATAATACTATTTAAACCTCAGGCTGAACTTCAGCTGTCACCATGTTTTGTGCAATTAGACAACGTTTACACTCTGGACTCATAGCTGTGTGGGTGAGTTTGTGTGTGCGTCTGTTGGGGCTGCAGGACTCTTAATCTGGATTATCATGCAGCGCGGCCATGCTTTTCATAATCAGTTTGGTGAGCTGTGATTCTCGGCAGCGCATGACACATCTGGATGCAGGCAGTCGGTTTAAGGGGAGGTGTGTGTGACTGCGTGAGAGAGAGGGGGAGAGAGAGAGAGAGAAAGCTTTGACACTCCGCGCGGTCCTTGCGCACACAAATGGAGAGGGAACTAGCAGAAGGCAACACTGACCGGCGGGTTTAGTCACATTTCCATGCACAGAATTATTTTTCCGGTAAGTGTATATTCCTCATCTCCATTTATGTTGCGATTCTCTTTTTGCAAAACATCATCAGCGCTGCAGACATTTGCAATTCTACTCAGAAGTACAGAAAGACGAGGAGTCTGCAAGAATATTACAGGTCTGGTGCGCACAGTGCGCATAAAAGGCATTTTACCTGTCAGTGCGCACTGACAGCAGCATTTTGTCAGTCACTTTAACTTCCACTTCTTCATGTCTGCATGTCACACTTGTCTCGTGGATGAGAGTCGTCCAGAAAGAGGAAGAGTGCAGCTCTGAGTGGAGGTGTTACACTGAAATCTGTGTTACTTGCATACTGTATATACTTACTGCACAAGTTGGGGGCCACACAATGTACTGTGTGCATTTATATTTTATAATGTGAGCCTATTGTTTTTGGATTGGCTCACATGTTTTGGTAGTTTCAGCAGTGTAGATTATCTGTCTGCCCATAGTTTACCCATTTTGGTGTAACTATGGCTGCAACTAACAATTATTTTCATTATGTTCAATTAATCAAATCATTTTCTATCAAATGTCAGAAATTGGAGAAAAGTGCCCACTTTGTCCCCAAAGTGACATATTTATAGTTGCATGTTTGATTTTCTCTCATTTGTGGCAAAGAAAAGCAGCAAATACTCACATTAGAGAAGTTGGAACCAAATGTCTGCTTAAAAATGACTGATTAGGCGCAACTGATTATCAGAATAGTTGCAGATATATTTTTTGTGATTGTCTAATTGATTAATCGATTATGCCACACTGTATAGAGTTTCTTCATACAGTGTAGAAACTGATCCAAGGTCAGCTTTTACATGAAATGGTAAACAATGCTTCAAGAAATCCTTCATGACGCACATACTTTATCTTGTTGTTCCCAAGTAGTACAAAAGGCAATTTTGATTTAGCTGCTAAGTCAAGTGTGTGTCCTGTTTTGCATTTACACTGTAAATACTTTTGAAATGACCCAGCACAAATTAAATAATTACAGGGTGCAGACAGGGGAGCAACAGACGTATGTGTCCTTTCACAATATGTCATAAAAAAGGAGCAAAACTACAAGTGGCACTTTTACTTAGTTAAAAAAATGTACACACTCGAAAGGGACAAACTATATAATTCTCATTGTCCTTCAATAATAATAAAACAATACAAATGTTATACAGTTTACTTACTTTTACAGTTTGACATCTGTTTTAACATTGAGATGAACATATTGTGATTTCTGCTTAATAGTATTTATTGTGGTGAAAAACTGTACTGGAATAAGTAATGCTACATATTACAGACCACATAACCAATGTTTACTTTGTAATTAAAAAAGGGTGACTGCTTTATTCTGCAGCCCATATACTGTATGTGTCTCTCTGCTCATTATTCAGATTTTTCCATTAATTTGTCACATATCTGTATATGTCTTAGAATAAGAGTGCTGATAGCAAAGGGCTCTGATGAATTGTGATGTTACTAATAACTACAATCAACACTGGGTTACAGAGATGAGCTAGCTTGGAAACACACCCCACCAAACGTTGGTTGAGCCCATAATCCGGCTGTGTGATTTGTCAGATTTCACAGTAAAACCCTGCATTAATGTTAATCTGAGATTGTTACTGTTCGTGTCTGATCAGAGGGTGGCACATAAACACACACACACAAACACACACACACAAGCCACAGACGTGCTGTTAGGCTGATACCGTCACTGATTGAGAATCTAATGGATTGATTGAACACATTGCAGCGCACTCAGAGCAGATGTGTGCTGAGTTTTGTGCTGCAGCCGTCACGTGATCACTCTGTATTTCAGCCTTATGGAACACTTAACAGCTCTCTTATATTTGTTTTACAGGAGCTTATCATTAGCATCACATGCTGCTGGTTAGAGACCTGAAATGACTGGTTGGCACCGCAAATAGAAGAATCAAAAAGGTGACTTTCCCCTGGAGTCCTAAAATCAAGCAGATATTCATTAAAGCACATACTTGCATGAATATTTACAGCACCACATTCGCCTCACCCTTCCTTCTCTTCTTGCTTGTCTTTGGTTGTCCTTGTTTAAACCACAGTTTTACTCAGCTTTCTGTGGCCTCTGGGGTCGTCACAGCTGAATACTTCCAACAACACAGTTAATCTAAAAACCCAAAGGACAGAGTCGGGGGAGTCAGCAGAGATCACACAAACACTTTACAACATATTGGGGGTTTTCTGGGGGAAATCTTTAAGACAATACTTCTGCTAATGAAACATTTAAAAAAGGACAAGTAATTTACGCATCGACTGCTATCAGTGGAGTGTGGCTATATGAATCGTTTATCACTTAAAAACTTTAAAAATTGGAGCATATTTGTAGCTATACTAGCAGCGTAGCTCTATGGATAGCAATGTTGGTCTGTTGATCGATCCACCACTTTGGCCGCGACTGAATTATCAATACATTTTGTACCCACATTCATCGTCAGAGGATTAATCCTGCTGACTTTTACTAGCGTGAACATGAGGTTTGTGGTTTTGAGTGAAATGTCTCAACAAAGATCGGATGGATTACTGTGAAACTTGGTGCACATATTCACGTCCCCACAGGATGAATTGTAATAACATTAGCAGAGCTGCAACAATTCGTCGATTAATCAATTAGTCGATTGACAGAAAACTAATCAGCTACTATTTTGATAATCGTTTAATCATTTAAGTTATTTTTCTAGCAAAAATTCCAAAAACTTGATTGTTCCAGGTTCTCAAATGTGAAAATCTGCCACTTTTCTTGGTCTTGCATTATAATAAATTGATTATTTTGGGGATTTGGCAGACAAACCCAGACATTTGATGAGGTCATCACATATTGTGATGGCCATTTTTAACTGTTTTCTAATGTTTTAAAGACCAAACAATTAATCGATTAATTGAGAAAATAATCAGCAGATTAATGATCCTGTATTTTTCTATCTATCCGCACCAGTTTGTCAAAACTTTGTCCACTACTTTGGTTGATTAGCCTCAGTTTTTCATGCTAATTAGAAAATGTTAGCATGCTAGCACGCTAAATTTAGATGGTGAACATTATATCTGCTAAACATCAGCACATTTACATTGTCCTTGTGAGAATGTTAGCATGCTGATGTTAGCATTTAGCTCAAAGCACAGCTGTACAACGCTGCCGAGCCACTAGCATGGCTGTAGACTCTTATTTGATACTGTGCAGCCAAACCAACATGTTTTACAGTTTCACAGTGAACACTGTACCACTCGAGGCCGAACGATGTACCTTAACTTGCTGATTTGGTCCTTTCACAATGAGAAAAAGTTTATTTCATATCCAGTTGCAATGAGCCAATATAAAAAAGCTGACTTGAAGCTGCAGTGATTTGACATAAGAACATTTGGATTAGTGAAAAAATACAGCAGCATCTGGAGTCCATATACAGCACTTTCATAACTGGCATGACAATATGGCAACATTTAGTGTTCTACAGTTAGCTTGGACAAAACATTGTTAGCTTAACAGTAGTTTAGTCTGCCTAATGTGCATGTGAGTGCGTGTATGTGTGTGTGTGTGTGTGTGTGTGTGTTTTCTGGCACCTCGCAGGTTCTGGTCCCTCTTCCCACCCTGTGAAAAGCTCTGAGGAAGGTCTAATGCCGCCTGGCTGCATGTGTGTCTGTGAGGTTTATCTCCCCACCGTCCATTTTGGGTGAGAGCAGATTAGTCAGAATCCACCAGCTGCTGTGGAATTGGTTGAAATTGTGCCACACAGCGCTGTAATACAGTTACGTAAATCTGACCAGTCAGAGGTAGGGTTTAACTTGCATAAAGAGCAGGGCACTTGACCCAGAGAGACAGCGAATGAAAGGGTCCCCACTGGGCCTTTGTGCTTTTTCCCAGCTTGCGTCTAGTGATGCAGAACTGCTCTTTTCTCCCACAAAACGACAGCTGATAATACACACTACCTCTCTGTTCTGTGTTGGTGTATTGCTGGTATCATTTTGACTAGTCAGTGGGAGGTGGCTGTATAATGTGTTATGTGGAAACATGCAGCCGACACACAAAAACCACATGGGCGGAATAACAGAGAGCATCTTTGAACTCCCCTCACTATTCATCTCGGGGTTACATAAGTAACTCATTGAACAGCTCGAGAAGATCAGAGGGAGGGTTGTGACTCCGAGTTTTTACGGCTGACAGTTAGGTCTTTAGGGGATGAGATTGGAAGTTATTTCCTTGGGGAGATGGCATGCTGAATATTACTGTGTGAGTAATGCCTGTTTTTTCATGAAAACATTAAGTATTTGTTTACAGGATTACAATTTTCAAAGCTAAAAACATGCTCTCTTTGTTTTATACTGAAAGGCTGCATCTTTACTCAAATCATACTTTTTCATCTCATGTTCATGTGCACATAAAGTCCCTGCACACAAATTGAACGAATCCTGTACAGACATCCAATCAGCCCCAAAAGACTTCAGATCCAAGCCGGAGCTGCCCCAGTTTGTGCAACATTTGGGGGAGACAGACTGTCTTATCTATTTTTGCATGCCTCTAAAACTCATTCAGTATGTGGAGCGACAGCTATGGGAGAGGTACTTGCTTGGATCTGATTCAGGTTCACTAGTATTCAGATTAATGTAGATTTCCACGACTCTTCGGAGCTAAACTAAGTGACATTCACACATTAATGCGTCGTTGGCACTGGTAAGCAGTTTCTGTGAAAATGAGGCACAAGCATAGAAAAGATGCCCTTCCTCTCTCTCTCTCCGTGGCTCATTCCCTGACTGCTTTTATTTGTTCTGCCTCCGAGGCTTAATAATGTCGCTGACCGTGTTCTTTATTTATTCTCTCTCACTGACTCTTAGGTGCCTTGGCTGTGCGATGTAAAGTCAAGAAATGGCAGAGAGTGGAACAAATGGGGAAAGAAGAGGCGAGGATAAAGAAAGAGGAGGTGGCAGACCTCTCCAGGAGCCCCACAGCCCGGCTCTTGGCCTCCCCCCAGTCGCCGCCCCCTCCCTTGCGACCAAGAGGCATCTCCCTCGAGGGATCGTGATCCAGCTGACTGGGACAGAGGGACAATGGGACAGCCTGGATGACAGTGAGCTCATCTTCTCCCTCGACCACGATGACGACTACCCATCTATATCTCTCTCCAAGGAGAGGCAGCTTTCTGTTGAGGATGACAGAGGGTTGCAGTCCCAAGCTTTCCATGTCCCTCTTTCTCCCTCGTCCCCTGGCTCTCTGGGCAACTGCTCCGCCATTGGCCCCAGCTTCCTCTCCCCAGGCCCTTCTTCACCCACCCACCGACCCCTTGCAAGCCTGGTCAAGTCTCTCTCCACAGAGCTGGAGCTCAAAGAAGGCTCCACCCTCAGGCCTAAGCCCCTTCTCAGCCTCGTAAAGTCGATCTCCACGGAGATCTCCCGCTCAGAGCCCGAGGTGTCGCAGTCAAAATCAGACTCCCGCCTCAACCTCCACCTGTGGAAGCAGCTTACCCAGCCGAAAACCCGCAGCAATGGGGATTCCCGCACTGCGCCCCCGTCTCCTAGCTCACTCTCCCCTAGTGCAGAGGGTCTGAAAGGGGGCTTCTTCAAAATGGAGTTAGAGGACACCAAGAGGAAGCTCTCGGAGGCGGTGCACGAGCCTCTGAGCAGCATGTTCAGTAAGATCATGAGAGAGGAGAGCGCAGGCAGCCCCAAACACCAGGGTAAGGGTCAGGTCAGCTCCAAGGGTTTGGGGCGTGAAGGTAGCACCGACACGGTTCTTTCTGAGTCTCCTGTGAGGAACACTAGAAAAACAGATGCTGATGCTTTGCCTGTGTTTGACTGGCCTAGTGTTAGACATCCTGGAAGAAGCCACCGTAGCCACTGCCCTGTGCATCACAGCAGACATCACAGGGATGAGGAGCTGGAAATATGTACAGATGGTGACATGATGCAAGTATTAGCCATTGAGACTCAGGCTAGGAGACCACCTGCCGGTCCTCAGGTCCTTGCAGCACCCCTGGTTAGGACTTCTCCCCTTTCTCAACCTCCTCATCCTCTGCCACGCATGAGTTTATTCTGTGTGGCAGTGCTGTCCTATGGCTATTTAATCCTCCCTCTCAGTCCGTACTTCTCTGGCCTGGCCCTGGGATTAGCATTGGGCTTCTTGCTAGGATTGTTGCTCATTAGGATGGGTTCCTCCAGGTCTCGCTGCTCAGATCCTCCATACAGACCAGCACACACTGTCTTGGGAGAGGGGATTCTGACAGGTGGCACTGTCAGCACCGAGCCTGACGCCCTCAAGGTAAATCTGAAGAGTCATTGAGGAGGAAAAAGTCTCATGTTTGTCTCACCTTTCATTCAGCCACCTCAGTCTCACTCCAATACTCACACATTTCTCAGCAGGTCTTCCATAAATAACATCTGAGAAAGAGCACTTATAGGTGTCTACTCCTCTTGTCTCTTAAAGGAGTAGTTGCCATTTTGGGAAATATGCTTATTCGACTTCTAGCGGACAGTAAAATGAGAAGATTAACACCACTCTAGTGTCTGTCCATTAAGTATAAGGCTACAGACAGCAGCTGGTTAGTTTAGCACAAAGACTGGGAACAGGGAGAAATAACTAGCTAGTTTGTTGTTTATGTAAATATTTATTTACTAAGTCAGTTTCCATTGCATTTTTCCTTTTATTGATACACCAACTTTTCCACCAAAGCCAAGTGTAAAAACTTTGTTGCGATGTTTTGGCTTTTTAAAAATATTTCTGGCATTTCCACTCAAGTTTTTTTATAATGTGCAAATTCAAAATATGAAAAAAAAACAACAGGTGGACAGAAACGCACTTATTGCTACAGTACATTGTTATGCTGTGTTCACACCAGACGCGAATGGACTTTAGCCTCGCGTTACTTGCATGAGTTTGACCGCGGGATCATTTGTGCTTATTCACGTTTAAACACAACCTGCAAATATTCGCCTCTCCATCTGTCTCAGGTGAGTGGCAGTTTCAAGTCACACATCGGTTGTATTAATCTGGCTTACTACAGCGGTATGAACCCAAAATAAACTGATTTTGCTATGATTTAATTGCAATAAACGGATCAAAAGAATGCCGAAATAACTACATCATGATGCTGATTTATAAAAAGTCTGAATTCGTGCTTTGTCAGGTCTGTCCGCAAGACCACAAGCAAACAACTTTTAAAATGCTTGTTTTCCAAATGCAGTTCGGATCGATCAAGGCTCTCCATTTCTCCTCCATTTCTGATTCAACAATTTGCATCGCATAATTTGCGTCGCCATTGCGAACTCACATGTATTCGTGTCTTTGCATTGACTTTGTATGTAATCGTGAACACAGCATTACGTACCATGATATTATATGGTCATTGTAAAATGGCCAGTGTGGGATTCTGACCATATCATCTTCAGTATGAATACACATTACCAACCAGTGTTTCTCCAATTCAGTGATGCTCTTGAAACTGGAAGAGAACTCTTTCAGAAAATGCCTTTATAGTGAAAAAAAGGTTCAAAACAAACTGAAATTTAATGTTTTTCAGACCTTGCCATAATAGCATAACTGCACTCTCTGACTTGAAGCCTTTCAAAATAATACAAGTGCTAAAATTCACCAGAAACTACGTAGTGAAAGTGACTGATCTCTGAATGCACTTTAAAGAGCATGTTTAAAAACTACTCCAAATACAGTAACAAGAGTAATTAGTTTTCAGTCAGCGAGTCACTTCAGCATCTCTGCTGACTGTTTCCGTCACAGATTAAAGCTTCTGCCACATAAGGTGCCCAGAATGCAATTAAAACCTTCAATAATAAAAAGTGCCTGAGCCGCAGTGGTACAGTACTTACTGTTCTCCTCCTGGCTGAGCTGAACACAGTGCAACTGGAGAGGACAGCTACCACCCAGACACTGTCAGTTCCAGAGGCAATTAGTTGGGGATACAGGCAGGAGGAAGCTGTAATTTGTCAGGGCGCGAGGCAGGTGCGGGGTTGGAGAGTGGTGGTGATAGTTGGAAATGGGGAGTTTACTGTCTCACTGCTTAGATAATTCCCTTGTTTGATCATTAGCAGTTTGGTTTCAGTCTGAGAGCTGTTAAAATGTGAAAGTCAGAGCCACAAGTTTCGTGATGTTTTCGGAGATCGTCGGTTAATCAGATGACAGACTGAAAACAGTTATGGTGTTTGATTGTGGACTGTTAATAAAGTAGAAATAAAATGTCAGTATGTATAATACATTGTTTATTGGAGCATTAAGAGGGAGCATCAAGCTATTAAGGGGTATCGTATGACAACATTCAGCTCACATACAGTTCTCCTTATAAACACTTCAGCATATATATCAGACTGAGCAGTTTTAACCTAAAGCTTCTTTTTTTATTTTACAGGATTTTAAAGCCAGTAAATTTACACAAATTATACTTTTATGTCTATCAAAATTGTGGAGTTTTCAAGCATCTGACTTTGTAATGTAAGTCCAGATATTAAAGAAATAGTTTGATATTTTGGAAAGTTCACTTTCTTGCTGAGAATTAGATGAAAAGACCAATACCAGTCTTGTATTTGTACGCTAATTATGTAGCTAGAGCGAGGAGATGGTTAGCTTAGCTTAGCATAAAGACTGGAAACGGGGGAAACAGTTAGCCTGGCTCTCTCCGAAGATAACAAAATACACCTACCAGCTCCTCTAAAGCTCATTAATCCAACACATTATATCTTGTTTGTAATTTGTACACAAACAGTGATTTTAGGGGGTGTTATGTTCTGAAAGTATTTCTTGACAATTGTAGTGACTTCCTGGAGTCTTGTCGTTGCCATGAGGTTGTCAAACAACCAGCGGAGACTCCAGGAAGTCAGAGTGCCGGGCTGTCATTCACTAGTCCTTGCATGTAACTTTGCACATAACTTAGTCGATTAGCTTAGCCAAGCTAAGTCAGCTTGTTGAGCAAATAATTGCGAAAAGCGAATAAGCATATTTGGCTAACTACAGTTTCTTAGCCATTACAGTGACAATGAATGTGTATATGAGGCTCAGGGGTTGATTTGCGCTTACAGTAGGTCACTTTACTAGGATTGGTTCACCCTAACCTCAACCCGGCGTCTAACCCTAACCTTTACCATCTGTACCTAAAGCCTCTGATTGGTAGAGTTTGTTGACAGCAGTATGAAGCCAGCAATACTTTGCCTGGGAAGCCAAATCCAGGGCACATTGTCCATCCACAAAAAAAATAAATAAATTGTTAATTCCCTTTATATTCTCTAATACTAACATTATTATGGATGACTGCTCCTCTAAACCCTCAGCTTGCAGACTCTCCTTCTGTTCTTCATTTGTTCCACAATTAAATTGTACATGTTAATGATCATTTATGTTGAAATCCACTGAGGTAAATTTACCATTTAATAGTTTGCACCAACCTCCTCAGATCTGAAACAGTCACTGAAAAAAGCTTTTAACGGCTGATTACAAACAAAATACCATGATTTTCAAGATTGAAACAATTCCAGATCAAGTGTTTATGACTCACTTGAAACTGTGCATAGTGTTGATTGAAATGAACACTTACTTTCTGCCTTTTCAGGGCTGGATGAATGAGATACATGATTACGACCCAGAAACTTACCATCCAGCTCTGACTCACTCCGTGTTTGCCACCCTGGAGGGCTCCTGTCTCCGTCTGGACTCCCCGCGTACCAACATTAGCCGGAGGGCCACGTACGATGAGAGAGTCCAGGAGGCCAACTTCGTCAAGTCACGCTCCTTTCAGCTTGCAAAGAGCAAAGTATGATGACTGTGTTATGGGAATATTTGTACTGTACCTGAGGCTGTTGTATTTTCTACAATCATATATACGAAGGAAAGTGAGGACATAATATATTTTGGTATTCTGGTGATGTTCTGATGCTGTATGTAATCAGTGCAGAGCTGCACTTAGATAGAACCAGAACAGCAAACAAAATCAGGACAAATTCAAAAATTTACCTACTGGTGGTGCTAGATGAAAAGTCAGAGGATCACCAAAGTCATTAGGATTCATCCTCTGGGCACCATGAATAATATTTTTGGGAATCCTGTGGGTCATGGGATTCCTGTGGGATTCCCGCGGGATGGGAGCCAATTTCACTATGACTGGGATGGGATACTGTAGGAAAAAAAGTCAACGGGAGTGAGCGGGACGGGAATCATAATAATTATAGGTCAGTTTTTATATATAAATATGCATTTCTAATATGAATAAATGCTATTTTCTTTATTATATATTATATATTTCTATTATATATCACCTAAAAAAAAACACAACACAGGAATGGGATGGGACAGTAGTCATTCTTCTGGGATTGGGACAGGACAGGAGTATTTTTGTGGGAGTGGGATGGGATGGGACAGGATTGAAAATCCACTTCCGCGTCACCCTTTACATGTCTGTACCAAATGTCATAGCACATCAGTAGTTGCTGAGATATTTCAGCCTGGACCAAAGTGGTTGACCAACAGACTGGAATTGGAAAGAAACTTCTAATACTGGTTAAACTCTTCAGTGTTAATCTGACCCATTTAAAAGTTGTCTTTTGCTTTGACACAACAAAACTCTGCCACTGTGTCCCAAAGGTATTCCTGCTGCCATCTGTGTTGGCTCGGAAGAGGGTGTGGAACCCAAAGTATCCCATCTGCATCCAACTGGCAGGGGGAGCAAACTCCCAGGGGGATGAGGGAGGAAGGTCTGAGGAGAGCCGGGGAGAGGAGCCAGGAGCTGAACCGGCAAGTCCACAGCAAAGTTCCTCCAAACACGCCCGTGACCTTCCCACCACTCTTTACCTCTTTGGCCGCACAGGACGAGAGAAAGAAGAGTGGTTTTGTCACTTCCTGTTTGCATCCATGGATACAGAGAGGGAAAAGGAGAGGGACAGACAGAAGCCTGGCAGATGTGTGTCCAGATCGGGTATGAGAAACATTAATAATGCATTAGAGAAGAGAAGGCTTCCAGATAAGGCATCTATAGAAATGCCCTATACAAATGCCGTATATGTGTGGATTATGGATTACATGCTCCAATTCTTTGCATTTCAAAGCCAATCCCTTTGGAGGGAACACACAGATCTCTCAGTTGTTTGGTGACCTGACAGAGCAAAGCCATCAGAAACAAATCTATTAGAGGCACCGGCTTTGTTTTGGAGAAAATTACTGAGTTGCAAGAGCAAACACATTAATCATTTGTTTTTTTCTTTTCTTATAAAAATCTGTCATTTGATTTGTCATTCGTCACACTTCCTTTTTCCATTGCCACACTACGCACTCGTGGGAATTGCTGTTATCTTGAATCGCTTTTTTTGCAGGGTTAGATGAGAAGGCTGATCCCACTCTCATGTTGGCTCATGTCTGTCCAGTATAGATATAGCTTAGCTTAGCTTAGCATAAAGACTGAAAATAGGGGGAAACAGCTAGCTGGGCTCTGTCCAAAGGTAAGAAAATCCGAGTCTCTCGATGGACCGCTATGAACGAAGGCTTCTACGTGGCTAATTTTTGGTAGCCTTGCTATCATCTACTTGTACTGTCACAGAAAGTAAGCCATGAATAAGCACATGACACAACTGTCCTTGGAAAATTAGTGAAACTCTGTACAAGCAGTAAAGCTTGTTAAAAACATACCTTGTTTCTTTCATCTTTCTCCTCTATTTAGTTTTGACAAATTTTCAAATGCATTGTCACACCCACAGGTCGCACAGTCATAAGAATGGTATTGATCTTATCATATAACTCAAGGCAAGAAAGCGAATAAATGTCAAACTGTTCCTTTAAGGAAGTGCAATTACACTCCACTTTGAATAATTTTCTCATTGCACCCTCAAAAATGGATGTTTGCTCTCTTGTGCTCAAAAAAATGATAGTTCTTACTTCAGTGAATGATCATTGTAACCAAAAGGGCATTCGTTTAATGAAAAAAAAACCCCACATTTCTTTACCAACCAGGTAACTGTCTCCTGTGTTCTCCCAGGTGACGCAGCACTCGCACAGAGCGTTAGTGGCTCAGGTAATGTCCCAAGCAGCAGAGGCTCCAGCAGAATGGGCAGCAGTGACGATGACGCCCCGTCCACACCTCCAGTCCCCTGCGTCAGTCAGACCTCCAGCTGCACCAGGGGCCTTTCGCTGCTAGACTACCCCGGCTACATGGCTCGTCTCCTGGCCACAGAGGAGTTGACCCCGCTCTGTTGTACTGGAGCCAGCAGCGCAGAGACAAGCCCCACCATCAAAGGAAATGTACGTCAAGCTCGTAGATAAAATTAAGCAAAGCAAATGAAGTGAGGCACAGTGTAAAATAGCATCAAACATGTTATTAAAATGGGTCAGTACATGTCAAAAAAGCCTCCTGGAATGAAACAGAATATAGTAAGAGAACACACTACAGAGTAAACTGAATGAAACACGATGTTATCAATGTTTATCAATGGAAAAACTAGCAGGGAACTTTCCAGCATTTACGAAATTATTCTACTCTTCTAGCTCTGAATTGTACTAAACTCAGCCCTCACTCAGGTGTCTTTTTTTCACAGTGTACCTGTGATCTAGCAGAGTACCCTGGGACAAGTCAGACTGCATGGGCTAACGCTCTAATTGGTCGAATCTTCTGGGACTTCCTGCGGGAGAAGCACTGGGCTGACGTGGTTTCCCACAAGATCCAGAAGAAGCTGAGCAAAATCAGAGTGCGAGCAGTTTTATTGAAAGTTAAACTGTGTCTGTTTTAAGTCACAGAAAAAGGTTAAATATCATTTTAAAACTATGATGTGGTATTTTCTTTGCAGCTGCCTTACTTTATGAATGAGCTGACTCTGACTGAGTTGGATATGGGCAGCTCTATGCCGCAAATCACCACTACCTCCAGACCAGAGGTCAACCACAGAGGTGAGTACAGACCGGAGATCAAACACTGCAAAAACATACCCAATATGCTAACACACACACACACACACACACACGCAGACAAACAGAGCAAGAGATGAGTGAGAAGATGACCTGTTGCTCATGTGATTACAGCTGAGTGCTGCAGAGCATTCGGATCAGACGCTGTTATCCTGTTGTAATCTCACAGAGCAGGAGAGCCATTACGCCGTGGCCTTCAACATTTAGAGCATATTGACTTGTGTGTGTGTGTGTGTGTGTGTGTGTGTTTTAAAATCAGGCAATCTGGCAGTGTGTCGTGATTTTTTCTGTTTCTCCGCCCACTTTGCTGTTACACAACCGCAGGTCAACAAATTATCCTGTTTCCAGCTTTCCCCTGGTTTTCCTGCTCAGTCCACTTGTGTCGGCTCCTAAAGGGGATTTATAATCCGCCGTAATTTATTATAAATTTAATTTCACGGCTCGATAATCACAGTGAAAGCTGTTTAATCTGCCCACTAAGCGGTTGTGTGTCTAGATTAGGCTGTGTGTATGAGCTTTGTCTTAATTTTGGCGGTCTGGTGTTGACCTCTTTGTGCTGCCCCCTGCAGGCCTGTGGGTGGAGCTGCAGCTGGTCTACACTGGTGCCCTGCAGATGACCCTGCAGACCAAGTTCAACCTGTCCAAGCTGGGTAAAGAGGGCGGTCAGGATACCGACTGTATGACTGAAACTGGTAGCCCGCGGTCAGTACAACACATAAAGCCACACACACACACACACACACACACACATACACACACCATGCTGAGTGTTTCACAATTCTTTTAAATCTCCTTTTGTGGATAAAAATAACATGAATGTGATTTTGTTATCTGTGGTAGTAGCAGCAGCAGCCACTACTAGTATCAGTATCATTGGCTGGTAGTGCTGAGCGCTGTGGATAGAGTTTTCTCTCACGATATATGTAATTTTATATTCATATACACTGTGATATTTTTTTTA
>NTHP01000050.1:1184804-1198256 GCA_003416845.1 Oplegnathus fasciatus | reverse complement strand
ATAAATTTACTGTAAATTGAATTGAGAAGAAGTTGATGGACAGAACAACCATGTGAGAATGTGTGTTTGCAGCTAATCCAGTGAATACCCAGAGGTGGAAGAAGTACTCAGATGTTACAGTAAAAGTACATCAAAATATACTTAAAGTACCAAAAGTAAAAGTACTCATTATACAGGATAATGTGTATTACAATTACTGATGCATTAATGTGTTCATCACTTTAATGCTGCACTGGTGAAGGTGGAGCTGATTTTAATTTACTTTATATACTGCTAGCTTGTGAATTTCCCCTCAGGGATCAATAAATACTTCAATAAATACTAATAATCTTTTTCTAACCAATAATAGCACATCATAATTTATTTGTTGATTGTGGTTTGTATTATTAATCTGAATCTGCAAAGTAANTAGAGCAGATCAGATAAATGTAGTGGAGTAAAAAGTACAATATTTGCCTCTGAAATGTAGTTGAGTAGAAGTATAAAGTAGCAGAAAATGGAAATACTCAAGTGAAGTACAAGTACCTCAAAATTGTACTTAAATACAGTACTTGAGTAAATATACTTAGTTACTTTACACCACTGTGAATACCTGACAAATCAAGATCACTTTAATGCAAAAATCATATCAATCCAATAAAGCAGTTTATGCCTTGCAACATTATCTGCCTAATGCACCCCGAGATAATAAAGAGATGTTACTCCAGTGATTTAATATTGCACTTCAATAAGGCTGCGGGATAATGGGAAGTGAGATACAGATTTTTGGGGGTGAAAAGCGAAGCAGCACAGGCAGATATATCCTGACTTTTAGTCTTTAGTCAAGCTTCAGAAACTCTGGAGCCTACAATCCCCATAATGCAACTCTTTAATTAGACCTTCCCTGCCTGATGACTTCCAGACTTTTACAGGCAGAGTAGTAATCCTTGTGATAAGTTAGATGTCCTTTATGTTTAAAATCTGTGGATTCCCCTTTTGAAAAATCAATCCCTCCGTATTTCTGTCATTTTAAGGTTGATTTCATCATGTTGCTCAGTAAAACAGTAAACTCTGTATTTTCATTCTTACCATAGCACACACACACACACCTACACACCTGTCTTCCTATCCCCTGATCCCTCTCATCTCTGATCCACAGAGCAGAGCTCCGTATTACATTGATAAGCGTAGAGCTGCCTGTCATAGACTCGCAGTGATAGGGATTAGAGTCCAGGCAAAGCTTCACATTAGCTGTCTGTGGCGCATCTGAAGCTTCACACTGAGATAGAAAACTTGTTTGCTAATCTTTTCAAGCCACTGAGACACTTTCACTTTTACAGTAGTTGCCATATGTCCATAAGTCCATGTAGGTATGAATTAAGGTTTAAATCTGTGTTGTTAAATGTCACTTTCTAGTGCTAGAAATGATGAAAATTCAGCAGTGTTGATGCTTCCACCAATTCCTTAATTTTGACGTCCATCTGGCCATTCCTAACTTGTCTGCCTGTGCATCCTCCACAGCTGCAGGCCCATCTTCAGCGTGCTGGCGGACAGCGATGAGGAGTCCTCCAGTGCTGGTTCATCTGATGAGGAAGAGCTGCTTCTCTCTGAGCCTCAGGGTCCAGTTGGGGAGAAGGGATCCACACAAGCTGCTGACGGGTAAATGCCGATAGATAAAAGAAAAAAAAGTATCACATGGCTTTTTTTCATTCAACGCCAAAAGATGTAGTTAATTAAAGATTATTACAAATTTAAATGTACCATCAGCTGCTACTTTTGTGTGATAATTAAGTCAAAAAACATTTATGTAAGCAGCTACGTAAGCAGGAAGAAGGTGTAACTTTTAGTAAGTAACACCATGAAGTGCTACTTCTGCCCTTCTCTGTTGTGAATGCTCACTTTCCTAAAGCAGAAACTCACACTCCAGATGGCAGCCGCTTTCATTTTCATTTACATTTCAGACTTTCATCTCTCCTCAGATTTTGACCGAATGCTAAACCTACTCACAAATACAAAACTCCCCTCTTCTAATCCTCTCTTACAGGACAGGGGGTGGAAAGACTGGAAGGAAGATTTTGAGATTTGTGGACAAAATCGCTAAATCCAAGTATTTCCAGAAGGCGACGGAGAACGAGTTCATTAAGAAGAAGTTTGAGGAGATGTCCAACACGCCCCTGCTGCTCACTGTGGAGGTTCAAGAGCTGTCAGGGACTCTGGTCGTCAACATCCCACCGCCCCCTACAGACAGGATATGGTAGGTACTGAGGCATTAGAGCAAGGCCAGATTAAAGACTGAAGGGGATTGAGCATTTACAGTAAGTACAACCCACTTTTACTCTGTAGCCTGTACAAGCGGTGCCCATCTCTCCACTGTTCATTATCTGGACATGATGTATATATTGAAGGTTGTGGCTTTAACTGAGAGACTACAATCAGTTACATTTTTGATATAATGCAGATTTTTTCACTGTCTTTGTTTCTCTAGTTCTCTAGCTTTCATATATTCTCTCGCTTTTCTTGTGTTTCTGAAGATAAAGTCTCAACTGTAAAAAATGTATAAAAGTCAAGTGTAGGCAAATGAAATTCTTTGGAAAGTTGTCATCAAATACTTGCTCTGTGTAGATTAGCACCTTGTTTAGCCCTTTTTTAAAACCCAGATCAATTTCAGAATTTCAGATTTGAGCCATTTTAGTGGCTCTGGATTATATCTCCACAGATACTGGATTTCTACAGCAAAGGCTGACACCAATACTGATATTTGGGAGTTTCAAAAATCTTATCATGATATATCAGACAATAGTAGTTTTTTAACAGAACATAAACAAACAATCTTGATACATTCTTAAATCTGTTTTTATTTTAATTGTGATCAAGATACGTACTGAGCAGGACATTTTACAGTGTAACAATCAACTTGTGCTCTCTGGTGAACAAACTATGTAATGGTGACACTGTTTCTAAATGACCTCAAACCTACTTTGGCATTTCTGTACTGCAATTTCTTAGTTATCAGCCGACATACACACAATACAGATATATCTGCAACAAGCTAAAATCAGCCGATTTATCGGTCTAACTGCATTGAATTTACCTTCCTTATTTTACGCTATATACGTATTTTAAACTCAATTTCACTCTGATGTAGCAGTTCCTGCATGTCATAAATGCACTGCAACTCCAGAAACTAAGGATAGTTCAAAAAACAAATCAGTTCACAACGTTCAGCTGCAGCATGTTTCTGTGGTGTGACTCAGTTTTCGCACCTCATCTCCTGCCAAAAGAACATTTATTTATTCTACATCCATTTTAATTGAGCACTGAGACAACATGAGACTGAAATGTTGCTGAGAAAAGCAATGTGTGATAGATTAAATGATGTTATGATCTCTTATGATGCAGGTACAGCTTCAGTGTGCCCCCCAAGTTGGATCTGCATGTCCGTCCCAAACTAGGGGAGAGGGAGGTGACGTTTTGTCATGTGACTGAGTGGATTGAAAAGAAACTGCAGGATGAGTTCCAGGTAAAAAAAACAAAACAAAAATCAGCTCCTACTATGTACAATGCTGCCCTCTTCTCAGCCTTCCCTCTCTCACAGTCGTGTTTTTTTTCTTCTCCAGAAAGTGTTTGTACTGCCAAACATGGATGACATCTACCTACCCCTGATGCACTCCGGGGTGGACAGCCCTCAAGCATCGCAGCATCTGTCCTCCAGGTCCCAGCGGTCCCAAAGCTCCTCCACAGAGTCCATAGAGAGGATCCCACCTGAGATCTCAGGGGCAGAGTCTGACTAGTGCCTCGCTGTTGATGATCAAAGGAGCGCTGACCCTGCAAAATGGAGTCATCACATTATATATTCACAGTGTGAGAAGCAAAAGAAGCAGAAGAAAGAGAGTCACCAAACAGAACATAAACTTTTTGCCTCTATAGACTTCAGTAGCTCTTAGGCAGACTTACTAACCCTTGTGTTTATGTCTGAACCAGGAGTTTCTAAAGGTCTGTTTGTACCCTCTAAAAGAGAATAACTTAATGATATGTTATAGTCAGAGTGAGATGCTATCAGATGTAACAGATTATGGTACAAACAACTACAAGTGATACCTTTTGCAAATGTTTACATGTGAATGATCCCTATGAGATTATATATATATATATATTTATTTGCTGCTTTGATGTTTACAGCTCAGTGTCACTTTGGATATAAGAAGATGGACATTATTAAATAAAAGCTAGAAAAAAACGGCTGCCAGTTTTATTTTACTGTCATGCACAGAGTAAATGTGAAACTTTTATGAGACACAAAAAACATATCGTCTATAAATCTTACATTTCCCTCTGAGCTCTTTTATTTAAAAAAAAACAGCAAAGATTAAATGTTTGTGAATCTTTTAAGAGACTGTGTTTCAGCACTTTTAGTTCTTTTTCTGGTTTGTTTGGGATACGTAGAAAAAGCTCTGGATCACTACCTAAATAATATGAATATAATTTGCAGTTTTTATGAACTGGCAAAGTTTGGGGAGATCAAATGACGTCGTCCATCATCTCATAGGCTTCATTTAACAGGAGAGATAAGGTGCACTGTAAGTCAGGGGAAATGTGTTCCTTTGCGCTTGAAAACGCTTTCTGAGCTCCGATGTTTCAGAAAACACAACTCATTAACTTCAGGATTCATGCAAATATAACTCTCTGAATTTGAAATGTAAGGGGAAAAAAAGTAAGACACATTCAGCAAAAGAAAAACACATTTAAAAGAGAATCTTTAATAAGGGTTGGCTGACCAGGATTCGTTTAAGCATGGGATCAAACATGGGAGCAAATTGATGAAAATGAAGTAATTGATTAATTGTAATTGATTAAAAAAACTGACAAGTAAATCGATGACACAGAAAGCAAAGATTCAAATTAACTGTTTGACAACATGACAACACAACATGGTGGAAAAACAGCCTGTACGAGACGCGGGATCAGAGAAAAAGTCCCGATGCATGAAATGAAATCACATGGGCAAGAAGTGTGATAGTGTGTGGGAGTGTGTGCACATGTCGCTCTGTGGGAAGCTGCTGAGTTATTTGCAGTATGGTTCATTAGACAGGCCCAGGGTCTTTGTTTGAAACTGCTATGAGACGCAAATTCATTGCTGCAGTGAATGTAATTATTCCACAGTTGAAATAATCTACATTATGAAGTCATTTATAATAATTATAATAATAATTTGTTAACCAAACCAGAAGTTTCACAACACTGGTATGGCACGGTCCTTCGACTGCTGAAAATAAAGCAAAACTGAGGTGCACATAACCAAATTATTATTGATTATTATGTGCAATTGGAGTTTCTTTTGCTATTTACATGTCATCAGAGCGTGGATGTGAAACTTGAGGAAAACCTCGGTGTATCTCCGTCACTTTTTCAGCACACAAAAGTTGTTAATGCTACTGATGCATAGTTTTTCAAAGGCAAGCCTGACAGTCAATACTCTGGGAGTACAGTGGGATGTACAGTATGGTAGGATGCCTTGTACGATGTTTGAAAATGCACATAAAGTGGTTCTCAATCCATTATTCTAAGCGTAAGCTGAAACTCTGGGCTCTGATTCTGCGTAAAGCTGCTTGAATAAAGAAGAAGTAAGTCTGTGCGGTCCTCCTCCTTCAAGCTGGATTAATTAAATTGTCACGTCCACGTAAAAATAAAACTGTTGAAAATATGCACCACGCAGAGTCTGCAGGCAAGCAATAGAGGGCAGCACCTGTTCATCATTTAGCAGGGACTGATACAGCACTCCTACCTGCCCACTCTCTTACCTCTCACTCTCATCCTTAAAGGATATGATCAGTCTATCTTAATGCAGTACTCATATGACTATTTGTGCATCAAAAGCATCATTGGTCGCTGGAATTGTTCCTCGAGTCAATACTGTCCACAAAGAACTCTCTTCGTAAAGCATTTTCAAAGGCAGTGATGGGAGACAAAAGTGGTCTCTCCATGGGAAAATGCTTTCCAAAGTTCAGCTAAAACTAATATGAGGCTGCAGCAGTCTAAGTTGGATAAATGAAGTGGGTATTTTCCAGAGTTACAGTCTTTTTAGAACCAAATTTGCTGTCAAGACTCAGCAGGGACACAGTCAGTGGAAGCAAAAAGAGGAAATTTCATACTAAAAAGACAGTGACTTTGGAAGATACCGATTTGATTTGGCTAACTTAGACTGCTGAAGTTTTGTATTACCTTTGTGCATTTTTCACAGAACAAAGACTGCAGATTTTGTGCCACATCACTTACACTGAAATCGCTTTAGAAAGAGATGTCTTAATGGAGAGTATAAACAGGAGGAACAATCACAGCGACAAATAACCCTTTTCATTTTGCACATTCCTGATTAAAACTGTACAGCTTCATTTAAATAACAGTCATATTGTACAGATTGTTCTTATTCTTTTGTATTCTTTTTTTTCTAATATTTTTTCATACTTTACTCTCAATTTTATATTTATGCTTTTCTCTTCTTACTATGTTTGTTTGTTTTTATATTTGTTGTTATGAACCAATGTACCGAGGCAAATTCCTTGTATGTGAAAACCTGCTTGGCAATAAACCTGATTCTGATAATGTAGATGTTGGCGTGTCAGTATTGTTTTAAGACAGAAAAACTGTGAACGTATCCTTGAAATCACCTCATCATCATCATATACACTATAATACGCGCAATAGTTAATTTTTGTATATTTTTTATCATATAAATGCTTATTACTGGGGCTTCAGTTCATTAGTTTCCAATAATTGCAAAGACAGTGTCTGACATACATGGACATAATGAATGTGACATGTTTGTGCTGTATTTAGGTCACTGTAATCTCAAGGTGTAACCACACAATAAGGCATGTATACTTGTTGCATAACCTCCATTGTGATGTGATGTGGGTGGTGCATTACATCATGTACAGCAGGAGACAGAAAAACCAGCTCCAATGGATTTATGTAAGTCGGTTAGTCCTGATGAAAACGCCCTTTCTTCCTCCTATCGTCTTGCTGAAACTGCCTTAGCACAGAAGACTATTCTGGTTCTAAATTATGTGCTCAAATATGAGTACAGTATTTGATTACTGTCCCTCCTCAAGTAAACAGGAGTTGCCATGATTGCCAGTAAGAAAATACTCCAGAGCTATAAAAGATAAATAAGAATTATCTTTGCCTAACCCTGCTAAGGCTTTGAAATATTTAAACAAATGTAGACTGTAGGCTGTAGATACGAGTCTGATTTGACCCTAACTGTAAAACTAGAAGCTATAAAACAAACAAACAAACAAAAAAGGAAAGTAATTCTGCCATTTGGTTTAAAAAGTTGTCCAAATTTGAGCCCTTATAATGACTTTAAATGCAACTGTAAACATTTTATGTTCATATCTAAAGCAGTATTTACCTACTTTTTGTGAAATCACTTTGGTAGACAGAAACTATGCACAATACTTGAACTTGTCATTTATCTTGAAATGTGAAGTTTTGGTAAATCTATTAATTTTACACAGATTTTACAGTAATTAATGTATAATAATATAATAATATAACAGAAGTAAGTAAATAAATGGGAACTTGATCGTATGTGAGAATATTTCTGCACATAAAGAACACCGTAGGCCTTTGTCACTGGAGACATTTGACTTGAGGAAAAGCACAGGTGTCGATAATAAAATCAAAATAAAACGATGGCTGAATTCCATTTAGATTTCTTATGGTGGCTCTTTAACATCCATCTGAATTTTAAACCTTTTTTGAGAGAGTGAGACTCACGTGAGAATACGTTATCAGATCAAATTGAACTGAACAAAAGCTCGCCTTTTCCCCATCACAGTTGAATTCCCAGACTGCAGCCTTGTCGCCATATCAATATCACAGCTATAGTTGGACTTACTATTGATAGGTGCCAAGAAGAGCCTATGGCCTATTGCTGGGGCTGTGGTTCATTAGTTTGCAAGAATTGCTTCTGTTTCTGCACAGAATGCATACATCTGCATTATGAATGAGATATGTATGTAGTTATACAGGCCATAAAACTAACTATATGCCTCCAAATATTTCATTCATGAGCTTTGATAGATTAAATCACTATAACATCAAGGTGTAATCTAAAGATTAGACCTGTATACTTGTTGCATAACTTTCATTTCTCACAGAAACTGTGGTTTGATGTGAGTGATGCATTACATCATGTGCTCCAGGAGATTTATGTAAGTCTGTTAGTCCTGGAAGTGAAAACATCCTTTCTTCCTCCTATCTTCTTCCTGGAACTGGTTTAAAAGGTTATCCAAATTTGAGCCCCGTGACTGTAAATGCTACTGTAAATATTTCCCCTCATATCTAAAATAATATTTACCTACTTTGGTAGACAGAGACTACTGTATGTACAATACTTGTACTTGTGGTCAATTACATTTATCTTGAAATGTGAAGTTTTGGTAAAATGTTACATTTTGCACAGGTTTCATTGTAAATAATGAAAAATAATATAATAATAATATAACAGAACTAAATAAATAAATGGGAAATTGATCATGCATGAGAATATTTCTGCACGTTGAGATATTCCAAAACAAATTTGATAGAAATATTTTCAACGCCATAGACCTTTTTCACTGGTGACATTTTGACATGAGGAAAAGCACAGGTGTTAATAATAAAATTAAAATAAAACAATGGCTGAATTCCATTTAGCTGCTTCAGTTTTGGGGTCCTGGTGTTGTTCATGCTGGCTCACTGGGACACGTGGTTCCAACTCATCCACAGTGAGGCAGACTAATTGTGTTTTTCCTATAGTAGCTCTGAATTTTCCCCATCACAGTTGAATTCCCAGAATGCAGCCTTGTCGCCGTATTGATATTACAGATATAATCAGACTGACTATTGTTAGATGCCAAGAAGAGCCTTTTTTTTCCTGTTCATAAAGAATGTGATACCTTTCAGGAAACACGTCTGACTCCCTCCAAGTAAGTAATCCCTTTATCAGATCATCAGCAAATAAATGGTTGACTACTGTGTTGCAGAGCTCTTGCACGTACACCTAATAAAGGAACTGCACACATTCTGTCCAATCAAACATAAAGAAATATTTTCCTTTCCTGTGCATATGGACTTCATCTGCTTCTCTTCCCTACAGATATTGTTTTAGATAAAAAATAAATATTAGCTTTGCTCCAAATATAAATAGCAGTAATATTTCTGTTCAATGGCATCAAAGGCAATTACACATAATAGTGAGGGCCGTGTATTGTGTGTAACAGTGCACCTTACTGCCAAAAACACATCACATGCCACTTCCTGGTTACTGTAAATATGACCCACACACCCACACACACACACATGCACACACACACACACACAAACAGAGTCGTTACATCCATAAAACAGGTCTGGAGGTTGTAAAAAGTGTGCCACCAGTCTAACCAGAGTGCATCTTTTCCGATCAGCAGCATGTTTCTGACTAATTATTCACCCCTGGTTTCCTTGTCTTTGTCTGTAAACACAATAATTCCTTTCTCTGACGATAAACGTCCCTCCTAAAGTAAACAGGAGTTGTCGTGATTCTTGGTAAGAAAAATACTGCAGACCTATTTCTTTTTACTGCGTGGCAAATTATATAAGCATCACTTTTCTTATATTTATATATATATTTATTATTGCATTTTATTAAGCAAACAGATTATAATATAATGATGTGATTGCATAAGCTTGTCTGACTTAATCCTCAGTAAACTGATTTAATACTGTGGTGATATATTGCACAAATTCAAATCTGACTTAATCCTCAGTAAACTGATTTAATACTGTGGTGATATATTGCACAAATTCAGTTTCATGTCACAGAGTTTGTGACAGTTTGGAATAATGCTAGAATAATGAATAACAACAGGCAACAAATCACTTAGAGACATTTTTCATATGGATGTTGTTGCCTTTAGAAGATAAGCACTAAAACACTCCCTTGATTTGCTCACTCACTGGTGACAGCCGGGAATGGCCAAAACACTGACTAACCTGCCGTTGGCTAAATGCTTTGTGCTTATTGATTAATCATGGCCCTGGTTTCAAGGGACATTGTGTGCTGTACACGCTTTGATTGCTCCATTTTAGCTCAAACGTCCATCATTGCACAAGTTTAAAACAATTGAACAGGTACACGACTCACCTGCCAGCTGACATTCTTTTGTCAGAATATCTCCTTTAATCTCTAACTTCACTGTATTTCCATTCAGCTAATTCTACATTTGGGGAATGTGTTTGCAAACCCACTTAAAGGTTGAAGGAACTCTTAAGTATCGTAATACTTTACAAAGTTGGAAAGTGTGAATATATATAAGTATTGGACAAATTAAGATTTTGACCTGATGATGGCGCTACATGAAAAGTTAAGGGATCACCAACGTTACTACAATTAACCATATGGGGAACATGAATATCTTTACCAAATTTCAGGCAATCTATCTAATATTTTATCTCAAAATCACAAATGTCAACCTCATTGTGGCGCTAGAGGAAAAGTCAGGGGATCACCAAACTCATTCGGATACATCGTCTGGGGACCATGAATGTCTCTACAAATTTTGTGCCAGTCCATCTCGCATATATCATGATATTGCACTGGATGAGTTAAAACTTTGAACTGTTGGTGGCGCTAGATGAAAAGTCAGGGAGTTACCAAAGTCTGAAGGATTCATCCTCGGGGAACCATGAATGTTTGTACAAAGGACAAATCCAATAAATCCAATAGTTCTTGAGGTTTTTCAGTCTGGGCGCAGGAAGCAGAAATGAAAATATTCTCTGTTTTTTGTCGCTTAGCTCATTACAGAACACTGAATCTTATTCTTTACTTTTTTGTTTACTTCAAAATGTGCTTTGCTTGCGCGACATTTAGATAGAAATACTCCACTGGTTTTGGTCAGTAACACAGCCAACCCTGCAGTTTTACTGTGTTATCATCTCAGTTACGCCAAGTCTCCCTTACTGCCTCTTTATCACGGCTTAAAAAAGAGATTTTATCCCGTGTCTTCTTATGCCACAAGGATACACTACCCAAAATCCTCCAAAATGTTTTTGATGGTAATTCACAATGATGCAACAGCATTATGAGTGCACGAAATGCCCCCTATACTCGCCCATCAGCACTGATTGGTGTGAATGTTTTGTGAAAGAAGAGCAAAGGGTCCAGCACAAACACAAAACAACAGACCTCCTAGCTACAGAGTGCAAGAAGGGATTAAAAATTTACTTAATGTGATTACACTGTGAGTAAAGAATGCAGGGTTCTTTCAAGTTCACTGGTTTTGTCCATTGCCAGCATGTTTTTCAGGGTAGGGAGAGAGAATCAGGAATAAGGCTGTGGCAGCAGAGCGGTGAAGTGACCTCTCTCTGAATGAATTTCCCCAGTTCAGTGAAGCATCAAGTTTGTACGTCCTGTCTGGAGAATATTTCTGTGACAGCTTGCAAGTGTCTTGTCTCGGCCACTATTGTATGTTGACTTCCCTAACAAATAATAATTGAAACATTAAATTCATTTAAATAATGTGAGGTTCATTTTCTTTGCACATTCTTTAATTAATTAAAATCCTACAAATGGGTTATTTAGTGCGGAGCCCCTAAGGGGACATAAGGGACAAAATCTTTCATTTCTGGTGCGCACCAGAAACTATCCCGTGGGCACGCAATACTTTCTCGAGGGCAGGAGACACATGCATGGGATATCTGGCGTGCACAGGAGACCACCCAGTGCATTTCAGCCCGCTATGTTTCTGTGTGGAAATGACGTCTACTGGAAACCCCTATATGGGCTATATGAAACCCAGTAATGTTGTTTCTTATGAACTTTTATGATTAAAATATCATGTACAGTATAGGCTTAGCATATGAGATTATGCTTAGTAGCTAAGAGTTGCATGCTGGGTTGTTATACATGTTACACAGGAGCTAGCTGAGCTATATTTTAACCGTGGACTTCATTATAAGGACATAACTGCTTTGCATGCAAGTCGTCACCGTTATATTGTCTCCTAACGACACTGAAAACAAATTTTGAAGTCTTGTAGTCTGTTTCGGCGCAAGGGATACACCAGTTTTGATCGAGTAATTACTTTCATTTATGAATATTACAAACATCTGGCCAACTCCCCAGATAGAAGTGGATGTACACAAAATGCAAGGAGAATGGATCACACGTCAGGTAAGAAGACGTTCGATTAATTATGAAAGAACTAGACCCAAGGGGTGTTGAACTCAGAGGAACCAGATGTCTCCATCACCTGAATCTAGGCTACCTGAAAGAGTTTCTCGTGAGCACAGGAAACTTTCTGGTGATAGTGGGATAGTTTCTGGTGCCCATGGGATAGTTTCTGGTGCACACCAGATAGTTTTCCGTGCGCACCAGAAACTTAAAGATTTGGTTTTTTTTGCCCATGTCCCCCTAGGGACTCTGTCATGTAGGGGCTGTACGAAAATGCTTAGGGTGGGGAGGGGGGCTGAATCTTATGTTTCGATTTTTTTTAAAAGCAAGATCCTCAAGCAAATCCTTCCCAGAGGCATCAACATTTTCTTAATATTTTCTTTGGTCTCTCCCTTTGACGTAAAATTAGATTGCAACACTCCTCTGACATCTCAAAATGATATAACAGAACTGAGTTGGTACAATTTGTTTAACTGAAAGACGCAAAATACACACATGTAGGGTTATGTAGCCAAGTTTTCATTAATATTCTCATATTCTAATAAAAATAAATATGAATTAGCTCAGATATTGTTGAGGCCTGTTTTGTATGACATCAGATGTCTGACTGAGTAAATTTGACAAGGGAAGGTGAACATAAAATCAACAAGACCTCCAAGTTAAACAATAACACACGTCATTTGCCAATGCTCTCTAACGCCGTTACCGACATTACAGCATTATATGTCTGTGCTTTCCAAAGCTGTTCGAAATTACTATCGAAAATTAAATCAGTTTCATGATGTGGCAATGCTCTGGATAAGGTTTGGTGAGGTTTTGACACAGAAACGACTTAGTTAGGTTCAGGAAAACATCATGGTTTAGGTTAAAATAAGGACTTAGTTAAGGTTAGGGAACGATCATGTTCATTCTTAAAAAAACAACGTTGACCCATTCCATCCACACCGACCTCCTACCTGTGCAGACTTTGTCGCTCCATGATAACATCACCTGATTTCATCCTTTGCTCTTGTCATAATTACTGCGGCCACTAGAGGGCTTTGTCACAGGAGAGTGAAATATGTCATTTTGGGGCGCTTGCTGAAACGACCGATGCTGTCGTTCTTGGGAGGACGGTTTCTATAAAATAAAAGACCCTGCTGTCCTCCCAAAAACTCAGTTTTTTCTGTTGTTTAATGGCGGTTGGCAAACAGCTTTCAGGTGCATTACCGCCACCTTCTTGATTGGAGTGTGGAACAGAATGGCTATTATACTTTGGAAACTGTTTCCGGGGC
>NTHP01000050.1:1155789-1181114 GCA_003416845.1 Oplegnathus fasciatus | reverse complement strand
TATCTCTCAGATAGAAGTTTCTCTGTGTCGCTTGGTCCCTATATGTCTGAAACTGCTGCTCTTTCCTGCGGTGTGCCTCAAGGTTCTGTTTTGGGTCCTATTTTATTTGCTATATACAGTATATGCTTCCTTTAGGTCATATTATTAGCAGATTTAAAGGTATCTCATATCACTGTTATGCTGATGATATCCAGCTGTATGTCTCCTTTAAACCTGATCAGACTGACAAACTGACTGTTTTGCACAATTGTCTCTCTGCCATTAAGGACTGGACTTTTTACAGCTGAACGCAGATAAGACTGAGGTCCTTATCATTGCCTCAGACAGCATAGTTTCCAAGGTTACACAGTGTATTAGGTCCCTTTCTTCAGCTATACAGTCCAGTCTTGGAAATCTCTGTGTGATTTTTGATCAGGCTATGTGCTTCGATCATCACATCAAATCATTGACCCGCACCTGTTTCTTCCATTTAAGAAATATAGCCAAACTCAGGTCTGTTGTATCACAACCAGAGCTAGAAATTATCATTCATGCTTTTATATCTTCCCGGTTAGACTACTGTAATTCCCTTTTCACCTGCTTCAGCAAGTCGTCTCTGGACCGTCTACAAACGGTCCAGAATGCTGCTGCAAGGCTGTTGACCAGGCCCAGGAAGATGACGCATATCACTCCCATCTTATTTTCTTTACACTGGCTTCCCATCAAGTTCAGGATTCATTTTAAGGTTCTTGTTTTTACATATAGAGCCCTACATGGTCAGGCACCTGTGTACATCTCTGACCTGCTCCATCCTTACATCACCAGTAGGTCACTTAGGTCCTCTGACCAGGGCTTACTGGTTGTCCCTCGTGCTCGACTGAAAACAAAAGGTGATCGTGCCTTTGAAGTGGTGGCGCCGACATTGTGGAACGCCCTTCCTACTGACATACGATCTGCGGTCTCCATTGACGCCTTGAAAAAGCAGTTGAAAACGTATTTATTCAAACTAGCCCTTACCTTGCCTCGTGCTGTCTAGTGTGCGTAAATTTTGTGTGTTTTTAAGGTCTGTTGTTACTTTTGTTTTATTGTTTGTTTCTTTTTACTGTTTTATGGTCTTATTTAAAATGTTTTTTACTTTTGTGAAGCACTCTGTGACCTTGCTCTGTGAAAGGTGCTATACTAAATAAACTTTTACTTACTTACTTACTTACTTACTGCGGCCACTAGAGGGCTTTGTCACAGGAGAGTAAAATATGTCATTTTGGGGCGCTTGCTGAAACAACCCATGCTGTTTCTATGAAATAAAAGACCCTGCTGTCCTCCCTAAAATTCAGACTATCCGCCTCTCAGCAAAAAGAAATATAACCTCCCCATTTTCTGAACCCCTACTCCCCAATTAATAATTTTCATACAGTCGCTTAGATGGTGAAGATTTTAATGCAGAAATGATCTGCTGTTTCTGTTGTCTTAAAACAAATTTTTGCATTTGAAAAAGCATATGGGCAATATATTTGTCTAGTGTGATCTGCTCTCTAAAGTGTTTTGAACTTGACACAGGTGACAGCCCTTTAAAAAACTAGCCTGTGAACTATAATATCAGTGCAACAATAGTGAACTCCCTGCAGCGCTGATCGCAACAGTTACTCATGTGGTTTGTGGTTCGACTTCTTCACCTGAACTCACCTGAGCTACATGCTCTGACGCAATTTATTTTTGTATAACTGCTTTGAGAACACAATGTCAGTTCTGCTACATAATTACAACCAGTTTCCTTCCCTTCTTCCCTCTGTAGCTCTCCTCCTTTGTGTAACTTCATGACATTGTTGCAGCTGCTTGATTATGTGATACATTCTCATGCAGCATATTATGTCTTTGTGTGTGTGGCGTGTGAGCACATGCAGTACATGAATCAAAACGATACTCAAAATCTTTTCGCATGTGGACGCCTTGCTTTATAATTTCTAATTATATAATCTTCAATATGATGTAACCGAAATATTAAAAGTAGGTTAGAGGAAGTGTGAATCTTTGATTTAGACGGGAAGAGAACAGGAAATGCTACAGGTATTATCTACTGTCATCCATGTAACAATGACAATGCCCCCATCCACAGGGCACGAGGGGTCACTAAATGGTTTGATGAGTATGAAAATGATGTGAATCATATGCTATGGCCTTCGCAGTCACCAGATCTCAACCCAATTGAACACCTGTTTGAGACTTTGGATGGGCGTGTTAGACAGCGCTCTCCACCACCATCATCAAAACACCAAATAAGGGAATATCTTTTGGAAAAATGGTGTTCATGGAGAAACAGATGGAATTTATGTTTTCTTTTTTTGGTCTGCTGAGATCAAGTCCAGGACATATTGATATATATGATATATATAGATATAAACATATTAGTCCCAATTTAGCTGGCCTCCATTAGCTCCCAGTTACTTTTTAAATTTTTATTCTTAACTTACAAACCCAAAATGATATCAGGTCAAATTTTTTTCCCATTTAGACTTCCTGCTTTATCATTTATAAATACGTAATATTCAAAAGGATGTGACTGAAATGTTAAAAGTAGGTTAGAGGTCGTGTTGATCTGTGATTTAGACGGGAAGAGAACAGGAAATGCAGCAGGTATTTTCTACTGTCATCCATGTGTGATCTTCATTCCATACCAGGGCTATTTTGTAAGGCACACACACACACACACACACACACACACACACACACACACACACACACATTCATATAATCTTACAACTGGTACAAAATGCATGTTCACCACTTTTAACCAAGTCCAAGACATACTGATATACTGTATACAGATATAAACATATTAGTCCCATTTTAGCTGGCCTCCATTAGCTCCCAGTCACCTTTTAAATTTCTATTCTTAGAAACCCATTCATGGTCTTGCTCCATCTTAAATTAGTGACCTCTTGATCCTCAGGCTTCATTAGCACTTGTAACCAAGTGTGCTGCACCTTAGCAGTCAGGGTTGCAAGGATTTGGAGTAGCTCACCAGAGGATCTCAGGTTAGCTAGCTCTGTATCTGCTCCTAAATCTCTTTTGAAAAGGTACTTTTAATTTTTTTAAAAAGAAGCTTTTATTAGGTAGATTTTTTTCATGCATGTAGTGTATTTTTCACTAATTATTTGTATTATTATGGTATGATTTTATTGGTGATTTGAAGTTTCTTGAAGTTTACTCATTCATTCTTGTGCTTGACTGCTTTTTTGTTTTTGTAATGTTTGTTACTATTCAGTCAATTTATCTTGTCCATTTCTACTCCTTTTAGTTATTTCCTCCATTTCCCAGAATTCCACCCAACAGCTTTTCTATTCAGCTGTGGCTTCATTGTGCATTTTAAGTGTAACTTCACCCGCAGATCTGAGCCTGCACCCACTGCACAATTTTGAAAAATGCTAAGATTATTTTTATAAATTTGGAAAGAAATGTCAATATTAAACACCAGCATTGACGTGTTTCATCACAGTACAGTCATATCATTTAGTTTACAGCTCTTTAAGTGTAGCAACAAACAGAGAAAATAGTAGTGACAGCGTCCTGAGAGAAACAGATGGAATTTTCGTTTTCTTTTTTTGGTCTGCTGAGATCTCTTCCTGTGGGTGAAAAAATATGTTTGGCAGCCTCCTTTTTGACAGATTTTTGATAGACAGCAGCTCTAACAAGAAGCACTTGTTCTTCTTGATTCTTAGACTGACACCAAGCCTCACATCAGATGTATTATTACCCAGAAATGTCAGCATATATCATCTTCAACTCAGAGATTGCTATTAAAAGCACAAATCTGCCATAACAATGCATGCACACTGACAAAAACACTGTCAGTTTGTTGTCTCTTTGACGAGGAAAATGAATCTTATTTACACAGAAGATGTATCAGATTTAACTGTTTGAATTAGCAGCCTTAGCTAAAAAAAAAGCTGTTTTTGCTGTCACACTATCACATAAAGCAAATTGGAGTTAGAAATGCCAATACCAGAGGACAAAAGTCCAACATGCCATTGTCATAGATGGTAGATGATTTTACTTTCCTTATCTAGTTTAATGTTGAGGCACTTTTTACTAAATGTTTTGCCACCGGGCTCAGGAAACTGTATCTCAATATGATGTTGCCTAAAACCTCCAACCCTACCTGTTTAGTTTCCCTCCTGCCTCGGTTATCTGACTTTCACTGCTGGATGTTTCATTCTTCTCATTCTTTCCGGACAAGTTGGAGATTCTTTTATTTGATCTTCCTGAAGACAAACTATTACTCCGGAGAAAACTTACATTCAACTAAAACAACAAAACACGTGGACGTGCTTTTTGATTCAGACCTGACTTTCAGCAGACTTTCTCCTGCTGAGGAATGTTTCAAAAATAAGATCGTTCCCCAGATTCCTCTCATCTGCATTATTGGGACACATTAGACTCATGTCTTATAGCATGCACCATTTACAACTGGTACAAAATGCATCTGCACTGCTTTTAACCAGATCTATGAAATATTGATATATACATATATAAACATATTAGTCCCATTTCAGCTGGCCTCCATTAGCTCCCAGTTACTTTTTAAATTTTTATTCTTAACTTAGAAACCCATTCATGGTCTTGCTCCAGCTTAAATTAGTGACCTATTGACCCCCAGGCTTCATTAGCACCTGTGACCAAGGTGAACTGTTTTTAAATCTCTTTTGAAAATCTACTTTTATTTTTAAAAACTTTTGTTATTATTAATTATGGTTTTTTTTGCATGTGTTTAGTGTATTTTTCACTCATTTATCTATTCTTATGGTATACTTATGCTATTACGTGACGTTTGTTGCTTTTATTTTATTTATTAGTTGTTGTTCTTGTTATTACTTTTGGCCAGTTATCTCCATGAATATGAAAAAAATCATCACCAAAAAGCAAAATGTGGCCAGAGGTGCAGAATATTTACCTATACCATAATAATCTCTTATATGCTCTGCATTCTGTCTTTAAACCTATTTATTTTTGTACATTTATGTAGAATTACCTGAAAAGTTGCAGGTATCCTGTTCTTTTCATTAAATACTCATGAATCTTGTTACTTTAGTGCAAATTTGATTTTATTGACCTGTTTATGTGGAACTTACACGTAAAGTCTTACAGGTTATGATGTAGTACATACTGTACATAAAGTGACAACAACATACAATAAGCAACAAAAGAAAAGTAGAAGGCAGTCATTACATAAGAACATGCTGGGACAGGAAACTCTTCTGTCTGCTGACAACTTGTTTACCACGCCCAGCTGATTTTAATGCCCTCATTTGGCAGTTGATCAAAAGGCCTTCCTCATGTTCTTTGCTGTTTACTATAGCATTTCCATGAAGACAAACTATTTACATCCAGTATATAAGCTGGTAAAATATAACATAGTAAAAAGCTTAAGTACTGCTGTGAATGATATAGCAAATAAAAGGTGCATCATAATTTAGTGATAATTAAATAAAAGTTCAGAACTTGCAGCTGTGCACTGATTTCTATGTGTTAAAAACTGTGTACATAAAATACAGTTCAGTGTAAATATTCAACCTGTTCAACTCCAGCAATCCACTTGCATTCAAGTGGCTTCAAAGCTAAAGAAATAAAGATTTTTACCGTATGAAAATGTCACATACGTTTTCTTGTACTTGCTCTTTCTAATGCTTCACTGAAGCTACGTTATTCTTATACTGAGTGAAATATTCAAACCTAAGATGCCACGCTCCATTTGATGAAATGGAACATTTCTAGACATCTTCTTACGGCATTCAGCATACAGTTATCTTGTCAAGGCTGCTGTCTCTTCCACCATTGCTATTACGAGAATTATGAGAGATATGAACAACGCTGCACAAAACACATTTGACTGACAGACCCATGGAAAGATCTGCAGGGTTGAACAGGTTAAATATTTGACATGAGTACATAATAAATCAGAAAGATTTCAAATAAACAAGAGAGTATAATTAAGAATATAACTTCATGATTTGTAGCGTAAAGTGTCATTCCCTAGCGGCTGTGGACGGACTCTGGCTGAATCTGAAGCCTGGTCTTGGTGGCCAGGGCGGCCTTGCGGGTCATGGTGGTGCAGCGGGTCAGGATCTCCTCAGTTTTGGGTCTGGGTGGCACCCTGGGAGCGTTTGAGGCCGTCTCACTGCCTTTGGACGAGACAGATCCGGAACTCTCAGAGCTCGTGTTGGAGCTGCGCCGGTCTGCGTGGCTGAGATCAGGGCTGCTGCACTCGCTGCTGCTCATGTTAGGCTGCTGATGCTGCGCTTCCTCTTTTAAACTTGAGGATGATTCGCTGTCGGAGGAGAAGCTGGACAAGCTGAGATCGGCGCTTGTGTTGCTCATTCTACGCACGCGGCCGCCTGAGGTTGAGGCGTCCCTCTCCATCTGCGTCTGCGTCCAGGTCTCAGAGAGAACATCCAGGGATCGGGCCTTGTGGAGACGCCCAAGCACGCTGGGTTCTCCTCTGGACTGACCTGCAGAGTCCAGTTGTGGGCTGTTTTCTTCGTCGATTCTGGGTGGGAGAGGAGTCTGAGCCTCCCTGCTGGTTGCCAGGTTCAGAGTGGAGCTATGCAGCTTTGTCTGCAGGCCATAAAGGCCCACCCGTGGGTTGTTGTATGGTTGCAGGTACATGGAGGGGATGTAACCGGCCTTGCCATTGAATCTGAAGAGAGGATTGCAAGAAAAAGGGAATTAATTTCAAACTACACTACTGCAAACTACAGTAACACCCTGGATTCCGGTTAAGAATTTATTTGTCTGAGAAATATTTGAAACCTTTGTTGTCTGTACTTCATTTAATAAAACCACCTTTCTAACTCTCTAGATAGACAATGGTAAGTTTGTGGTGTGTTTGCATATAAAGACAATGATGAACACACAACCACAACCTCTTCTAATGCGTTCATTATTCCCTTCTATTGTTTGTAGTGCAGACAGACAAGATTAGGATACCTGATGAGCCACCAGCCGTCGTCAGACTTCCTCAGCACCTCAACCAAAGAGCCAATGGGCACAGACACCTCGTCATTCTTCTTAGTCAAGTAGCTCCTCACAGCACAGTACAGGGCACCTAAAGGTCACAAACAAGAAAAAAGTTAAAAATCTAAAATCTGTCTTGAAAAAAAAAAGCTAAAATCTTTCTGGATCCATGTGATAAAATAAGGACAAATACAAAGGTTGTCTTTATAAAAATAGTGAGAGCACCCCCCAGTGTTGGCTGTTTGTAACAACTAGGCTTCACAGTAATATGCAAAGTATGTGCATCTGGCATGCATTAATGCCAAATGATGCCGAAGTTGACACCAGTGTCAGACTTACAAAAGAATGCTTCAGTTATGTAATCGTAAGCGTGTTAAATTATGTCAGTTATTTCTGCATTCTGGCACATTAAAATCAAACTGTGACCACAAGTAAATATCACACCTCCTAGCTGGAATCCAGCATCCTCCTCTTCCTCTCCTTCCCAAAGCTCCAGGTAGGGAGCAGGGAACCAAGCCAAGCGCTTAGCCTCGTTCTCCACCAGCCACCAACCTGGTTAGAAAATAAAACGTACTTTCAGCATAACAGAAACGAGCGTTACGGTTCAGAGAAGCTTTGTAAATGTTAAGATCTTCAGTGAGCAACCAACCTGCGGGGTCTTTGATCAGGACATCCAGCTTCTCGTCCAGAGCAACCTTAAACGGACGATTCTTGGCATCCTTTGTCTCATAAGAAGCCACACAGCGGTAAGTCTGGGTAACAAACGGGTGAGTGACGCTGCCGGCAGGCTGGCGGCCCACATCACCCCCTCCTCCACCTGAGCCATCGGGCAGATCATCAGACTGCAGGATCATGATGCTGCGGGAGAGAGGAGTTGTGTTAAATACCAGTGCAGTCAGCTACAGAACTTCTATCAGCTTCTCACATAATTTGAACTAAATACTGACAACCTACCTGTTCCGGGTGAAGTCTGGCTGCAGGTCGTGGTCTTTGGGCATGAAGAACTGTGTGACCTCTGAGCTCTGAGTCACAGTTTGGTCGCACTTCAGCAGTTTGTCGCAGTAGCTCTCCAGGAACTTCATGCGCTGGACAGACCGCTTGGATCCTTTCTGCTGCATGCTGCTCCTCCTGGCCTCCCCTGGAAAGAGGAGAGGAAATGGTTTCAAGATTAATACCACAGGTACTGAGAAGAAGATGAGCATATTTGTAAAGATTTTTTCTTATAAACAGCTGAATGTCATTAACTGCTCGCATGCTTAAATATTTTCAAGAAAAACATAAAACAAGTAATCAGATGTAACACACAGTTCAACTCTTACCACTGAATTTGGGGATCATTCTGTCATTTTTCCGGAAAGCGTTCAGAAGAGGGAACCTCTTTTTCAGCTGCCTCTGTTTGAACACAAAACAAAAAGTCAGTTTTCAGCTTTGTGACGATGCATTTTACAGCTGATCCAAGGAGGATTTAAGTAGTTTCTTTAGCTTAAGAAGGAGGTTTTCTCAACACATAAAGGAACATTTAATCATTCAGTTTATCAGAAAAATTCAAAATAAAAATCACCAAATTTGGAGATACGTGGTTTTCATTGGACAAGAAGGGAATGAAAAAGACAAATGTAGTGGAGTAAAAAGTACAATATTCACAATATAGTGGATTAGAAGTATAAAGTTATTAAGTACAAGTACCTTGAATTTGTACTTAAATACAGTACTTGAGTAAATGTACTTAGTTATATTCCATCACTGTGAGTACTTTTTTTTTGGACTTACATGACTTTTCTTGAAATCCTGGAAGGACCTGTAGACAATCACTTCAGTCTCGTCAGACCACAGCACGGAAATCATGAACATCTGTGAAGAGAATAACATTAAAGGATCAGATACAGCAAAGATATTTAACGATTAAAATAATAATAATAAAAAAAAAAGGTCCTTGTCTGAGGTCTTAGCTCACCTTGAGTTTTGGTGTGTCCCTGCGCACGGCTCCAATAATGCGGGCTCTGATTACAAAGCGCTGTTCACCGGCCATCGTGCGCTTCTATTTGTCTCGGGATGAATAGCGGCTGTAGTGACCTTCAGTCTCCGTGTGACCTACCTGGTCTGCTCTGCCCGCTCACTGAGCCTTCCTCTATTTATCCTCATAGAAAGAGCGGGGGGGAGGGCGGAGTCATGAGGGAAAAACACCTGAGGGCTGGAGGGAAGGATGCGCACATGCAGGCGGAGGCAGCGCTCAGGCAGGTGTGACTGCATCTCCGATCACAACACATGAGCATCATAAAGATAGGAGAATGCGGTAGAGCTGGAAAAAAAAAGGCACCTGTCGTGAAAACAATATCTTCATGTGTTCCTGAAAAACCTGCCGGTGAAAGTTTTTTAATTGCTGGATTCCTTTTTATCACAGAATCAGTTGAAAATATGCAACATTTCTCCCATATCAGAATCAGGATTATTGCCAGTAAGTTTTCACGCACAAGGAATTTAGTGCAAAACAATGAACATAGTAAGAGAAAATAAGAAGATGAAAAGCAAGTACTGTAAAAGTCAAGAAACATAAATAGAAAATGGAAAAAATACGACAAAAAATATATACAATATGTCTGTTTTTAGTTGTTACCCTTGGACAGAGCTAGCTGTTTCACCCTGTTTCCAGTCTTTATGCTAAGCTAAGCTAACCGTCTCCTGGCTGTAGCTTCATATTTAGCGGACACACATGACGGGGGTATTGACCTCCTCAAGTACAGTAACTCTGCAAGACAGCCAATAAACGTATTTCCCAAAATGACGCGCCTGCGATGTCTCCGAAGGAAGCAAACATTTTATTATTCTCTGGAGATTTTATTACAATATCAGCTGCTCCCCTCCCGCCTTCCTCAGTCGCTTCCTGGTATCTCAAGCATTCCCATACTTGAAACTTTTTTGCACGTGCAATCACTTCACACTTGTCATCTGGCGGCAATATCCCTTATCAGGAGCTAGTGTGGAGAGCTGTGTGTGTCTGCTGAGACCGACAAAACAGGTAAGGCTGTGCCTGTTTGGTGGAGCAGGTGTTCCTTCAAAGTGAGGATTGCATGAGAGGGCCAGAGTCGGCGGGGTTATCCCAACCAGTCATCAGATAGATGTGGGTGTGGAGTCCTTGTCTGAAGAGACGCCAGGATTTTATCACACACACACACACACACACCTACACACACACACAGCGTTATGGTGTAAAAGGTCAGGACTCTCCAGCATTGCGTACAACCTGAGAGGATGTCAACACCTTGGTGTAAAGCCACATGAGGCTTCCCACACTGAACAAGAGGACCATAGCTCTGAAGTTTTTGTGCATCTGTGATGACACAAGAGCAGGTAAAGGCACAGAGAGCAATATGCACTGTACTGTGTGTGGGAACAAAACACACAATTACACACACATCACAAAGCACATTGTCATTGCACATTAAAAAAGTGTATGACGTAAGTAAATATGTATACAGTATATAGATAGGGGCTCTGAGGCGTGAGCTGCGTGCATTCATGGCATGACAAAAACCTCTGACATCTCTGTGATTATGCCTGAGAGGTTGATCATAAACAGGGTAAAACTAGAGCAGCATCCCGTCCACATCAGCATTTTGTAGACTGAGGATTGCCCATAAAATGTATCACATTAAAGTCTGTCTTTATCTATGCTCCAACGTCACTGTGGTGCTGGAACAGATGTCAGCAGGCAGTCTGGTCTCAGAATTTGGATGCAAGAGTGTGCACTTTGTGAATGAACCGCTGCACGGGGTCGTTGGATTGAGTGTCCGTCGTTTCAGAACAGCAGTAGCGTAGGAAACCTCTAAATCACATTTGGATACAGATGATTTGCCGGCTCCAAACAATTCCACACACAAGATGAGGTACCAAGCAGCCACCATGTGTGTTTTTTAATCTTAACAAAATAAAATCGAAATAAACCTGATCAGAAGTGGTTACTCGAGACAGATTTGAGGTAGCCTCTGAAACACCGCCCGCTCAATTTCTTTTGGTGGGTCAAATAATGTTCAAATAATACATATTAAAATATTATATATCAACATACAATATGAATATCTGGAATCTAAATCAGACTCTATAATATGAAGTTATGTGAGAACAGACCACCAGCATCTAAAGTGTAGTAGGTACTTATAGATATCTGTAAATGTGCAAAATTACCATTTTCTTAATAAATCATTCATAATTAACTTCAATCAATTACGATAATATATAAAAAATACATTTTAATGTCATTAATCATTAATATTTTCAGATTTAGAGTAATAATTCAGTTATATGATCATTGTTACATGGTATTTTGTCACCTTTTTAAAATGTGTAGGTCAAGTTTTTGGGAATAAGGAAAAGACTTTAGTAATTTTTGATGCTGAAACAGACATTATTTCCCATGTGGAGTCACAGGTAACAAATGCATCCATGGTACCCCAAAAAAACCCCATGACCATACTGCTGCAACAAAACTGTCCCACGATAGCTGTGAAAATTCGGAACATTTCTGTAAACTGTAAAAAATGGCAGATATCTTTTCACGTTTACTGTTCCGATGTCTTCGTGTAATAACCCCTCCTACGTCATTTGTACGTGCGCATTCCTCAGGCTTCAACACAGAGGACTCATGAAGATCATTTGTAGGCCCGTAGATAATAAGATCTCTGTGAGTCTTTGTGAGGATCCGTTCACGGTTTAGCTATGCAGTTGATCTCTGCCTGCCAATATAACTTTATGACAGGGATTAATAGCTTCTTCTCTGAAAAGAACCATCCTTTAAAAAAACAATTTTGTTCAGAGTTTTCCACATAGCGCCACACAGCATCATTTTGTTTGATTTGGACTGCTTTCACAATCACCTCTTTGTCTGGCTTGCCTTGAAGCTGACAATGGAAATGTGAGAGGAATTGTGCAGGTGCATGGCTCGTAGCTTTCATTTTCCACTAACTCTACTGAACATGTACAGGAATATGAGTGTTACCATCTTGCCTGAAAACAAAAACTTGCATATATTAGCCTGACAGATTCCTTTGCATCTTCAGGAGTATGACTATATGTCTTATACATTACGTGTCCATTTTCATTTAAAGGTGACTAATTACAAGCAAGGAGAAGGAAGCAAAAGTGCCTTCCCTGTTATTTATTTGGTAATGAGCAAGGAAGTGATTTGTGTCGAGGGTTTAATCATATATAGACAAGTGGTACGTGCATCTGTTTTACTGTAATCGGTCAGAAAAACAAACAAGCCACACAGACGAGGACATGACCCGAAGCACAGTTTATGGCTTTCAGCACTGCCCCTGACAAACATTACCAAATTCTTTGGGTGTAAAAGCACCTTGTTAACGGATCTTGAGGAAATAACTCCAAAGGAGTTCACTTTTGGAGAACCATGCTGTAGGAAATTAAAACACTGATACTGGAGAAGACAGACAAGATTCTGGATTTCGTATCATTAGTCAGTCTGTGATGAAAACTAACACATATATATCTCTAAACACCAAAACAGAGTCAGATTATTGTACAGATTGGCCTACAGGCAAAGACTGATTAGATTATGCGTTTGATCCAGATCTGGGATTTGTGCCATTATGTCTCTGAGCCATAAAAAGATAACAGTCACGATTTACAAACCTCACTACAAGGAAGCTGCAGATGAGATCTTGACACTTAACTTACAATATAATGGTAAAGCTGTTCTTGTAATCGATGCCACGTTGGTAAAGTTTGGTAAATCTACATTTTTTAACAGTGAGACTTCTTTAGCCTTCTTGAAGACGAGGCTGAAGGTTATCCAGCAGTCTGCACAGGAGAAGGTGGAGCCAGTGTATAAGGGTGTAGAACTTCTGAGAAGTATCTAAATGGTTGTTATCACACGTAGACGGAAGCTGTGCAGTAGTTAACACGCCAGTGACTGTTGATTTATTGCCAGTGCCGGGAAACCTTGTGTTTTGTCCAGAGTTACAAACGCACATGCACAACAACACACAATTTCAAATTTATCTGCATTTCATATGCGTCATACACCCCCTGAGTCACCCAAAATATAACAGGCAATGCAGAAATTACACATGTGATTCACAGTTCCTGTAGATGTTTTATCAATATTTTGTTTATTTTTTATTTTAATCAACTCTTTGCTTTATTTTTGACACATTTATATCCTCTGGCATATGAGTCTCGAGTCCGTCCTTCCCGTAACGGGATATCTCAGGAACGCTTTGAGGGAATTTCTTCAAATTTTGGCACAAACGTCCACTTGGACTCAAGGACGAACTGATTAGATTTTGGCGGTCAAAGGTCAAGGTCACTGTGACCTCACAAAACATGTTTTTGGCCATAATTTTTTTAGGGTCAGTGGTCTCCACTGCTTTTGTACAGATGGCAGTGGGCACCTGAAACACCCTGTTGTACACCTGGGTGAGTTGAACCGGTGGCAGAATGAGCTGCCCATCTGCCGCAACTCATTGTAGAGAGGGTGAGGAGGGTTATCCAAGATGGCTTTGATGTTGTCCTTCGTCCTCCTATCCGCCACTGCCTCCACAAAGTCCACTTCCAACCTGATCACCTAGATGGCCTTCCTTAACAGCTTGTTGGGACTGCTGACCTCCAAGCCTTGATGCCACCACCCCAGCACACCTGCGCGAAGAACAGAGCACTGGTTACGATAGGCTGATGGAAGATCTGAAGGACCTGAGTCTCCCCAGGAAGAACAGTCTCTTCCTTCCTGAAGAGGACGTCAGTGTTGTGAGTCCAGTCCAGTTTTTTATTGATTTGGACCCCAAGGTACTTGTATCCACCCTCTTCACTTCCTCTCCCTGGATGACAACCAGGACAGGGGGCCTCCTGTTCCTCTGGTAGTCCCCCACAAGCTCATTGGTTTTGCTGATATCGACGTGATTGTCGTTGCACTATGAGATGAAGCTCTCCATCAGTCCTCTGTACTTCTCTGTTAAAATAGTGTCATATTTCTCACTGGTAATTCTAGTTTTGTGTTGTGTAACTGCTCACTCATTCTTTGTGTGTGACACAGCACTTGCAAATTACAAACTCATTAAGACTGCATCTAACTCCTCCATCACTGACTACACCTTAACTTGGTTTGGGAATCCACAGACTAAAACCAGGAGTAGTTCTTACCTGTTAGCTCTGACATACTTCCTATCTGCAGGTGTTATTTTGCCTTTATATTTTGTTTTTCTTCCACTTTTTAGGCATTTGGTTTGGTTTGGTAATTCTGATGCTCTTCTTTGTAAGGGTTTTTAAAGACCCACAGGGACAAGAGTTCCGCTTTTAGAAGATGACACTTATGAATCATAAATGAGGTGTGAGATTTCTCCTCTATGAGGCAACATGCATGTTGTACTGAGGAGTAACACAAATGCCTGATGGCACACGGAAGACATTCGTAGATGTTTTAAAAATGAGTCACCTCATTTCTGGAGTGTGCATGTGACACACGTATACACTTTACATGATTTACCTGTTCTTGTGTATCTGAACTGTGACTGAACTGGGTCTGATGTTTGGTAATAAATTGAAGTGGTGTAACATGTTCGAAATACAAAAAAAATTAAATATAATTATCTAAATATACGGCACATGTGGGAAAACTTATGAAGTAAGCTGCTTAGGCACAGCTGTGCTTTGAGCTAAATGCTAACATTACCATGACATCATTCTCACAATGACAATGTTAGCATGCTAACGTTAAGCAGGTATGATGTTTTTGTGCCTTGACTTTTTGGGAAATTCATTCCCTTTTTTGTGGACTTGATGTTCACCATCTTCGTTTAGCATGTTCGCATGCTAACATTTGCTAATTAACACTAAACAAAGCCAGTGGTGGAAAGTAACTAAGTATATTTACTCAAGTACTGTACTTAAGTACAATTCTGAGGTACTTGTACTTTACTTGAGTATTTCCATTTTCCATTTCAGAGGCAAATATTATACTTTTTACTCAACTACATTTTTCTGATAACTCTAGTTACTTTGCAGATTCAGATTAATAATACAAAATATAATCAACAAATTAATGGTGACGTATTATTGTTGGTTAGATTAGTATTTATTGATCCCTGAAGGGAAATTCACAAGCTACCCAGTAGTATATAAAGTAAATTAAAATCAGCTCCACCTTTACCAGCTGCAACATTAAAGTGATGAACACATGAAGGCATCAAGAATTATAATCCAGTAATATAATATACATTATTCTGAAATGGGCCATCATGTTTAATGAGTACTTTTACTTTTGGTACTTTAAGTAGCCTATATTTTGATGTTAGTACTTTTGTACTTTTACTTAAGTAAAATTTTGAATGCTTGTATTTCTACACTGTGGTATTGCTACTTTTACTTTTATTAGATCTGAGTACTTCTTCCACCACTGTACAAAGGTGAGTACTGCTGAGGCTGAACGGGATGAGTTTGGCAGGCTTTTGATCATGAAGTATTGGACAAACTGAAACTTTGGCTGGAGAAAAAGTTCAGAGATCACAAATTTTATTCATCCTGAGGGGAACGAGATCATTTATCACAGGATAATTATGGAGAACTCAAAAATGAGTGTCTGGTTCATTTGATCGCACCTGATTTCACCGTTCAAGACCGCTGTCACGACTGTCGGGGAGGATCTATAACTGAACATTAATGTGTAGTTTTGTTTGCTGCAGTTACGTCATTGGAGCAGACAGTCTCGTTTTATAATAGCCAAAGATGAGAGGTTGACCAACTCCCATCTCTCTGCTTCAGCCAGCACCTGCGCAAATAAAGCCTATTATAACGGCAGAGGAAAAGACATTATTAAGGCCATCCGGTTTGCTGTGAGACTTGCAAGCGCGTCCCACTGTACATAGTGACCCCCACAGCAACAACTAAGTCAGCACCTGTTGACTGTAAACAAACTGTAAATAAACATATAAACATTATCAGTAATAAGAGGAAATGACCTTTTGTTTTCTCGTGATAACGGGTTGATTATCTCGTTATCTCGTGATAATGAAATAAATTAACTCATGGTCTCCAGATAATGGCTTTAAAAAAAAAAAAGCACAGCCGTTCTTGGCTTCCGTAGTTAAAAAGATTCAATATATTGATAAATGTGTTTGTTTGAGAATTTCTTTAACTTTGTGACCTACAAAACCCAAGTACCAGACAGCAAGCAGGTTTTTAATAGCTGTCAATGGCTTTGGGAGTTTTATAATGATGGCAGACAGTGTTGAAGATAATGACAGCATTTAAATTGACAATGTGGTTGCTATTCATCAGGCAAACTGTGGCGCGGCATTGCAGAAATACTTTCCTCATTGCAAGACATTCCCTTTCCCTGCATCTCGCTTGCTGTTAATTGCACTTCTGGCAAGGAAGCGGTGGTGTATGTGCTAAAAAGTAACACTGGCATATAATGCTGGTGCGCCAGACACAGGGACATTTTTTACACACACACAAAAGCACGCAGTGTCACCTGAGCTTATGAAGACAGAAAGTTAAACCAGCCATCAGTTGCCAATTTGCAGGAACTTGAATATGATGCCATTCATTTGAACGTTTATGTAATTGTGCAGGTTTTCGCAAAGGCACCTGGTGTTTCGCCAAAGGTGATTTGACCTCTTTAAGCTTTCAGCTGACACTCTTATGATGAATGGCTTAAAATGAGTGCTTCTGAGTGTGGGCCAAAGCCACATCTTTTTGTTTTGTTTTCTTAATACTGGCTGCTGATGTTGATACTGCACCAAAATGTGTTGTTATGCTGTTGCCATGTCAGCTTTAACAGCTTATATCTGTCGACATTATTTCCAGGTCAACCTGTCTGACCGAGCCTTGAAAAGTTAAGGCAAGTCAAGCGATGTAGAGCGAAGCCTGTCAAGGTTGGTCTGAGATGTCCTGGACTCTGTTCTGTACAGAGTTACAACATGGCCTTCCGCTGCTGCCACCCTCAGGCCAGACTGCACTGCTGCCCCACAAGTGGTAACGATGTGAGAAGAGCAAACTTTTTTTGTTTCTTTTTCCACCCACTCAAAGATTTTGTCTGGTTTATTTAAAGGTTTATTTGACATCTCACCTCTCCTGTCACTGGAAACTCCACATTCCTGAATAGTGCACAGTCATGTTGCAACATACAGTATACANNGTAACACACAGAGGTATTGTTCACACAAAGTACAGACATACATATCATGTATATCATACACATCACGTGTGTGTGCGTGTTATAAGGCAATTGACTTTTTTCTTGTCTCTTCTTCCTTTCGGTGACGGGGCCTAAAGGGTCAGCGGTCTGCTATTTTTTTCCACTAATTTTTCCTTTCTTGTTTCCTTACTCCACTTTTTCTTTCTTTCTTTCTGCACTTTGGTAAAACCAGCACTTACTCAAGTACTGTACTTAAGTACAAAGTCGAGGTACTTGTACTTTACTCGAGTATTTCCATTTTAAGCGACTTTATATGTCTACTCCACTTCATCTCAGGGTCAAATATTGTACTTTTTACTCCACTACAATTGTCTGACAGCTTTAGTTACTTTTCAGATTATAATTTTTCATGCCCTTCCTGTCCAGTGAAAACCATGTATCTCCAAATTTGGTGATTTAGATTTTGAATATTTCTGATCAACTGAAGGATGAAGTGTTCTTTTATTTGTGTTCATGATTTGTTATATTTATCTTAAGCTAAATAAACTATTTAAACCCTCCTTGGATAAGCTGGAAAATGCATAGTCACAAAGCTGAAAACAGGCTGTTTTTCTGAGCTCATGGAAACTTTTTAGAGATACGCGATTCTCACAGGACAGTGACGCTACAAACATATGATGATCTTATAGACCATGATGCATTGCTGTAACTACCCAACAGTATATAAAGTAGTTAAAATGAGCTCAACCTGAAACATCTACAGCAGTAAAATGCAACATACACATTAATGCAGCAGTAATATTAATCCAGAAACATCAGATATAAAGTAAAACACTGACAGGAAACATTTTANAAAACCAGCACTTACTCAAGTACTGTACTTAAGTACAAAGTCGAGGTACTTGTACTTTACTCGAGTATTTCCATTTTAAGCGACTTTATATGTCAAAATGAGCTCAACCTTAAACATCTACAGCAGTAAAATGCAACATACACATTAATGCAGCAGTAATATTAATCCAGAAACATCAGATATAAAGTAAAACACTGACAGGAAACATTTTACTGCACAATGAGTACTTTTACTTTTGATACTTTCAGTACATTTTGCTGACATAATTTTACTTTAACTTTTAAGTTAAGCTTTTGAATGCAGGACTTTTACTTGTAGTGGAGTATTTTCACAGTGTGGTATTAGTACTTTAATTAAGTAAAGGATCTGAATACTTCTTCAAACAGACATGTTGTCAAATATTGTGCATCTCCTTACTGTGGCTATAGTCTATAGTTCAAAAATGTAAGCTGAATGTGTTTCACCTGTGCAGTTTCAACTAAAATGTCGGCACAAGAGCGAAGATAGTTACAAACTGCAGCAGTTATCAGTTGCCAATTGGAATTAGGTCTCATACTGTTCCTTTTGATGTATTATATAATTGTGCATGTTTTTCCTGTTTCATCACAGATGATTTAGCCTCTTTAAGCTATCAGCTAACACTCTTATCATGGGTGATTTAAATAGTTCAACGACAGAATAAGCTCCGGCTAAAGCCACATCTTTAGCTTTGTGTATTGATACTGGCTGCTGACACTGATACCGCAGCAGAATGTTTGTATTGTGTTGTTATGCTGTTGCCAAGTCAGCTTTAACAGCTTATATCTCATGACACCATTCCCAGGTCAACCTGTCTGACAGAGCCTTGAAAAGTTAAGCCAAGTCAAACAGTGTAGAGCGAAGCCAGACAAGTTTGGTCTGAGATGTCCTGGACGCTGTACCGTACAGAGGATAAACCTCCACTGACATGTAGGCACAAGAGCAAAGATGCAGTCCAGCACTTTGATTGTGAACCCATCAAAAAAAGACCTGGGGGAAATGGGCCTGTGGAAAATTTCAAAAGCAAGAAGCTGGCTAGAAACTCCAGACATTTTTTTGGCAATCACGTAGTTGGTCCACCACTTTTATACAGACTGAAATATCTCTACAACTATTATGTGGATTACCATTATATACTTCGTACAGATATCCAGAGTGCCCGGAGGATGAATCCTAACCACCTTGGTAATCCCCTGATTTTTCCTCTAGCGCCATCAATAGTTCAAAGCTTTCACTTATTCTGCTAAATAGCTCAACATTTACTGGATGGATTGGCACAAAATGACTGTGGTGATCCCCTGACTTATCCTCTAGCGCCACCATGAGGTTCACTCACATTTGCGGTTTTGAGTGAAATGTCTCAACAACTATTGGGTGGATTGCCATGAAATCTGCTACACACATTCATGTCCCCCCCTCAGGATGAACTGTAATAACTAATCCCCTGACTTTTCATCAAGCACAATCAAATTTTCACTTTGTCCAATACTTGCTATCTGCAAAACTAATGACATTCCCATCAGCCTCAGCTGTACTTTGTGTTTAGTGCCAATTAGCAAATGTTAGAATGCTAACATGCTGAACTAAGATGGTGAACATGGTGGACATTATACCTGCTGAATGTCAGCATGTTAGTATGATGACATTTGTTCAATGTCCAACATTTCCATAGTTACATTGCCTCTGTAACGCTACATGCTTTATTTAAACAACCCTGTCAAAAGACACAAGACTTAATAATTGTAAGAATTCTCTCTGTTAGTGCATTTTTCTTGTGCGTATCCCCCGTTTGCATCAGCTGTCATGTTCTTATTCTCTCGACTCTTCATGCCAATAACACCAGAGGGCTGTATGAAATGTTTAAACACACCAGAGGGCAGTGCAGGGTAAAAAGTTGTTTCCATGCAGCATTATGACTCTCCATAGAGCATGCGAGTACACTATCTACTTGCATGCTCTATGGAGTACACTACAGTTTGGCATCAATTTAAGGAAACCATTTTTTTGTTGACAAATTCAATTCACAGTTTGTTTTGAGTCTTTAAAATGACTCAATAACTTGCTAATTAATGTGAGGTGTGGTGTGAAAAAGTTTTAAAAATGTGGTGTATCGATCAGACAAGCAAGACACAGTGAAGAGTGTTTTGATATGATTTTTTAAAATCCATAATCCATTCTTTACAATCACACCATCAATCAAATCCAGGCTTATTCTCAAACAAACACACTTCTGATCTGTTATAATACAACTCTGATAAGCTTTAGAAAGATGGCACCATCACATGGAAAGGGAACATGATTAGGGAGTGTTTTCATAGGCAATTTAACAAAAATATTTCCTATAATGAAGATAGATTCTGTTCTTCTTTTTTCATATACTATAAGGATAGAATAAAATTTTGTCTCTGAAAACTGAAGGTTTTATGTTTGGAGAGTGCTATGTTGAAAGTGTTGCATAGTCGAGGAGACATAAATGTAGGGACAGTGGGGATCTTAATTTAAAATGACACGTGAGGGAGTAAAAAGCTCTTTGTTTAATGCAGAGTGCAGGGTAAAAATACTCTCTTTTTCAATACTTTAATGTGATTGTTTTGGCTCTAACCCCCCTCACACACACAGTCAAAACTAGCCAAAAAGCTTGACCCACCACCTTGTTGCTTGTGGGCACATGAGTGTAAAATCCTGACTGCAAGCATTAGTAACATATAGCCCATCTTTGTGCAAATGTAACTCAATAGAACAAGATCCACAGCAATCAAGCAGTTATTATGAACACGGGGGAAAGCTCGTTTTGTGTGTCACTCACATTGCAGCCTTTAAAAGTGCCACTCTGCGTCCATCATTTAGAGTAAAATAACAAAATATCCTCTTGGCAGGCAAACAAAAGAACCAGCTTTACAAAAATACTGTCATTCTAGCTTATGGGCTGATTAAAGCTCCAATCAATCAAGAACCCAAACTTCTCGCTTGTCTTTCTTCCACACAGACTTTAGAGAATTGTGTTTAAAAGAGCAGACGCCTCAGAGGAATCCTTGTCCGACGGCACTCAGATGTGTTTACGTTGCTCAGTCCGCGTCGGCGGGATGAAAGCTGGAAATGTTTCTAGTCGCAAAACAAGAAGGGGAATTCCCAACTCAGCTTATAAAGTGTCTCGAGATGCTGTGCCAAGCGTTTTTTTAAAACCAGACGTTAAAACAAATGAAGAAAGGGGTACACTATAGGAGCCACACCCAGTCTCGGCTGCTGGTTCTAACTTTACAAGCTCCAGCCCGGGAGCAGGGCTGCACTTTCTTCCTTTCCTTCGTCTCATCTCATCCATACATACATTCATTTGTCCTATATCCCGTCCACCGCTCAATCAGCTGTCCACCCACTGATTGGGAACATGTAAGAGTTTGCACTTCTTCATCCAAAGCCCAAATTCTCATCCCTAGGCGTTCTCCATTTCCTCCTCAGTAGCATCTGCAGACCTCTGCTTTGCTTTAAGTCTCTGTCCGTCAAAAAAAAAAGATCCACGATGCCGGCCGGTGTCACCGGAACTCATAGATGGCTGCACTGTGCTCGGGAACATGGGTGAGGTTTAGAGACTGGTACCTGCAGAGTAACAACACAGTATATGTTAGAATATGTATACGTGTTAGAAGCATATGTTAGAAAAAATAAGGGGGTACAAGGCAATCTTGTCATAAGATCATCATGTATAATCATGAGCTCCCTAGCTTATGAAAAGCATGAACATGATGTATGGGCATGATTGCTTATTCATCAAGGCTCATAAGGAGAGAGAGGCTGCATGACGTCGCTGTCCTGTGAAAACCATGCATCTCTAAAACATCAATTTTTCATGAGTTAAAATTTTCAGATAATCAAAAGGCTTTTTAAGTGGTTTATTTAGTTTAAAGACATAATCCTTGAGATTTTTTTAATGAAATCAAACCCTTTTTTTGATACCATTTATGGTCTGCGTTTTTTATGCGATAGCCATTCAATGTGTTTCAGCAATTACCTCCTTATGTATGAGTTCTCATAGCTAGTGGCGGAGCCCACCTTTCTCACATTGGATTCAAACTGCCTTCACACGTACGACACATGCATGTAATCCAGTGTAATTTTATCTCATTGATATCAGCTTCACTGTTTACTGTTCGCTCTCTTTACACCGTATTAGAGATGGATTAAGTTACTGCTAATGCAAATGGAACATCCTACTGCTGCTGCTTCACATTAAAAGCATTCAACTGAGGAAACACGGGGTGGCTTTTATTGTGAAGAAGCCACAGGAAACACAACATATTTGTCACCAAGGTTAGCGCTGACCGCAATCGTTCATCAAAAATGCATCTAAAAAACAACAATGAAAAAAGTAATTTCCAGGATTTCTTTTCTATTTTTTTTTTTACAAAGAAAACAAGAAGAAGCTGTTAGATGAAGAGCTGCAGGTGACACACCCCCATCTCCTCAGCAAGTTAAACAACTTTTACTGCGCCATGCTGTTGTGTGGAAAACTACTTGAAATCAAACCAACATGAAATCAGATCGCGGTTGCTCACAGCATGAAGGAAAAAGGCAGACTAGTGAGATATTTAAAACTGAAACAAATAAATAAATAAATATTTAAAACTATATTTTGTTTTTGTTTGTTTGGTTGCACCACCTGCTCTTCTGTTGTATTTCTGTAGCTGTGTTTGCTGAAGCATTAAACCACACTTGCTGCGCTCCCCGGGTGTCTCCATATAAACCAGGACTCAAATCTTAAAGATTACAACCTAAAGAATCTAAATCTAAATCACCAAAAGAGGAAATACATGGTTTTAACTGAATAGCTACAACTGCAACATACTTCTTTGGGAACATCCTTCCCTTTTTATTTTATCAGTGCAAACTAAATTTGGCCATGTCCACATCAATCATATTTAGAGTTTGTTGTTTTAAAATGTTGTGTAAAAATCTGTCAACTTCACTTGACTCTTCTGGCAAAACTGCTGTCTTCTTTGTCAAAAACAACCCCAGAATGACTAGAATAAAAAGATGGATGTTGACATCTGAAAGCCAACAGTTAATTATACTTGAGGAACAAAATGAATTGAGGTCCAAACCACAGTCTCACACTGAGCTTTTTCTTCATGTGTGGTTTGCAGGGTTCACACCAGAGGTGGTAAAAAACAAGCTATTTATAAATCCATAAGTTGATACTGTTTTCTGTCCTCACAATAATGTTAAATGCCAACGTCATAGTAAGTGTGATATAAGTGAAGGCTGAAAAATGGCATCAAGTAGGAGTATTCTGCCATCGGAGAGGGAAACAAAACTGCTTCCAAGTGTTTGGTCAGAGAAGGGAATAAAAAAACCTGAATGGAATGAATCAGGGGGCGTTTGAAACAATAGCTAAACCATTATGTGCAGAGGGAGTTGTAAGAAATGCCAAAGAATGTCAAATAAAAATGAAAACACTAAAGATAGAGTACAAGCAGGCCTCAGTTTGCTTATAACCAGGCAGCATGGCCATATAAATCAAATGCAACAAACTGTGGGTTAGATTGCTCTGCTCCATCCATATAAGGTTACACACAGTCTATCCTGGAGCTGTCCGGAAAAGCCACATTCATCTACTAATCATCCCATGGAGAAATTAAGAATTGAGGGCACCTTGACAGAAGCGGCGGAAAGCTGGATATTGTGTCTTATACTGACTTTCCCCACCCAGATTTTCCAGCTGGTCTGGGATTTGATCCAGCAACGTTTCAGTCACAAGTCTGCCGATTCGTGAAATTACTCAACTTCGGCCTCACAGTAACTAGTGTTGTGCTGCGTTACCATTCAGAGCTCCTGTGGTAGTAGTAGCCCTCGATCGTTGCTGTGGACTTCTGGAAGCAGATGTAGTAGAATCCAGCAAAGGAAGCTCCGCTGATGTCTTTGATTGTGTGGTCAGGGACCAGGAACTGCTCCTGGGGGGACGGACAGGGTGAGAAATAGCAGCAGCTGCAGTTCAGAGGTGACTTACTACAACACATGGTAAGGCTCAATTTAGGCAGCACCTTACCTTCCACCTCATGAAAATATAGTCAGAGTTCTTCAGATCCTCATAGTCAAAATCATCCGAGTTGAATGTCTTTGCGTACTGGTAGAAGGCCTGGAACTTGCCCTTGACACAAAAAGTAATAAGATTATGTCGCGGTAAACCAGCCGTAACAGCTGTAGAGCACTTGTGTAGATTATGAATGAACAAGCTTTCGCCTTACCCAGTGCTTACGATCCACATCCTCGTCCGCGTCCCATTTCCGGGTGAGAAACGGCCGCTTCCTGCTGATGATCTCTCCGGCGAAGAACGTGGTCAGAGTCGGGTATTCCTGCGAGAGTGAACGCAACAGAGAAACAGCGATGTTTTTGTCTGCTCTGGTGGAGCCAAACCTGGTACATGCTGCTTTGTCTTTTTCTTCTCTTTGTAAGTGAAAGAATGTCACGCCCAATGCTAATGTTAAGTCTGTCAGTTCAATGTTTTCATTCCAAAACAAATTACAGGGTAGAAAGTGACTTCTGAAGTACATAAACAGATATATACTGAGTTTATTTTCAATCACTGTGGATATACTGTGGGATTTTTATGATGCTGTAAGTTATGATACACAGTTTTGTACAGCAGGAATACATATAAACAACAAAGTCAATATTTCTCACAGAATTACTGTAATACTTGAGAATACCGACTACATTACAGTTTGACATCCACCCTGCAGTCCACTGTGATTTATTTTACCTAGACAATGACTTTCCATAACATATTATGGTCATTCAAGTTTGTGCTTAATTTACCACTACACGCCTATGATTCAGAAATGTGTTTAGAGCTGCAACGATTAGTCGATTAATCGATTAGCTGTCAGCCATTAAATTAATCGCCAACTACTCTGATAATCGATTAATCGTTTTGAGTCATTTTTTAAGAAAAAGTGTCCAAATTCTCTGATTTTGGCTTCTCAAATGTGAATATTTTCTGGTTTCTTTAGTCCTCTGTGACTGTAAACTGAATAACTTTGGGTTGTGGACAAAACAAGACATTTGAGGACGTCACCTTGGGCTTTGGGAAANNGTGATCAACATTTTATGGACCAAACAACTAATTGATTAATCGAGAAAATGATCAACAGATTAATCGATAATGAAAATAATCCTTAGTTGCAGTACTAAATGTTTTCTGTCATCTTCTGTGTGGACAGAAGGACAAAAATGCAATGAGCAGTGGCAAGACGTGGCTTAAATTATTTATGTTTGTGGCTTAATAAAGGAAATTACTCCTCTCACCTCAGTCAGTCCTTTTATCTT
>NTHP01000050.1:1120287-1130733 GCA_003416845.1 Oplegnathus fasciatus | reverse complement strand
AAAAAAAAAAAAATATGAGTGGTTCAGAAAGATCTTGGAAAACAAAAGAAATAAGAAATAAATCTTTAAAAGGACATTAACTATGTTGCAGTTCCACACTACATGCTAATGTACACAGTATTTATTATAATATGTATAATATATAATATAATATAATATAATAATCATTATAGTATACTGGTTTTTGCAGTTAGTGTACAAGGAAGAAAACAGGAAATGATGCAGTACTTGCTGTGCAAAGGCAGTCTAACTGCGACTTTAGAAAGACACTCTCAACTGAACTCTCAATTGTTTCTGAGGTATTCCTGGAGCGGTATCACCACCACCCACAATTAGTTTTCTTTTTTTTCAGCTCTGAGCTGCTCCTCCATTTCCTTTGCTGTGCATTGCATCGTGGGAGTACATCAGCAGCATAATAAATGATCAGGTGTTTTTTAGGCTGCATACTGACTTTTTCTGGTCACTTTTCCACTGTGAAACCTTCTTAGTATTAGTGAGTAACAAGGATTTGGGGCACAACTACTCTCTTTGTTGAGTCTAATTTGCAGTGACTTGTAAAGCATGGATTCTTTTAGTATATTTTAACTGCTAAAACTGTATACTTTGATGATTAGTATGTAGTATGTACAGTAACGTATAGAATTAGTGTGTTTTATGGATTTGGGACCCACCGACAGTGACCCTGAAACTGAAGCAGCTAAATGGAATTCAGCCATAATTCATTTTATCACTTACAGATGTGCTTTTCCTGCTGTGACAAAATGTCTTCTGTGAAAAACCTCATAAACACATTTTGATGGTTGTTGCATGCTCCTCCTGTTTGTGGTTTGAAAAATAATCTATTACAATTAGCAACTGGAACATTTTCTATTGGAAAATAGAGGGACGTCAAGCTAAAACAAGGCAGATATTTTGCTTTTTTCTGTTGACATTGTTTCCAATTTTCAGAAAAGTCTCCTTCCAGTAAAAGATTTGTTTTCCTTATTGTTACTTTACTTGGATGTTTGAGCTTCACTGTGCAGAATGAACACTAGAAAGTTGTGTTCAGCAATTGTTTGAAGGAGGAAAGTTTCAAAGCTCATCTTAAATCCAAGTTTAAGACATGAACGTATGATAATGATGTGGTTTGGAAGCCAATCACAGTCCAATATGTGACTTACACACTTGTGATGAGGACACTTGAAACCTCCGGTGCACAAACACTGAGAATCAACTTTCCAGTGAAGTACGTTACATCTTGTGTCCAGAAGTTCAAGCTTTGAAATTAAATTATTTGCATATTCATATGTTCTGGATTTTTCAATGAGGGAGATGGAGTAGATGTAAATTTAGATTTTTTAGAATTTAACCATTTTTAACAAGGTAACTGAACTTTTTTGTGGAAAAACTATATCAGACAAAAAGAGTATTTTTATACATCTTAAAACATGCCTGGAGGGGATCTTTAAAAAGGTTTTTACCAATTTGTATTGCTGAACTCCTTGTCAAAGACATTTGTCCTGACATTCACTAAAATAAGGTGGGAGAAATAATATAACAGGTTTAACAGGTTGATGTCAAAATAATGAAAAGAGAAAACCGTAAGATTCTGAATAAATTCTTCTTTTATGAAGAAAACCATCTCAACTTCTGATCTGAAGATAATGTAATAAATCCATCACATGGAGTTTGTTTTACCCTTTAAAGCATTTTTAAACATATCATACTGCTGCGTATATACATATAGAGAATACTGTAAACCTAGTCTATGTGAGCACTGGACACTGCACATACAGTATAATGACAATTTGAATGCTTTACTGTGTTGTTCACATTTTATCTTTTGGATGAATTCTTAGACAGCATGAAGCTTTCTTTAAGTGACTTTTTCCCATCTAGAATCCATCACACACTACTGTACCGCCGTACTTTATTCCTCATTTACATTTTCAAGTCAGTAAAATTCCTCTTGCGGAGTTTCTCCTCTGTCTTTGGATGTCCTCGCAGTACTTTCCAGTTTTGGACGCAGACGATAGTGAAGGAATAAGTTCAGTCTCTGCTTTCCTCTCCTCTTACAGAGTCCAGAAATGCAGGTTCAGATGTTGGGGCTCCAGAACATGTATGGGCGGCCCTGTGGGCCCTATGTGAACGGGGCCGTGGGAGGATCTGAACCCAGGCAGGGGTGGATCCGGAGTGGATAGGATGTAGTCAATGCTAAACTTGATCTCTGACTCTGGTTTCCCCTGTTGGATGGGGTTTGGGATGAGGTGGTTTTGCTGGGGGCCCGGCCTCGACCTCTCAGGGTTCAAAGGGCAGAGGGTGGAGTCAGGTTCAGGGCGCCGAGCTGCAGGTACGTGCTGATTGCTGTGGCTCTCCAAAGGGTGGAAAGGGGTTTCTCCTGAATCACGGAACCCGATTTTCATGTTTCTCCTGCGCCGGCGACGCCGGAAGTTGCCATTTTCAAACAGATCGAGCATGGATTCACAGCCGGTGGCAAAAGTCCAGTAGTTTCCCTTCCCCTTTTCATTGCCCTCTGTCCGAGGAACCTGCAGGGAATATGAAAAATACTTATAATTATTAAAAAATATTACACAACCAATAATAATAAGAGGAAGAAACACACTTTTAGTACTGAGGAAAGGAAATAAGAAGACTAAATTACAACTGTTTCGCCCTCCATACTATTAAGAAGATAAAAGGGACATAATAAAAGAGAAATACATGTAAAAGACAATAATAAAAAGACTAAAATCGTATATAATTAACACAGTGCAGTGATTATTAGTGTACCTTGATGAAGCAGCTGTTGAGAGACAGGTTGTGTCTGATGGAGTTCTGCCAGGCTCTCTGGTTGGAGCGGTAGTAAGGAAATCTCTTCATGATGAACTCGTAGATGCCCGACAGAGTGACCCGCTGCTCGGGGCTCTGCTGGATGGCCATGGCTATCAGAGCTATGTAGCTGACACACACACACAGACACACACTTTAATCAGGCGACACAAGTGACAAGCTGAAAAAACACAGTGTATGATAAAACATCACATGACAAAGGCTCTTAAACCTGTGTTATTGACCTTCTCTTTACTTTACACACAGACCACGCTGCTGTGTGTGTAAAAATATTAAAACCAAATACACGGAAAAGCATGAATAAATATATTCATTTTGTTTGCCAAAAAAAGACAAAGACAGACAAAGAAATGTTGTTTAATCTTTTACATAGTGATGTTACAATTCATCAGACCTCTTATGTTCTAAAACTCCAATAACAGAAATCTAAATGGACTTATTTGGGTTTTGGGAGGGGTCAGGCTGTGCAAAAAGTACCATCAACACCAGTCATAGACAAATGACGGTCCATTGTATTTAACATTTTACAGCTGGAGTATCTGAGACCCCAAAGAGACGTGTGGTAATGGTGCATTTTTGTGGCGGACCTTTGAAACATGTCATCTGTCCATCATTATGTTTATGAGATTAGAAGACAATATCAAGAATCAAGCTGATAAAACAATGTTTAGCAGTTACAGAGGATCAAACTGAACATTATGGTGAACTTAGTGACGATGAAATTAAAGGTTTTGAATATCATTTTTAATTTCACTTTAAACAGATGCAGATAGTCACAAGAAACTGTATAAAATTATCTTTACAGTTTATACTATTTTAAAATGAAATTTCTTCAAATGAAAAAAATCAATTGTATATTGGACACCACTGATGGGAATGATGCAACTGCCTAAATAACTACTGTATACTATATATCTAACTATACCTTTTAAAGCGAGGTTAATTTTGATTAGTTATGTTTTAAAAGATATTATACTGAATGTACATTTTTTGTATGGTGGTAAAACTAAACTTGGTTGCAGTAAAAAGTCTTTTTGTTTCAAACTGACAAACTTGATGAAAAAAAGCTCAAATCATATGAAAACCAGGTTAATTTTACTTTTACTTTTAAAAATAAAAATTAAAAAATAGGAAATAATAGACATTAAAGGTGAAATATTAGCCTGGTAAAATTTCTTTTATATCAAATTTTAAAACCCACTAAATAAATGTGTGTTATACTGGTGGATAAAGTGATGTAAAACATCTCTGTCACAGTTACATAAATTAAAAACAGAAAAGACATGAATCCATACCTGTATGCAGGTCTACACATTTTCTTCTCTTCGTCGGTGCTAGAGGAAGGGTATCCGTCTCCATCGTAGTTAAAACAGTTGAAGGGGTAATGAGAGTTATCAAACATATCTACACCTTGAGGAGTCGGGTGTGTGATCCAAACTGACTCTCCTGGCCAAAGCCCAGCAGCAACACCCTGTCCTGCTGCTCTGCTCTGCCACCATGCTCTGCTCAGCCAGCTGACACTCACTCTGAGCTCCGCTGATGACGGCTGCCTCCGGCCCCCCTCTTCCCCCTCCTCGTCCCAGCTGCTCTCCAGGAACGGCTGCTCAAGGTCTCAAGACTCGGGACCACCTCTCTGAGGTCTTTGAACTCTTGTTCCGGTCTTGTGCACTGCTGAAGTGTTTATCTCATCCATATGAATTTCACATTCACAGATCTTGCTTTTTTTTCTTTGGTCCATATTTATTTTGTCACCAGCAAGCACTGTGTTTTAGCATATCCAAGTCAGGGCCAATTGAGAAACTGAAGATGGCCTACTGTGTCTCATCTCTTCAAATTAACCTTTTTGTGCAAACAATACTAAAAAACCTTAATATGCTTTGAACTTAAACTTACAGTGAGGACTCCTGCACTTAATATAGCCTACAAAAAGTAAGTAATCATTCAGGAAAAAAAAGTCTTAGTATTATATTATTGCCTAGGATATTTATTTTAGTTTTGTAGATGCTCTAGCTGTGTAGTTTCTGGCAATGCTTCTTTTTTTTATCTTAATAGGCTGTTTTTGCAATTAAAACTTGGTTACTTAAAGTTACAACGAGGCCTACAGCTGTTAGATAAATTTAGTGGAGTACAAGGATGTTTTCCCTCTGAAGTATAGAGTAAAAATGTAAAGTCTATAGCAAACAGGAAATGGATAAGAGCAGAGCCAGTGGGCTTCCCAAAAATTACCCTCGGCTATGTGCTATAGCTGCTTTTCATATTTGTATTTTCAACAGCATACAACAACGCTGGGCTGTGGAGTCTGTTGGCCCTTCTTGAGCAATGAATGGAGGCCATCTTTGGTCACCAGATCCCAGTTCACTCTATAAACTCTATAAAAGAGTACTGCAGCGATTTACAGCATTACACTTCTATAACGTTGTCACACTCACGATGGACAAAAAAAGATCCAAATCGATGCAGCGGAACCAGAGATATCAGATTTTTTATTCCACGCATTTGTCTTCCTTGTCAAAGCCTGCCGCCTACATTACCCACAATGCAACTTGACCGCCGACACTTCCGTCTGAGATTCGGGTGTATCGTCATAGTAACGGCTAAGCTAGCCTCCAGCAGAGATGAGCAGCTACAGAGGTCTGGTTAGCTCGCTTCTTTCTAACTTCACACCACCAGAATTTTTTTCATTTTCAAACTTGTAGTCTACAACCGACACTGACTTGAGTGACATCACTTGAGGCAATTTATCAGATTTCCCGCAGCTCCCTCTGGAGCCACAAAAGTCTTTGTACAACTTTTTTTTTCACAAATGCAGTAGTTCCCCCAACACCTGTAAACAGACTTTAACATGTGAAGTGGAGTGCCCTTTAACGTGGACTCGACTAAGCTGGTCTAGTCCAGACAGTCTCACAGTAGCAGCCTGGTTGTCGGGACCTGGAGCGAGTGTGCTGGACAAACGGCTCCTCTCCCCCACCTCCAGCAGGATTCTGGGTGGTCCGCTAAACTCGTAGGCCGCCTTCATGTTTTATTTTGCTTCTTTTTATAGCCTAATCTCTCCAACTGTACTTAAAACAGCTAACCCCAAACCAACAAACAAGATCCTTTGCATCTTTGTTTTCTTTTTCTCTCCGTTAACTCTTTGGGGTGTGTGTGTCCACTCTGGCAGACATTTAGTCAACAACGGGAAGTTTTGTAGATGCTATCTATAATGCTCTGTAATGGCCATAAATTGTTTCCGTGTCTATAAAACAGGGGGATGTGTATTTTGAAGGGCTCTTAACGGGGCAATTGGAGGTCTCCCGTGAGGCGACAGAGGCCCGGGAAAACAGCCTGAGGTCTGGCAGGCCTCTGTGTGTGGCCCCGCTGCTGCAGGAGAGGCCTATAGGCGCTGTATCGGTCGACCCAGAGACATTAAAGCAATTCTCTCTTTATTTCTGCTAGGCTAATGAAGCAGCTAAAAGGTCAGTGCAATTTAGGTGCAGGCACAGATTTATTTAGTAGATTCATAAAAAGCTGTAGTGCATCTTGAAGCATGAAAACAAATCTGGATGTATATCACTTGTATCTGTCCTAATGATTTTTTCTTCTCTTTACGCACAAAGTTGAGTTTTTGACGCAAAGGTTAAATAAATCCCATGAGGGTGGGCATAGTTACCATTGAGGACACTGAGGTCATGTGTTTAGGGGTTTTAAGAACCTGAGGGGGAGTTTACATTCTACAGTTTAAAACACAATATGTTGTTATAGGCCGAGTCCAGCATCTTTTAAAATTCTCTCTCTATAAATTCTATTACTTTTAAGCCTATGAATAAATACATAAATACTCTGAACATATGTAGATCTTTCCTGCTGGGAAGTGAACTTTAAAGGTAACATAACTGAAATGCTGCTGGGGCTTTTCTCTGGTTTTACACATTAAGATTGTAACATATGTCAACATTATGTGCTTTTCTCTCTTTTTAAAAATATGTTTTCAAGCAATCCAAATAATAAAAAAAGAGACGGGCCCTTTTAGAGGGACAATTAAAATTAAGAATTGAAGAAAGTTTCTCTCTTTTCGCAGTTCATAAAATATCTTAGTTGTGGCATATCGTTCATTATGTGTTCTGTTTTGTTGAGTTGTTTTCTGAAACGCTGTTTTCAGTTTTGTCATTGAATTTTCAGGCTTTCATTTTAAAAAATCTTTTAAATTGATGAAATATTGCATTTTGCACTTCAGGGCCTCTGTATAGAGCGAGACTTTTTTTGCTTGAGCAAATTTTTGATTGGCAACATGTCTCTGCATGGCTTTTAACTGAATACATTTTTGTAATCTACTCTATATTAAACAAAACTAATCATGTTCAAGATAATTTTCTGAAAATAATTTAATGTTCTCTCATAATGTTTTCTGCTCAACCAGTACTACTATGTAGTCTTCAGTACTACCAGTGGTGGAATGTAATAGTACATTTATTCAGGAACTGTACTTAAGGACTAATTTGAGGAACACAAATTACTTTCCTTGAGTATTACTAATTCATGGCACTTCATAATAAAATATGATGTATTTGTAAAGTAATAAATAATAGTTAAGATTACTGCAATCTTGACTTAGTATACAACAGCATAGTGCTAATATAATATATGATGCCATAACACTCACAGTGGGCATTTTTCTGCATTTAGTACTTTTACTTTTGATACTTTAATAATAATACTTATGTATTTTTACTTAATCAATGCAGGACTTTTACTTGTAATGGAGTATTTTTTACAATTCCTACTTTTAGTTAGATTAAAGGATCTGAATAATTCCACCACCACCAGGTACTACATTACTGGGTCAATCTATTCCATTTTTCTGCTTTATAAACACAAAGCAACTTAAGTGACTTAAAATAAAAATAAACTTAGTCTATATAGCAGATAAAAACCAAAAACAGCCAAACATTAAAAACAACAGAGGGATCATAACTTCATTAAACAAGTAGCCAGCAAAGTGCTAAAATGAGCTCATTCAGCTGGGCCTGTTCACTCCAGACAAGAAAAACAGATTGATTCATACAAAGCTGTAACAGAGAGAAGCAGTGTAGAGGAGAAGAGGAGGTCACCGTATCAGGTTGGTTTGAACTGAGATCTGATAAGCACCTCATGGTTCACTCCCATGACGAGGCTTCCTCTGGCGTCCTGTCTGCGGCCGGCCGTGGAGATTACAGCCCTTAGTTGTCCTCTGGTCACTCTCCGTCCCTCTGATGGTTGTCTCAGACTTCCTCCATTCATAGCTCTGTCTGCCTGTGTGTGTGTGTGTGTGTGTGTGTGCGTGTACATGCATTTATGTAAACCAACCAAGTAGCTTTTCCGGGGGCTGTTCTGTGAGGAAAGGTTATCAAAACACAACAGTGCACTGGGAACTGTAAACATGCTTATGCACAGAGCTGGAGCTGAGGGCCATTTTCCTTTGCACTGTACTGTGCAGCCATCCTCACTGCCACCATTCACTGTCAAATTACACTGTAGAGTGCTGCAGATAAGACCTCCAGAACAGGCCTCACTATTCTTTTTGCAGCCACACCAATAATTCTGACTCATGGGGTCTATAAGTACATCTACTTGAGTACAGTTTTGAGGTAATTTGTACTGTACTTGCGTATTTCCATGTTCTGCTACTTTATACTTCAACTCTACCACATCTCAGAGGCAAATGTTGTACTTTTTACTCCACTACATTTATTTTTATAACTTTAGTGACTTTGCAGATTCACATTATTGATACAGAAGATAATCAGCAAATTATGATGTGTTATTATGGTTTAAGATATGATAAAATAAAACTTTATTGATCCCCAGGGTGAAATTCACAGGCCACTTACTGTAGCAGTATATAAAGTAATTAAAGTTAGACCTAGCTTTACCAGCTGCAACATTAAAGTGATGTACACATGTATGCATCAATAATTATAATATATATGATTCTGAAATGGGCCATTCTGCATAATGAGTACTTTTGGTACTTTAAGTATATTTTGATGCTAATACTTTTGAGGCACTTTTTTTGAAGTACTTGAGTATTTAAATGTTATGCTACTTTCTACTCCACTACATTTATCTGACAGCTATAGTTACTTGTTACTTTGTAGATTAAAATTTTACAAACAAAATATCTGATCAATATATAAAATGTGACACTGTGCTATAGATTAAACTACCCAACAGTATATGAAGTAGTTAAATATGCTCCACCGGCTGTAAAATGCTGCTTGCATGTTAAAGCATCGGTCCTAATATTCCAATAATATGATATATAACTGATAATATATAATAATATAACTCTGAAAGGACCCATTCTGATCAACAAGTACTTTTACTTTAATATTTTAAGTACAATTTGGTGTGAATATGTTTGCATTTTTATTTAAGTGAAATCTTGAATGTAGGACTTTTACTTGTTACAGTGTATTTTCACAGAGTGGTATTGCTACTTATGTATGAGTATATATATGAGTACTTCTTCCACCACTGCTTGTATTGTGTCTCTTTAGTTAGTCACTGTCCATGCGACCAGTTTATATATAGATAGATATATAAAGTTATTTATCTACTACATCTTGTTTCTATTAGATTATTAGAAGCTTGAAATAGCATTAAGGACAGGAGTAGAGGTTGAGTTGCTGAATGAGGAAAGAAGCTGTGATTATTTCTGGTCTTCAGTTTGGGTCAAATCAGGTCAAAGTACTTACTGTTGTGGTCCTTTAGAGGAGTACTCTAACTTTACAAATCTGTACAGTTCTTTCATTTAAATAACATAATGTACATATTGTCTTTATCTTCATTTTATAATATTTTTTCATATTTTATTGTCGATTTTATATGTAATTTATGCTTCTGACTTGCAGTACTTGCTTTCATCTTTTGTCATATTTTCTACTTACTATGTTTACTGTTATGCACCAACACACCAAGACAAATTCCTTCTTTGTGAAAACCTACTTGGGAATAAATCTGATTCTGATTTTGATCTGTCAAAGTCAATTTACCAGGTACAGGAATAATCATTCACCCCTGTGAAAACAGAGAAGGGAACTCTTTCAAGTCTTGTAATGGTGGAAACTTATTTGGGGTTTAGTTCTACACAGCCACAAACATAACATTTTCTGGAAATGTCTGGAAAGGAAATTTCTTTTTTTGCGCGCGTCATTTTGATGTCTAAGTGTAGGTTCCACCTTAAAAGGCATTCACGCTGTAATTTCCTCAGACACTTCAGCTGACTGGATGCCTCCTGTGTTTTCACATTCATGACAAAGTGATTCATGTTTTATAATCAAGAACGATCACCTAACTAACTACATTATAGTCAGTTTGTCATCTTCTATGATGATTAAACATGAATCATCTCCAGTGGAGGAAGAAGTACTCAGATCTTTTACTTAAGTAAAAGTAGCAACATCACAGGGTATAAATACTCTATTACAAGTAGAATTCATACATTTTACTTAAAAGTACAAAAGTATTAGCATCAAAATCTACTTAAAGTACCAAAAGTAAAAGTACTCATTATGCAGAATGGCCCATTTCAGAATAATATAAATGGTTTTACTGGATTATAATTATTGATGTATTAATATGTACATCACTTTAATGTTG
>NTHP01000050.1:1100601-1116310 GCA_003416845.1 Oplegnathus fasciatus | reverse complement strand
TTTTTTTTTTTGTCTGTTTAATGATTAATTTCAGTTCAGTGTTTCAGTTCATTCACTACATTATCAATCAGGTTATATAAATAACACAGGCTTGTTTAATCTGTTTCTTTTTTGTTGTTTCAGGGAGAAGCTGGGCAGATGTAGGAGGACAGGTAAAATAGTTTGAAGATAAATTTGGTGCGCTCATCTGTATGTATGTGTGATGCTTGATCTTTCTTTAGCTCACCCTATACTTACCTTGGCAGGTGGTAGGCTTTAGTTAGGTGAGGCTGAGAAGCTAAAATGTCATTCACTGGAGTAGTGGGAGGGAGGAGGTGGCAGCTTTCATTAGTTTTGATTTAGTTTTGTTGAGTTTTCCAGGTTACATTTTTGCCTTTTCTTTGCCACGCGCACACTCCCGCCTATCGACCTGCTTCTTCAACAGCCCTTTTAAAGTCACCTGCCACCTGCACATTATGTATTTGTTTTTGTAATTCTCCTATTTGCTATTATTTGTATGGATGCACTAATACACCACAGCTGAACCGACAAGTGGAATTAAGAAAGCAGGACAGTTGTGAATGACAAACGGGTTTGAAGTACAGTGCAGTGGCTTACCCTCTGCCATTGTCCAGATGGATGATAAAAGTCTCATTTCCAAATTTTTCAAACGTCTCATAATGGTGTCGATCCATGTTTCCTGTGTTGGAATACAAATAAACAATTCATTCATTCATGTATGTGTAGTACACCTCCTTATATGTTATATATTGTTTACACTGTGTATGCATACAACAATGTTTTACCCATTTATTGATCTCTGAACTAGTTCTTAGACCCCCATAGGACAGTGAAATCCAGGATGATAACATTTGTTTGGGTGAATTAGCATCAGAACACATTAAACAATCCGCCTATTCAGTGTCGGAAGAAAACCTGTGTGAGACATGTCGACTCACCCATGAGGAAGTCAAAGATGGTCATGTCCATGATGTCCAGTAGTCGTGTCCCACTGTCATAAGGTGGAGTCTGTTTGACTTCCTCGCAGTAGTCCGGGTCCACCTCCCACCTGAAGAGTTTAAAACATATTTAATTTATTAGAATCTATGCAAGATCATCAAAATCCAATTTGTTTTGTTTCCTTTTAACAGGTTATTTCAATTTATTTTTGAGATAATTTTAGGGAACTAAGATGTGGATGTGTTTTGTTTTTTTGCAATTAAGTGTTTTCTTCCATGGCATGATCAGTACAGTTTGTTTTATTCTGTTTGGACAGCATTGACACATGGTTTACATGATATCTTACACACCACAGATCTCATGAGTTATTGCCCTTGTTAATTGATCCTCTGATAGCTGGACCATCATGACTCTACTCTACAGTGGATCCCTCAGTGTCTGATTCATTCAGCGGATGCAGCACTGTCTGAGTGCAGGATCGATCTCTTACTCTGCCTTCTTGCGTTTGTGGTAGGAGCGTCTCCACGGGTTCCTCCAGGTCTTGCGTTTGGCGAGGGCCAGGTCTGGGAGGAAGGCCGCCAGGGATCCCTCTATCTGGTCCGGTTTACCGCACAGAGCATGCTCAGTGGAGCAGTAGTACGAACACTCTCCGTAGAAACACACGTTGTTGGCTGAGATTTGGAAAAAGAACACACATTGTTGTGGCTGCTTTGTTAAAACATTGCTTAACTGGTATATTCTATTACACTACTCAGTGTTAAATACTCTAAATGTGACTACACCTTCTTTTTACCCTTTTGATATGCACACCACATATATTTAAGATTAAAATGACCTGGGGACATTCAGTGACTTGTATTAATTGCTGAGACTGTCAGTAATTTTAATACAGTAAAACTTTTCCATGTGTATAATATGTAAAGTAAAGGTTGCATCGCTAATTAACTGTCGTGCTTTGGTGCAAGCTAAAGTCCCTTGATAATACTAATCCCATGCAAATGAATATCCCAGTAATTCAGGGCACAGAACTAGCTTTGCTCTACATTATGAAGAGGGAAAGTGTTCATTTTTGCTTCGCTTTAACTTTTGCATGATGAAAAAAATTGCTGAAAACTGCACCGATGGCATTTAATTGTTTTTCTTTTCTTCTGAGATCACCACATAAACTCGATTGATGGTTGTAAAACAGCGCATGTCCCACAGTTTTGGGGTAAGAGTAGAACTGAAATTTATGCAGCACTTTTGCGGATGCAGCAAAATCAATCTCATGGTATCTTGGCTTTTTCCTTCTAGATGTGCCTCTGAAAACAAATAACTCTGCCCTTTCTCAGTGTGTACCTGGTGAAATGAAGAAGGTCCTCCAGAGCTTTTTGTCTCGCGTGACATCTCGAATCTCCTTCGTCATGTTGACAAGCCTGCCAGCCACAGGAGGGACGCGCCGAAAGTCCAGGACCCTACGGGACAGAGACACATACTGAAGGGTTACATTCTGACTTCAGAATACAACAGAGGTTTTCAAACTGTGAAGCACGCCTCCCCAGGGAGAGTGTAGGAGAACTGAAGGGAGATACCTGAGGCAAAAATACTGTGAAAGGGACAGCTGGTCCCTGCTGATTTGGGCCACTCACCAACACAGTCAGCAGTTGGGGGAGTGGCTCATGGAGGCTATTAACGTACTTTAACCCAATTGCCACAATTTGCATCAAAAATCGCACTCCTTCTCTGAGATATAATTCAGTCAAATCTGAACACACAGACATGACACACAATATTTTTAGACTGAGTGTGACTTACACTCCCCGAGGATATTACTATCTCCAATGTCCATCACAAATAAATGTCTATAAATCTGCTTAGAAACCATAGAACAAAAGACGCTCCTATCACTCCAGAACTTGCCTAAGAATCATGAAGTTTTTAAGTAATCCAGTGATAGTTGTCTGTACATCAGTGGATACACTGCAAACAGGAACAGCTAATAGCTGATTTGGCACACGTTTAGTGGTGCAAATCTGCCAAAATGTGAACAGATATAGGTTAAAAAAACAGGGCTCAAGTGTTTGAAAACCCCTGGAATATAGCGATGAATGTGGATGTAGAACGCACACCATGGATAACAGAGTGATGAATACATGAGAGGTTATTTTAAAATGGAACAAACTGTTTGTACCAAGGTGTAATAAAATCATGGGAGCCACAAAACTGAATTACAGGAGCCATAAAAACAGACAGCATTAGAGTCATCTATTGTTTTGAATTATTGGCTGACAACATTGCTTTGTTTTACATATTTGGAGAACATTCTTTATTTTCTCCTAAAGCACTGTGAATGTACTGAAGAACTGCCTGCAGAGAGCAGCAACAAGGACGAGCTGTTCATAAATTTACACAGAAAAGACACTGCACCCCAGATGGGACTCGAACCCACAATCCCTGGCTTAGGAGGCCAGTGCCTTATCCATTAGGCCACTGGGGCAGACACCACATTACCCAGACTCATGTAATTTAATGTCACTGCCAATAGGGGGCACTCTGACATCAGTAATGACCTGACAGTTACACCACATGGTGGTAAACCTCTATGTGGTTTTTATGTGGCTATAATTCTACATCAAACACATTTTTTACTTCCACATAGCTTTCTGATTTAATATATTTCAAGATAAAGGTTCCCAATACAATCTGTGAACCTGTATGTGTATTCCATATTGTGAGGCCACGGTCATTTTGTGTCTTCATTTGACAGGAAACTGCCGTTAGTGTCGTTGTGTATGTGTGTTAGATGGAGAGAGAAAGCTTTAATAAAGTTCTCCTCTACTAAAAGATGGCGTGGCTGTCTTCCTGTGTGCGTGCCACATGCCTATTTCACGCATGTGTAGCCCCTGTCGTCAATACCACCCGGCTACAACATCAGCACGGGCTCTTTAAAAATTGATACCCCTGACAAACCTAATGGCCAAGGCCTGAGGGCAGAGAGACACAGGAAGAGAGAGAGAGGAGAGACCTGGTTAAGGAAGAGAGAAAAAGAGAGCCCGTCGCACAAATGATGCCATCAAGTAGCGCGGTGGTGGCGGGCGGAGTGAGACAGACGCGCACTGTCATGTCTCTTTCCTCGGACACAGGATGAAGCACCGCGCAGCACCGTCTGGCCTGCTGGGTCCGGGCATGCTGCCATGCTAAAGGGGACAGTAAGGTCCGACTTCAACTCCGTTCATCACTCGCGCTTTTTCCTTCCATCCGTGTCCCTTTGATAAACCTCATTCCCACGGTGGCCATTTTAAACTTGTGTTATATTCAGGGCAGGATTGAGAGGCCCGCTAAGAGCTGTGCATGAACAACAGTGGGAATCATCACTTCACGGTTTTCCCAGCTGAATAATATATAAGATATATAAGTTAGACTCATGAATTTGGAGCTATATAGTTTAATATTTTAAGGTCATATTGGTCCTTGTATGTCTTTATGCCTGCTGACTGCTTTTTCCCACCTAATGCAGGCATACCAAGTGCACTTCCCATTTAAATCCAATCACATAATTAATGATGCTTAAAGCAGTGTAGCCTTTATAAGAAAAGACAGTGACTGTGTGTGTGTGTGTGTGTGCACGCCTGTGCGAATGCTGCTTTTAAAAGAGCCTGTGTGTGTCTATGGGCCCCCTGGGAGGCAGTGTAGCCTAAGCCTCTGCACCACCAGCAGCAGCAGCAGCAGCAGCAGCTCTGTAGCTAGGCTCTAATTTAGAACAGACAAAATAAGGAAAAAAAATAAAGTGCTGCTTTTGGCAAACCCTGCCTGGCTTATATTTAGAATGGGCACAGGGCCTTTCATGCCTTTGGTTTCCTCCTCTTCCCCTTAACCCACACATATGCCGGGAGAGTGTGAGCGTATTTTCATGTGTGTGTGCGCGTATAGAGGACCAGATGTGTAGCAGACTGGTGAAGAAAGCTGCTGCTAATGCAATTGCTGCTGAACTGTGTCATTGTGCCTGAAGGAAAAGCAGATTCAACATCACTACCCTCTGTGGCCCTATTGTGTGTGTGCATATATGTGAATGGACATGCGTGTATGTGTGTGTGTGAGACCTCGGTATCATCTTGAATCACCAGCATTCATACTGCAACACAATCCCTCTGCTCATAATAACATACAGCCACAGTGACGTCAGCTGGACTTTAATAGCAACGCCACCAACTCATCGCTCTCTCTCGTCCATCCGCGAGCCTCATGAGGTTTTCTCTTTTCATTAAAGTCTCTCCAGCAGGCCGGCCACAAAGTGTTAACCTTGTAAAGGCAGTGAAGTCAGAGAGCGTGGTGGTTAGCTAAGCAAGGAGGCAGCAGTCATTGTTCAGTCAGACGCTAGCTGCGGGAGGGCGGCATTCATTCTCTATGACTCATGGCCTCTCGGAGCTCACAGCCTCTACTGTACGGGCCCGGCTCACACCGCTCGCTGGGCTTGAAAAAAAGACGAGTTTCTGAGGGAGTGAAAAGGAGAAGCAAATGTACAAATAAGTGCAGAAAAAGTGGGTATGCCTGCAGTCGTGCCTGCATGCAGACACACGTGGGCCTGTACTATTTGTAAGATCCCCCTTACAAACACATATCTTAAAGCTTTACTGTAAAACAGAGGTACCCAGTTCTGGCCCATCAGGTCTGGTGTTGTGCAGGTTTTTGTTCCCCCTAGGTGGTTAATGAGCTGACACGAGGAGAGGCAAATGAGCAATCATGGAGGAACAAAACCTGCAGGATGTTGGCCCTCAACGATGGAAAGAAGTACTTGGGCTTGAAGGAGTTAGAGCAGATTCAAGAACACCAGCTTTTTTCCTTCTTTAGTTGAAAATGTTTGCAGCATCAGGGCCGTTTCTGGACCAGACATCCACTGCTGCCCCTGAGGGTAATGTAGGCATCGGGCTTTGGCAAGGTTGAAGACGGTGTGGAATAAAACATCTCTGGTTCCACTGCATTGATTTTGATTTTGATTTTTTTTAAAGTGTCCTAAGAGTACTAAAATACAAAAATACTGAAGTTTGAGGTGAAATGTTGCTGAAATAGATGCAAAACAACCATTTTTGAAACCAAAAGCAGCCCAGCTTACATCGCTCACTGACGCTTGTGTCATATCATTAACCAAAGCTGCTGTTTCTGTGTTTTGTAGCTCAGCAGTTTCACTTGCTCACACTTTTAAAGGCATTATTGGATGTCTGAAATGATTTACAAAAATCTGTTCGTCTTCTTTGCTGCACCTTCAGCTGGTGGTGCCCTAGGCTAGGGGTCTAGCTTGCCTATGCTTAAAGATGTTCCTGTGTAGCAAGAAGCTGAAGAGTCTGCTTTACAGGGGGCAACATGTGATGTCCCAAGTAATATGTACCACACACCCCTGAGACTAAATTTGACTTACCTGTCAAGATGAAAGGCAGCGATCTCAGCGTTGTGTCTTTCAAAGTCAGAGAAATAGAAGAAGTCTGGTGGGGTCTCCTGCTCCCGGGTCTGCCTGCAGAGACACAAGGAAAAAAGGCTTAGAGGTCAGGTATGATTGTCATGCAAAGCTTCGGTTTTGACAGTCAGCAATATGCAAAAGGCTCAGTGTTAACCTGACAATGCAACATATTAAAACTAGAGCTGCAACTAAAGATAATTTCTCAATTAATGGTTTGCTGTATCGAATGTCAGTAACAAAAATTGCCCATCACGAGATCCCAGAGGTCTTGAAATGATTTGTTTTGTCTGGCCAAGAGTCAAAAAGCCAAAACTATTTAATTTACTTTCAGAAAAGATTAAGAAAACCAGAAAATGTTCACCTTTGAGAAGCTGTAATGACTGAGTTTTAGCTATTTTTGTTTGAGAAATGACTTAAATGTTAATTGATTCATTTTCTGTCAATCGACTAATCGATTAATCGTTAAGTGTGTCACCGTAAACTGATTTAATATAATATATTTGGGCTTTTTATTTCATAAAACAATGCAGGTAGCAGGTATGTAAGACAACATACTAACAGGAATTCATTGAGACATCTTCACATTTTCAAAGGAGTCTCACTCCAGAGGAACCCAGTCAGTGATAAAACACGTCAGCTTTACACCTGTGTACCTAATACAGCGAACAGCATTTGTGAGCAATAACCAAGACACAATAAACTAGTGTCCTTGCCTCACAAAAAGGCCCTCGTCAGAGTTACTATGGGTGTTTTGTGGGGCAGAAAGAAGCCGGGACAATTGAAGGTCAGAGACTTCCTCCTGAAGCATCCACTCCTGTTCTCGATCTGTACCTATTTCTGTCCAGCTCTGATCCTTCCCCAAAAAACTGCTTTCCACACACATTCTGCCTTAAAGCTCTTACTGGAGGGAAAAGAGGCTCTTAAAGGCTTAAATCCCAGAGCTGATGGAACACAGGCCAGGATGGGGCAGGATGGGGCAGGACAGACAGGACGGCCGGGGTAAAAAGGGGAAGTCAAAGGAAGTGGAGGTGAAAAGACTCCCTGAGAAGGCGCCTGGTATAGAAAATATGTTAATGTCTTTTAAAAATACAAAGGCAGCAGTGCAGTCCATCATCAAATTGCAATCTTTTCTACAGAGGAGCTGCATATTTTAGTTATTTTTCCTTTTATACACGTTGCCTTCCCTTTGCTCTTTTATTGACAACAGTAAATACTTTCCAGGAAGGCAGCTGAGTGTAATGATTTGGACTGCAGCCTCTGCCATTTCTGCTTCAGCTAGTTGAGGGAGGATGAGAAGAATGGAAACTATCTTGGCAACTTCTCTTTCTCTCTTTCTCTCTCTATTCCCTCCGGATGCCTCTCTGTGTTTATTTCGCTCAAAATCCTCTATCTCGCCTCCTCTGCTTCCCCGCTCTCCCTCACGCAGAACTGTTTTCTCTGCTTTTTCCTGTGCGTCCACGGATTAATACTTTATATCTGTCTGCCTCCCTCTTTCTCTCTCTCTCTCCGTTATACCCGTCGCTCCCTTCCTCAGCTGGCTGGCTGATTGTAACTCCACAGCTGCGTGGCTGACATATGCACCAGTCATTAACTAACCCAACATGGAGCCCAGAAACACACTCATCCACTAAAAATTCCTCAATTTCCTCCTCTCTTTATCGCTCTCGTTCTGTCTTTCTCTCATCTTTCTCCATCCTCTATCTCCCTGCAAACGTTTGACAGACAGCCACATACAGCTGGGTGGCCACGTTTGACCAAAGTAAACAGAAAATCATAATGTGATACGGCATTTTGTGTTAGAATATCTTTGAATACTGTTTTGAGCTCATCATAAAGGTATTTAGCTCCCATTTTCACGTCATGGTAACCTCCTTTTTACATTTCTCAGTCTCAGTGTCCTCACTCCCTTCTTCTCTCTCATCCCTCACTTTCTTGCGGCCTGTTAAGGCTCTGCTAGTAAAGGCCGAGCGCCGTCTGTTGATTGTATCGCTCTCTTCTTCTGGACAGCCTTGTTTCAGGGACACAGCTCTCGCTCTACATCAAGGAAAAATGATACTGACTTTGAAAGCAGAGAGCAGTGTCTATTTACACCAGTGCCGCTCAGCCCCACAACAGGACAATATCATTCAGTCCAGCATATGAGGCGACTACAACTGTTTTATCGATGGGGACAGTTGTGCTAAGTCAGACCCTGGATTTATTTCCTCCAGATGAAAATAAGTCTTGGGCGAATAAATCAGTGATGTTTTTTGGAGGCTGTGATAGAAAAAGTTTGAGGTAAACTTGGAAGTGAAGTGAGTGTGAGGTGGAAGGATTAAAACTGATGTCCAGTGAAATCATCTGGTAGAACGGCATGAAAGACTAAAAACAACATGTTTAAGAAGCTGTCCACTGTCCATTGAGAAACACTGATCAGCTCTTTTTTCTTGTCTTTATCAGCTCTTTTTTAGCTGGTCGATGGCAGGAGCATATCTATGTTGCCAGGGTCCTAAGTAGGATCCTAAGTTCCCCAGTTCAATGGTCTGTTAACACATATTAACCCTCCTATTGTGTTCGGGTCAAATAACCTAACCCTGGGAACATAGGACCCTGGGAACATAGGACCCTGGGAACATAGGAATGACTCCGTCAAGGGCAACTTTAAAAGAACTGGTCGACAATTTGGGAATTTTATTTGCTTTATTGCCAAGAGTGAGAGGAGAAGATTGACACCACTCTCATGTCTGTACACTAAATATGGAGCCACTGCCAGCAGCTGGTTAGCTTAGCTTAGCAAAAAGACTGGAAACAGGGGGAAACAGCTAGCCTTATAATTTAGTCTACCAAATAGTGACTAAAGCATTTGCTCAACATGCCTTTAGTGACACCCCAGATTTATTAGAATACCCTCACAGCCTGAGAACTGTTTTTTTTTTCAGTGAACATATTAGCATAAGTGCTAGCAGCCACAAATCATGATTTTTCTTCTTTTTTTTTATCCATCGTCTTTTCTCTGTAAGTTTCCAGAAAGCACTGAGAGGTATAGATTCAGGAAATTCATGACTGATGCGCAGAGACTTCCTCGAGTCTTACAGTCACCTAGACTCCAGGACATCATAAGTGGTGGGGTCTTAATTAGTGAGCTTTAGAGACGCTGGTTGACGAAGTTTGTTAGCTTTGGACAGAACCAGGCTAACTGTTTTCCTCTGTTTCCACTCTTTATGCTAAGCTAAGCTAACTTCTGGCTGTAGCTTTATATTTAACAGGCAAATATAAGAGTGGTATCAATCTTCTCATCTAACTCTTGGAAATAAAATGGATAAGTGTATTTCCTGAAATGTCAAACTATTTCTTTTGAATTAGTGTCTGACTCCATGATTGCATAAAAATTTTGATGTAACAGATTGCTGTGTTGTTTTACATATAACAACAATATGACACAGCATCAACAATAAGTAAGGTAAGCACATTCTTATAAACCATCCCCTGAGCAAGAAAGTTGATTTCCAGCACTGCCTGGCATGACTTTGTATTGCAAAATAAAGACGTAAAATATATTCACATTCAAGATAAAAGTAAGACAAAAAACTTGCAGTTGCATTTAAGTACCACAGACAAAATGTCCGACAGTGGAGTTCTTAACTTGCCAGTATTTCATGACCGTGCTGACCGTGCAGGAGTCGTGGAGATTTCTTGGAGGATAAGCAAGAGCACACATTCGAGTGCAATGATTCATGGTCATTCAGCCTTAAAGGAATCCACAAGCATACTTCACATAGTCTTGCTACATTGCAGTCTCTATAGGGGAAGATACCACAATAAGCTGCTTTATTCATGCTTGTATTCTTAAGCTCCGATATGCTCCATGAGGTGTGCTGATGTTTTGTGTCACTGCTCTTCTATGAGTAAATGAATGCTAACATTAGTGAACAGCATGTGAATACGAGCATGTTTTTGCATTTGAGGCAAATTTCTCTGTCTGTGGCCCCGGCTTGAGATGTGGCTGCACTGATGCTCTCCTCTCTCCCCTGAATGCCAGCCAGGAAGCAGGAAGGCTGGATAATTACTGTGATCCACATCCAATTCAAATGTCAATAAAGTTATTTAGAGCATGGCATGATGCGCCCCCCCCTGCTGACCGGGAGAGAGGAAGAAGTAAGGAAAGAGATAAAATGTGACAAAGGCACTGGAGTTAAATGGGAGAGTGAAGAGGACAAACTACAGTAGGTGTCTCTTTGTGTTCTTTGAACTAACAAATATGCAGCTGTTATGCGTTACGTAACATTATGTTTGAATCCTCTAACAGCAGCACCTGTGTTCGGGCAAATCTGAGCATGTTCTGATCAAGCAAACCATTAGGGGCACGTCGTCTCGAGGAAGCTGTGCCGTCAACGTAAGGCAGAGGAACCATACATAAATGCATGACCACATAATAAAGTCTATAAATGTTTGAGTACACAGTATGCACTAAGCTCAGAGAAAACAGACAGGAGGGCAGACATGTTGGGAGCTCAAGAGCTACTCGTCCCTTTCACTTTGGACTGCCTGGTTGAGCTTAACCTTTAAAATATTTACAAATCCACAGCGGATTTATGCTGAATGATAAGTAGATATCTTGCACCAAGCTGCTAGAAGAAGCATCTATTTCTTTTCCTACTCAGCAAGGCATAGTAGAGCTGCCAAATGCGGCTCTGTAAGGACAGCAGAAACAGTATATTTTTTAAGCAGGATTTGGCGGCGCCACTATAGCTGCCTGTCTACACCGTCATCAGATCTTTAATCATCGGCAGCAGGTGAGACGTACTGAGCCGAGCATGCCCAGTGTGACCCTGGCCTTGCTGTAAACACATAGTTTACACTGGGTGGCCAGACAGTTTCTTGGCTCCGCTCCCCGCTCCGAGGGGCCCCAGCAGCGGAGGTCCAGCGGCAAACACACAGCAGTGTGAGAATATAAAGGTGAATGGGAGCGCTGCATCTGGAAAATCTACCTGCGCATACAGGACATAGCTGACCTCTGCAACACCAGCAGGAGAGAGACGGACGGAGGGAAAATAAGGAAGAGGCATTTCCTTTTGCCCTGTTATTGACATCAAGTCAGAAAAAGCTATTTTGCCTCAAGCTGCAAATAAAAATACACTCATCAGATTCAGTTCAAAAAATAAAAGTCTGGTGTTGGTCACTTTCCTGCCTTCAGTGATCAGTTGAAGCTGAAAGGCATATTCCTACACAGCAAAGCTGAACACTAGACGTCTTGTCCCTTTGGTATAAAACCATCACAGACCAAACCTGTAGCAAGAGTCTGCTGTGTGCAGTTCGCTGACACACTGTTGCAAGGTTTCTAGGTATCAAAGTTCAGTTACTCCAGCGATTTAGTAATGCTTTTCCACAAAGCTGTGAGAGATATCCAGACTTTTGCTCCCTTGTTTAGGTCAACCTCCAAACAGGCTAGATCCTACATTTCTCATAATGCAGCGCAATCTTTTATTAGACTTTCCCTGCCTGGTAACACCCGAGTCTTTCAAACTCTAAGTCCCTGTCTGTTATGCAGGCTTTCATTTTTTATTTGTTTTATTTAGTTACTTTCACAGATTTTAGGAAGCTCCTCGTGAGCCACAGAGGAAATAATTTAACTTCTTCCACAGGATGAGTAGTACTGTAATCCTCATGATGAGTAAACTTAATTTCACATGTAAATTGGTGTAGTGCTCCTTTAATAGCCACCAACGCGTGATTTTTTTATAGAGCATAGTGATTTGTTGCTAGCAGTTCTGTTTACACACATTTAACAACTTTCTAAATATGTATGTTCCTTCAGTCGAACACTTCTGGGTGTTCACATCCCAAATCCATGTTTCCCTTTTTTAAGACATCAGCGTTGCATCCCAGTGGCTGCAACTTATTCATTATGAAGAATCCAAAAGTTGTGACAGCTCAGCATTATGCATGAGGCATTTCACTGTGAATTCCTTCCACACAACTGAATGCACAGTGGCCTTTATTTTCCCTCTCTTTTCAAGTTTTTCATGGTCCAACCTGCTCACTTTTGAACAATCCTCGCTCACGCTCCAGTATCTGTCTGCCGTATTCTGTTTTATATGAAACTTGGATGAATTATGGAAAATGTCATCGAAATGTTGTTTCCTTTGACTTTACAATGAGAGCGAATATCCTGTCCAAGGTACCGTATAATACTTAAAGTATCGCTGTGTCACAGCGCATTTGGACACAGCACGGAGAGGATGTTTTATGAGGTTTCAAAGTCAAACTGCCAATCGATCACCATAAACCTATAGCCATGGTTGTATAGGCCACAGTGTAGAGGAGAAGCAAGGCAGAGGAGTAAAAAGATATGCTGTAAAATATAAAAGGACAAGGGCATCTTCCAGCCCCAGCGGGTTCCCACCAAAGGGCTGACTCCACACACTTGTCACACATCATCCGTCAAACCCACGGGCTTGGCAAAGTGAGTGCACGCTCGCACACACACAAAACTTTCACACTTGAATGTACACATCTACACACCCATACACAAACGTACTGTACTGTACATCCACACACATACAGGGAGGAGGTTGAAAGGGTTTTTTGAAAACCTCAAGAGGGGGGTGTTGAGCTGCGAGGAGCCAGGTAAGCTTTAAATGCATTGGAGGGTAAGATAGCAAATCCCATCTAAGGGTCAACAAAAAAAAGAAAAACACACCACAGGGAGACTGGAGATGAGAGGGGGTGGTACATTGTTTTATCTCAAGCATAACGTATGTGAAGGCTGACCTTTTGAGCAATGACATTTGATAAATTGAGAAAAAAGCCTTTCACTAGCAAATAAGACAGGCGTACCTGGGCATTTGCATCTGACGATACGTGTTACTGTTTACTGGTGTTGCTGCTGTAGCCCTCCGCTGTAATCTTATGTCTGCAAAACAAGGATCTGGCACACAAATGGGGAGCTATGACAGGTTATTTCGTATGAGGAAGTGCTCTGTAGGTGGTACACAGAGAGATGACATTTTGTGTTTGATGGTGAAAAGACACACAGAGAGAGACAGAAAGAAAGAGTGAAAGAAGGAAAGAAGAAAGGCAGGAAGGAAAGGAGGAAGGATGAAGTAAGGATGGAAAGAAAGAAAGAAAGAAAGAAAGAAAGAAAGAGGAAGAGAAGGAAGAAAGGCAGGAAGGACGAAAAGAAAGAGGGAAAGAAAGAAAGAAAGGAGGAAGGAAGGAAGGAAAGCAGAAAAAGAGAAGGGGAAAACAAAAGAAGAAAATAAAGGAGGAAAAGAGGAAAGAAGGAATTAAAGAAGGGAGGAAAGACAGAAAGAAAAAGGGACAGACAGAGTGAAAGAAAGAAAGAAAGAAAGAAGGAAGGAAAGAACAAAAGAAAGAAAGAAATGAGGAAGGATAGAAAGAAGGAAAAAAACTGAATGAAGGAATGAAATACCTAAAGAAAAAAGGAAAGAAGGAAGGAAGGACAGAAAGAAGGAAGAAAGAAAGGTCTTGTCTTATCAACAAGTTTATCTTTAAAGTTAAACATCAGCCAGTTATGTTATGCGTCAAATAATTTATTATAATCTAACAAAATAAAGTTTTATGTAATTTAAATGCTCAGTGGATTATTGCTCCACTTGCTGCTACTTTAAAAGGCTTACAGTAATACATCCTCCACCACTGAAGTGACGCATGATGGTTGAATGTTGTTTCAAAGGCTTTTCCACACTGACAATTAAAAGATTTGAATGAAAACAGTCAAATATAAAAGACACCTGCTGATTTTAATCTGAAAATATCAGCATCGGCCTCCAAAAGAACCTCAAAGTCAAAGCGTGGTGTGTACAGACGTAATGAGTCGGGTAGTAAAAAATTTCACTCAAGGATTTTTAACTAGCACACCACAAAACACCCAAGGGCTCCCAAAACAACCTTCACACCGTGATCCAGGTGTGTGTGTCACGTCTTTGTGTGTGGTTAGGGTTATGTGTGTCGCAGTTTCTAAGTGTGATGGCTGTCATAGCTCCCCAGGCACTGCAGTGCTCTTCATCCTCCTCCTCCTCCTCCTCCTCTACTCCCTTACCCCTTCAGATCCCAGGCCTGACATACAGAGAGACAGCTGTTTCCTTCCAGCAAAGCTCTCTCTCTCTCTCTCTCTGACACATTGACACACACACACGCATATAAAGGTAGGTGCACATACACATTTGGGAGAGCCAGATTAGGACAGACACACGGAAAGAACAGGAGAGAGCCACAAATACGCATATATAGACTACACAAAAAAAAGACACACACACACACTGGCAAGTGATTAAAGTATAGAGAGCTAGCGAACTGACAACTAGGATAACACACACACACACACACACACACACAAATGATCTCCATGGTAAACAGCTATGTATTCATGTTAAATGCACCCTCCGTCTGAGACCAATTCAAAGACATGATTCACATACATCACAATGCGTGTGAATAAAGATAATGTTAATATAATGAATATGCAATAGAGATGATTTTAAAAGAAAACTCCATCCTGTTTCAAGTGCAGCCTCTGAGTCCTCGGGGCCAGGACCATGTAAATGAAGCCATCCTGAATAAATAGCCAACGCCTTCACAACACAACAGGCGTTTTTTTTTTTCTTCTTAATCTGGAGCCACTTCAAAGAGGCCTGTGCTTTAGCAAAGAATAGTCCTAAATGAAAATCACTGAGCAAAACACAGCTATTAGAGGTTTAGCGTGTGGCAAGACACCATGAAGAGTGTTAGCGGTGAGGAGGAGGAGGGGGGAGGAGGAGGGAGACGCTGGATGAAGGATGTTCAACTAGATTGTTATCGAGAGACTTTTTAGATGACGGCAAGAGACAAGGGACAGAAAGGTGAAACGTGCGTGCCATTAGTTTGAGCCTACAAGGATTTGCGATGTCACTCTCCCTGCATTAATCCTTCACGGAGACGCACGCATGCATACATACAAGCATGTAAACACACACAGACGGGGTAATATCCCAGGAGCTACAGTGCTCCACCTGGCCTCCTCTTCCTCCCCTGCTGTTGTCACGTCATCCTGTAAATATCCTGGGCAGATAAACAGGCCGTAAAGATGAAGCCATCATTTGAACATAATCTGAGACAGATATACCGCTGCCTCTGACAGCAGGATGCTTCCTCCCAACGTTACACGTCCTAATACAGCACCACCTCTCATCTCTGCACCTCTATCTTCCTTACTGTCTCTGTAAGTCTTTCTTTATAAGAAAAAAAAAACATCAACCCTACTACCCCTGACTGTCAGCTTCTCCCTCCATGTGGCTCTATCGCTCACAGAAAAAAGAATCATACCCAGGCCTGACGCTTGTACTTTTTTTGGGGGGGTGG
>NTHP01000050.1:1044023-1100525 GCA_003416845.1 Oplegnathus fasciatus | reverse complement strand
GGGGTATGTTTTGTGGTTTGAGCGGGTGAACGCACATGAGAGAAGGCGGCAACCAGCGAGACGCTTCCAGGAGTCATCCTTCCAGTGCTGGGATATTCCAGAAAATATCCAATCACTTTTTATTTCGTTTTCAAATGCATCAATGCCAGCAGGAAATCAGGAAGGGCTCCAAGTTAATTAAATTGCCTTGGATTAAAAATTGAGCATGGGAACGCAATTAAGCACTGCAAAATGCCTGATGCCTTTCCTTCCACCTTCGAAGGTGGAGTGGAAAGGGTTGGGCAGAATGAAACAGGGATGGATGGATGGATGCCTCAGAGTTAAGTGTGGAGTGGCAACAATGAATGAAGGAAAGGTTTAAAACAACAGACACATAAATATAGATAGATAGATACATAGATAGATAGATAGATTGATAGATAGATAATGCTTTGCTTAGCAATTCAAATATTTCCGAGTTTCCCACAGGGAGAAGAAATCCCATTTTCCATGCATGAAACATGATGGCATGTTAAAACGTGCTGAAGATTTGAACTGAATCTCCTAACAGAAGTGTAAACATGCATCATTGAATTCCCATATGAGCCATATAAGAGGACAACTGAACTGTTTTCTAATCTCCATTTCTAAAGCAGAGGTGGATTACACATGCGTGTGTCTCAGTGAGTGGGAAGGGGAGATGATGAATTTCCCCGTATGGCATAAAAGATGATCCTTAATCTGCACCATTCATTCAGTTTTCAAAACGAACGACATCAATGAAGCGGTGCCACCATCGGTCGGCTCACACAGAGCTGCTCAGAAGCGTAGCACGCAGGGCTGCATATTGACCGAATAATCACATTAGGCTACACAATTGTATGGACTATGGATGCATCGGGAGTTAAATTGTACCTTTGGAGTATGTATTGTGATACGTGGGTACGACTTTCAGGACTTAAATTGTGTCGAGGGGAGAAAACGAGATAATGCAGTGCTTATGGTTTGCACAGTTTGAATCAATCAGAGATTTTTATTGTGATTTATTTTGTAGGTCAAGGGTTCTCCAGTGTAGACGAACCGCTAGCTCAAAAGATTTTTTTTTAAGTGAACAGTTACTATTATAGGCTACTTCAAAAGCAAATATAAATGCAGTATTCTGATTGCTTGAAATAAGGTGTAGCTCTAGCAGCTATCTAAAGTAGTTTTAAAGAGTCTACAGCCGTGGTAGCAGCTCTGTGAGGCTGTCCTTAGATACGCGGCGCATTGAGCTAGATGCTAACATCCTGATGTTTAGCATGTATAATGTTTAATATGTTCACTGTGTTTGTTTAGCGTGTTAGCATGCTGACATTCTTGTTAATTAGCACTAATTAGCGATATTTATTTCAGTCTGGACCAAAGTGGCGAACCAACTGACCGACTGACTGACCAACAGACGAAAATCCTATCAGATGAGACTGTAATTGAAAAAAATGAACTTGATGTGATTCATTTTTTCTGCAATTTGCAACAATAACCACAAACCAACATTTCCTAAATGCCCCTAAATGAAATTATACTACAGTTACGGCTGGAATAACAACAATTACAGTTGACTGATTTTTATTGCAGTTGAGGAAGTACAGTAAGTGAGACTTCTCTTTGCAGACCTTTGGTTAAACTAAGCTTTTCGCTGAGGCAGAAACAATTTCATCGGTTGAGTTCAACCTCAATGGTGGAGAGAAAGCAGCTACAGTATTATTATGAAGCCCCACTCTCTTGATGAATGTTGGCCATTTTTGATCAGGGGTATTTGTTTGCCATTCAAGCTCGCCAGCTAGCAATCTGTGGTTTTGGCTCTGCCCATTTAGGTTTAACTCAAGCACTGAGATTATATCTGCTGCGCTCTGCCTCAGAGTAATGTTAGATTAAATTAAAATCTGACCTGCTGCTAAATAACATTTAAACATGTCATACTTTTTAGTGGTAAAGATTGTCAAACAGCAGCAATACACGATAAACAACCACAGTTTAAGATAGACAGTGAATGCATCATCACATTCAATTATCCATATCTGTAATTGCTGCATATTTGACTTCATTGGAAGTGCTTCAAGTGCCAGTTTGTAAAAATAGCCTCCATTCAGAATGAGAATCTCCACTGGATGATTAGGGGACAGGCTCGGCTAAGACTGATTGCTGTGGCCTTTCCACAGCTATTCTGGCTCTGCTGAGTGTGTGCCTTCCACTCAACATTGATCTATCGACCCACAGTCCAGTAAAACCTCGCTCAGACCAAAAGGTGAATCTCATTTCTAAACACACACACACAGACACGGCCAAGCCCGTGCGAACACACACAAACACACGGACACAGACTAACAAGCATGTTGATTTTTGATGACAAGATTGATGTAGCCTCTCTGAATTCTCCTTGCGTCAACAATAGCCAGGCACTCCCGTGTGCGTGATTGTGTGTGTGTGTGTGGGTGTATGTGTGTGTGTGGTCATGCACCATTGAGCAGCCTCTGTAGGCTTCGCGACAGCGTTGCAATCACGGCGGTGTAATTGGAATTGAGCAGCTCATCCATGTAACTGTGCCGCTTGGTAGGTAGGGTTAGGGAAACGATTGCTATTGTTGGCTATAATGAGATGCAGGTTGCCGCCTGGGGGTTAAAGGTTAGTTATGGAAGACATCACCATATTCATGGCAGAAATAACTGCATGCCACTGTAAGGATGAAAAAACGCACTGCTGCTTTCCAGGGGTGTATTGGCTATCTGCCCGGTCAGAGGTGGGACCTTAGTTCGTATTTTGTTCTTGTATTGTGAATTTCAAGTTTTGCACAATTTTGTCGATACAATATTTTGCCCACATTTATTTTAATTTCATTTCTATTTTGACAGTATTTTTGAATGTGCATTGTTTTCTTTTGCATGTAGTCTACTTTTGGGGGGACAATTTCTTTTTGAGGACTTAAACAATAAAGTATGGAAGCTTTACATGAGCCTACATTTGTGTGGTGCCACTCTGTCGATTTATATTTTAAATGAACATTTTTAACAGGAATGTAAGAAACTGCAAGATACTGTAATCTTAGTAATTAAAGTAGATATGAGCAGTGGAGACAGAAATGGTAAATGAAAGGTATTCCAGCGTGTGTGTGTGTGTGCACGTACTTCATGCCACAGGTGTATAGGTCACTTGGGCCACCCCGGTCAAAAAAACTCTGAACACGCCACTGCTGCTTTCAGGAGCTTTCTCCTCTGTCTCGCATCTTGTAAGAACAGATGAAAAACATTTTCTATCCTCATATATCTGAAGTAAAAATGTGATTAATTACAAGAGGCTCATGCTATTTGATGCTCAGTATATTCTATCAAAATGTATTTCTAAATAATTCCTTTTTAAATACATTTATTATAACATTTTAAGATGAATAATTGAAGAGAGAATCAGTCTCTCAAGTTTCAAGCCTTACTGAAAGCCTTCCTTACTTTGTGTAACAGGCCGTCTCTCTTCAACACTGCAATTTTCTCCATCGTCTGTAAGCTCACTCACCTACAGTACTCCGAGCTTTCTTCCCACTGTGCACCAAACAAAAGCTTATGGCCCCAGTCTCTTTGTTACTATCTACAGAGCTGCTCCTTTACAGCTTTGTCATGGCCGGCCTTTCTCTCACTTTATGTCTGCATTTCAGCTTCTTTTTTTCTCTCCCTCTTACCCCCCTTCCCCGCCCCAGGGCAGTCAACTGTGCAGAGGGAAAGCCCGCTTTTACAGCTCTGTATTTACAGTGCACACGTGTCAGGACCACAGGTCTTCATTGTACCCTTTGTTGATCAGGTAACATTGGCTCCTCATACGATGTGACATTTTTCTTTTGGTCAGATGTGTGTTGTGTGTTTTCTAAGGCTGCTTTGACTATGTCTATCTAACCAAATGCAAATTAATATTCAAATCTTCACAAGATCATTAGTTAGCTGGCTATTTTGCAAATATGTCAAATTTCATTGCAGGCAGTTTGGCAGACTGTACTTTGCACAAAAGACAATCTAGCTGCCTCCAAATATCTATGAAATGTAATATGTTAGGAGATGTTTAAAACATAGCATAGTGAAATAAAAATCTCTTGTTATAATCCAAATATATATATCAAAATCCCTGTCTTTTCTTGTAAAAACAGAGTAAAACCTTAAAATACTTTTAATGACATCTTCATCATCGTGAGCTTGGGGGTGTATACATATCTTTATCCAATCAAATGTGATTTTGGCGACTAGCCGGCATCATATTAACTTGACTGTTAGCTCGTGGGTCGTAGCAGCTAGCACAGCAGCATGAGTGCGTTTGTATTCCAGTTGAAAAAAACTTTTTGAAACATTTCTTTAATACCAAAGAATGTGGTTGAGGTCAGTTTTATTTATTTCTCCTTCATCCTCCTCCTGATATAATAACACAAGTGAGGAAGGTGAGGCCAACAGTATTTCATAGCACCGTATCTCACTACAAAACAGACATTAAAGGACATCACCTTGGGGTCTAGGAAATTGTGAGGGACATTTTTGACTACTTTCTGATATTTGATATTTATCGTTTTATATTAATAATCAGCAGATTAGGCGATAATGAAAATAAATGTTAGTTGGAGTCCTAAAAAAATTTTCTGAGGTGCTGGGATCACATGAAATATAATATCACTTGAAACAAACACAGCAGAGAACAGGAGAGACTCTCCGACATAAACAGAGAAGCGCCTGAGATGAAACCCGAACCAATTGCCTTTTTTTCCCCCTCCCTGAACAACATTTACTGCTAATTATCAGCTGCTCTGCCCTCCTCAGCACTCAAAGCACGTAGCACACATCCATCCGCTCACTTCTCAGGCCATTCTTCTCTGGTCCTATCTCCCTCTCCCTCTGCACACGCAGCCTTCATCTGCCTGTAACCAAAACAGCACAGGAGGATGCCGGGGTGTCGTCGGGCCTGATGGGACAGCGTGAGCTCTGGCGCCTTTCATTATTCATGCCCGCCCTCCTCCTCGTCGCAGTTTCTCTTCTTCCTTCCCTCAATCCCCTCATCCGCCCTTTTGCTCTCGCAGCGTGCAATGGATTTATTAGAAGGTATTACCAAGAAGGCCCGGTGTTACCGTGCTTACATCCTGATGGACACAATGCAGGAAGGAGAGGAAAGGAGCAGGGCGGTGAGGGAAAATTAGCATTTGGAGAGGAGGTGGATCAGACATGGGAGGAAGAAACATAAGAGGTAACACTCATGAGAGAAGACAGGAAAGAAGAGGGGCAGAATGTGTTCTTTAAAATGCATTTTTTATAATCTGTGCCTGCAACAAGACACGTAATTATGTTTTAATGATGCTGTTCTTTGTATTAGCATGAGTATTGGCCTGTGTTGTACTGAACCTGTCCTGCTCTTTTCCCTCAAACCTTCAATGCATGTGTCTCTCATCACAGGAGGGAGGGCTGGAGCCCCTGACCGTGCAACATACACACATTAACACACTTTCATGATGCATATGTTGGTGAGCTGACTTTTCCTAATCTAGGCTGAACATTAATGATGACCCAGTCAGAATATCTCCATGCCAGAGACTGTTCATTCCAGATTATGTCTCTCTGTTTGACACAGCTTAATGGCACAAACACACGCTGCAGACGGGCACGGGCTATATTAATCTTCCTTTGAGAGATTGGCCCAGTCACACACACACACATAAAAGCACTCACATGCACATATTCCCTGAGGCAGCAGAGACACGGATGTCCTTGTGCATTTGCATATATGTCTCTAGGTTTGCTCATTTATGTGTATGCAAGTGACACACACACACACTTAAGATGCTATATCGTGTCATTTGTGGCATCAGAAACAGAGCATGAAAGCATCGGCAAAGACACGGGCCTTTCCTAAGCTCATCAAGCGCCTCTCAGAGCCGATAGACTGCAGCTTACTGTACCAGCAGCAGTAGCTGCTAGAGGCTACACTACTGAGAACAAAGCCACGGCTCTCTGAAACATCATACAGGCCAGCGCCGTCCAAACCCCAGAAGAACCTTTCCATCGCGCTGCTCATTGTGCCGCAGACTTATCAGACCGTTCCTGAATAGGACGCGCTAATAGAATTATGTGGAAGGAATGAAAGGAGAGGAGAATGGCAGCGATGTTTCTGTCGAGAGCGGATTCATTTCCAGAGGAGCCGACTGTCTTGTGGACATATGTTGTAGCCATTGTGCAGACTCCAGTCAATAAGGCCGTGGCTGACACTAAATGAACTCCCAGGCACAGAGTAAGAGCACCCAGGGGAGTCACATCCACATCTGTGATTGGGGAGCAGGCAAGAGAGAAAGAGAGGGAGAGATGTGGACTGCAGGCAATGCTATTTCCAGTGAGGTTTGATGCTGAGTGAGCAGGTGGAAAAGTAGAATTTCAAATCGTACACACACACAGGCTACCAGCTGTCTTCCACACACACACACACACACACACACACACATCTCTGTACAGTGATGCTTGTGAAGAGTGTGTGTTTCCCCAGGAGAGAGGTTGAGGCCAGAGCAGTCTGACTATCTGGAAACAGCTGGACATGGCCGATGAACGCTGGTACACAGCACAGAACCTCACACCGGGGTCAATCGGCTCAGTAAGTAGCGTGACACAGTGTGGTTTAATAGTTTATAATGCACTAGGGTCCTGTCTCACATGATTAACTTTGTCATAGAGTGCTTAAGGTCTTTAAAATGCATTTACAGAGTGTGTATGGCTTAAAAATGTCTGTTTCTTAAATGGGGTTTGATTCAGAACACTGATAGAGAAATCCCATCATAAAAATTCAAATTAAGAAAGGATTTAAGGTGCAAAAAAAATCACTTACGTGTTATTATCATCCGAGTTTTGGTACAAAATGAGAATTCACAAATACCGCTAGTCACGAAATGACTGCTGGCATGAAAATTAGACTCAAGCTCAAAAGGAAAAATTCTCTTCACAGCAGGTTCGGACATCTTTGCTGAGTCCGGCGTCCTCTCTACAAAGTGCTCGCTTGCTACTATTTAGAAGACAGCTTTGTATTTTGCTTTTTCTTCTCAGCGCACAGACGCAGCACCAATAATTTCGACAAATAAGGCAAATTACAGCATCTCAATTAGAGGGGGACAGTGTGTTCTTCTCCATTGCAGACATAATTTGTGACTGATAAGATGGGACTATTTTCACACAAAAATTAAGTCTAGTGCAGTTTCAAAATATTCTATCGTATATTTTTTTCCCCAAAATGGAATCCATTTGAATTTAAATGTAGTCATTTCCTTTAAATTGCACCCATTTACACTATAGTCCTTCTGTCTTTCCGCACCTCGGTGGTTTATATGTGCCTCTATGTTTGTAAGTGCAGGCAGGGACAGTACAGGCTGCTGTGCTGCGCTTAGATTACTCAGGTTGACACACAAATGGCTCCACTGGGTGTAGACTCCCATTGTGAACTGGATGCATAACAACATGTCTGCACTTCGAGCACATGATCAGGTTTTATATGACACACCAATGTCCTTGGGGACATGCATATGGTAAATTGGAAATTTAGTTATCCAAACATCTAAAAGAGCCAGGTCTTCCCCGGAGGGAGAGCTAATCTCATTGGCTGAGATTAACCTCGGTGGGCAGAGCCAAAGTACCACAGTCATTGAGTTGATGAATGACATCGCAAACTGAAGCAAAGAAAGAACTCTAATGGGAAAAAAAGAAAATAAAACATATATCTCTATATATGACATAAACAACTGTGTAAAACGGCCAACACAATATCCAAGAGATCAAGGTGATGTCATGAAATGTCCTGTTTTGTCTGACCAACAGTCCAAAACGCAAAAATTATTCAATTTACTGCAATGTAAAACAAAGAAAAGCAATAAATTCTCACATTATGGGAACCCGAAACCATCAAATGTTTGGCTCTTTCGCTTGAAAAAATGACTTAAACGATAAATTGATTATTGAAATAGTTAGTAAGTAGTAATCGACTAATTGTGCAGCTCTACATTCATGACTTTGGAGGGTCAACTGACTGGCTTGCATGGATAAACTGAGTCATAGGCTAGTATTACTAGTTTGGTTTACCTCAACTAATTAGCTAGCCTTGGAGAACCAGTTTAGTATGTTGTAGTTTAGTATGACTTAATTGTATTATTGGTGCATTTCAACCAAGCTGACACGAGCAAAAAAGCAGAAGATTTTGTGAACTATGGCCAAAAAGTACCAACTTCTCTCCTAATATAGAATCAAATATTTTATTTCCACGAGGCATTATGGTCTAGATACTTCCACTTCCTGTGTCTTGTCTTGTTCACTTCACGCATATGAACACAGGTGCACACACACTCCCAAAATCAAACATGCCCAGACTCTTATCACAATGCACATGCATTATATTCTCTACATCTACTTTCTCCAGCTTTGTAACACCACACCATGTCTTAGAGCAGGTTGTATAACTGGCTGCCACACCCAGTGTATTTACAGCCATGTGCAGCTTCATGCCATGCATCTCTGCTGCTCAGATAGCTAGCACCAACAGCAGACAACACTAACAAGCTATAGCAAACAGCAGCACTTCTGACTTTAGAGGGCAGAGGAAGGACAGAGATGAGAGCGGAGGGCCTGTAACCTCCCTAGTAACTAATCATTATCAAGATATAGGGACGAGAGGTGTGCACTTGGAGGTACGCCGTGATTGAATAATGTATGTGTCCCTCCCAGAGCCTTTCTGTGAGCTCCAAATGGCCTGGCTACATGTAGATGCCGTCAGATTGCCTCTGATTGGGGCTGAAGTCATCCCTCTCCTCTTCTTGTCTTTCATGTTGGCTACATTAGTGACAGGAGAGTAATCAAAGCTGCCATTAATGCCTGGCCATTTCCTCTGCCCTTGTCATGCAGGCCCACAGGGCAGGACTACACTTCCACTGGACTGAAGTACAGTGTGTGTGCTGGGGAGGTGGCTAAAACCACCCAGCTAATGGATTTTCCTCATTTCCTGTGGCTTTGGACTTGAGAGAAGAAAGAAAAAAATCACAAAGATGCTGGTGATGGCAAGCGTAGTGATTTGTTAAGAGTGTTAATTTAGAGACAAAGGCGCTATATTTTAATCGCCATGAATTCAAGTCAGAAATGTTTAATGCTGCAGCCCATTTTAGACCATGACTGACTGTTCTGTACTGTGGGAGCCCAAGTTCAGACACAGGAAGTTGCTGTATGGAAGCAGCATCATTAAACCCGCTCTCAAATTTCTATCATAAATGGATGATAAATATAACACAGGTAAAAATTTAGAATTTGCTTGGATTTAGTTGAACTTTTCTGGGGGATTTGTCTAAGAAAGAAAAACAAAACTGTCAAAAACTTAAATGAATGTGCTTATTTGTGTTCGGAGAGTTCGTGTGTGCTCACTATGAAGCCAGGAGATGGTTAGCTTAGCTCAGCATAAACAATGGAAATGAGGAAACAGCTAGCCTGGGTATCGATCTTCTCACGCTAACTCTAATTTTATTTCCCAAAATGTCAAACAATTCCTATTTAAAATATCTGCTTTAACACCAGCTGCATCATTATAGATATCATCGATATTTTCTACACTCTTGGATTGTCCAACATTTGTTTTGTTGTCAAAATGAAACAGGAAAATACACCCACCAAGTGTTCTCAAATGCAAATTCGTGCATTTTTAATGAAAATTTCACTAACCTGATTATGGGAAGTATAATATGTCAAGTACGTGATTATGTTTAACCTATATATAAATGTCATTAGGATGGGATGAAAGGATTTTCCCCCTCATATTCACCTGTAATGCCTCGCCTCATTCAGAATGGCTGACAATGAGGACAGAGTGGAGCTGAATTAGACGTGAGAAGATAAACCATTCATACATCCGTTAGCAACGTCCCATTAAATCCCGTTGAAGTGGCCCATTCTGCCAGGCAGCGCTTCATCCTGTCTGCCTCCCACGTTGTCTCTATCGCTCTCTATCTCTGACTCATACCGCACACTGCAAACTACCAAGATGCTTTTTTATTTTTACTGTAATCTTGTGGCTGCTGTGCACAATTTCATTTAACTGTGCCGCAACTTGTGAGTTTTACTTTAATCAACCCTGGCTTAAAATTATCCACCATCCACCACTGCCAGGCTCTGTCTATGTCTTGTTCCGGCGCTCTGAACATGGGCTGCAAACTATGTGAGTAATTAGTAATGTAACCCCCTCAAATTCTTTCATGTCTGGATTGAAATTTATTGCTGAGACAATTAGTCTAATTATACTGTTTGCTGCCTGGCTAAGAAGGCGGTGGCATGCCACTGAAACAGGATCCAACTTGTGTGCTTCTGTGCGTCTCCACTTTGGACTCACATGTTATTGCAAAAGCAGTGACACAGAGATTGTGTAAAAACTCCACTGATGTGATTTGGCAACATGCTCCGATAGGCGAGTAGCATGTCTGATTTATGACACGCAAATCTCTGCGGATCACGGTTCACACCTCATAGCTAAAGTAATACACACATGACGAGAACAGAGGAGAGGAGAGTTAAAGCTGGTGTTCTTCTGTCGTTTCTGGGGAGAACCACTGAGGTGCAGCGAGGGACTCAGAGTCTCAGAGCTACGAACGTCTTGTGAGAGCGCTGACTGACGAGGGAGAAACCCCAAAAAGTGGGTTAGCAGAGAGAGATGGTAAAAGAAAGAAATAATAAAAGCTGGGTGCTGAAAAAAAAAACATGAATCAGCGGGACACAAATCAAGGGATTTGGGAACACTTTAGTAAAAAGCAGCAAATGAGAGAGGGGGAGGACAGGCACCAAGGTCTGGTGAGCTGTGAGTGACTGCAGCCAGGGCCTGTGGTGTCCTGAAATCCCAGGGCTGTGTCTGGTAAATTGGTGGGTGGGGTACACGGTGGCTGTTGATAAGCAGATAGAAAACAGGGCTCAGCGCCTATAAATACACTATAAATACACATAGGGAAACCCTGGAGCCATGGGACTAGCATGGCAAGGGCGCAGAGAGAGGGAGGGGAGTGCTACAGCAAAAATATTCAGGGAAAAACAGAGAGATGGAGATGAGAAGAGGGATGGATGGAGGTAGAAATACACTATAAGAGGGAGAGGAGTGAATGGAGAAACAAAAACACTGAGAGAACAAATCAGATGGAATGAGGAAGGTATCCAGGAGATTTAACTACAAAATATACAAGCAACAAACTTTATCACCTCTCACTACACCATGAGTCAGTTCTTCTGTTATGTAAGACCAGCAAACGAAGGGAAAGGGCACATCTTGCTCCTCCGACCTCAGAGGAACCAACCTCTTGTTTATTTCACCACCATTCTAACCTCACAAATACAAGAGGAAGCCAAACGGATGAACGCTGCTGGAAAGTACAATCCAAAACTGACCTTGTTAAGCGTTTATAAGGACTGTCTGGGAGGCTTTATGAGCAGGGAAAAACAAGTTTTGCGAGAGGAGGAGCAATAAATGATAGATTCAGATTTTCCAGGGATGTGAGGGCTGCGAGAGTAAGCAGGAGAAAGAAACTCACAGGAGAGAAAGGAAAGAGGCTGCGTAAAGTGAGCCTGTTCCTCCCAGCTGAATCACTCATATCATATCAGGGGAAAATGAGAGGATGAAGGTGTTGTTGGAGGGAGCGAGAGCAGTGCTCTCTTCTCGCTTTCTATTCTCCCAAGACAAGAGATTGAGAGGCGTGGCTGGAGGAAAAAGGAGTGATGGTAAAAAGGAGTGACGGGGAGAGAAAAGGGACAGAGAAAAACAGGAAATGGCCCAGGGAGGGTTACAAAAGAAGCAGAGAGGTGAATGAAATAGCAAAAAGCAAGAACAAGAATGAGGACAAGAAGAAAAGGAAGATAAAAGCTGCTGATTAAATGAGTGACAGATAAGATCATGCTGACAGCTTTACCATGCCATAGATAATAAAGGATAGGTTCATGCTTTTTTCAAGTCTGTTTTAAAACAATACACACATGCTGATATGAACACTGAAACAGTTTTTGGTCGCTGTAAGCATTCATACTGTCCACACTGGCCACGAAGAGATCCCTTACTAACACGATTCCAATGTAAGAGATGCGGGACGAAATCCATAATTCTCATTTTGTATAAAAAGCTGAAGCTAATGTGAGGCTTCAGCAATGTGAGTTAGACAAAATTGAACTGAAAAATCGTGAACCTATCCTTTAAACAAGATGGAGGGGTGTCTAAAAGTCTAAAATCCACAAATGCTTGTGTGGTTTTTCACGTGTACGAACAGACAGTCCAGTGGAACAGATCAGTTTCATGCAGTTCCGTGAATCTCCTACATTAGCAAAGAAACTGTGCGAGCAAAGAGGGAGAAAAAAGCAGCAAGCAACTGGCCATCGAGACACAAACTGCCGCTTGGTTCCTTGTGTGCTGTCACGCATTTTCCAGCGAGAGAACCAAGCAGTAAAATCCTCGTGTTAACATGCCAGTTTCTCTTCTGCCTTGAGAAGAACTGGCTTGAAATGCAGCTAGCAACAGTAACTAATGCTGTACACACCATGACAGATGCACACACTTTTAATTCAGGAATTTAAAAAAAAAAAGATCTGTAAATTTGCATATTTAATATACAGTCTTTTCCTGCGTCTGTTGCACTTAACTGCAGCTGTTCCATCACTGCACTGCAGAATAAAGGAGTGAATATTGGCTGAGAGCTCAAACAAACTGCTTTTAATGTTTCCTTACACGGTATGACAGATGTGAAAGCCCCCTCTTCAGACTGACTAATAAATTATAAGTTGTACTCTTATATTTAGGAGAGGGAGTGTTTTGGATGGTGCACGCTGCATGTTTAAGTGGTCTGCCTGCTTGAGTTGTTCATGAACAGTGAATTAGGGGAGGACATGTGGAATTAAAGGTGAAAGCCCAGCCCTGTTCCAGACACTGGGCTCTGATTTTACCGGATCATTACTTTGAATGATGAGACAGCCACGCCCCCTCTGAAGTTAGCTCGCGCTTTGGACAAGAACTGAGACTCCAAAGCTCATATTTGAATAAGCGCTGGGCAAACAGTATAAATGCCCCCCCCCCAAACACTGAGTTAACCGAACACACAGCACAGCATCACAGTTGGTAGGAAAGCTCTCTTTCTCTCTCTCTTACAGCACACTAATCCGTGCCATTTTGCCAAGCTGCTTTCTCCTCGCAGGGCCTAACAATGCTGAAGTCACTTTTCCTCCCTCTCTCTCTCTTTTTTTTTTGCGAACAACAACAAATCATAATCCTTTGGTGAGCCCGACCATATGGTCTTTTCTTTATCCTTTCTTTATCCACACCCCGCTGACATTAATAATCTGTAGGACAGGGGCGATGGTATAGAGCCAGAATGCTCCCAACATTCAAATAATCCTACTGTCATGTTTCTACTTCTTTTAGCTCAAACTGACGTTCTCATTGAAATGGATCATTTTAGAAATCATTGATATGCCAATATTTTGGTGTAAGTGCTGAGAAAACTATTACGCTCTAGAATTCTACACATTTAAAGCTACTTTTTACTTTCAGTTTTTATTATTTTATTTATAAAAAGCTCTGAAAAACCCTGCTGTTCACAAACAGCTGGTGAACACAGTGGAGCGTTTAGCAGCTGAAGAGCCAGACATTTCTGTCAGGAGTTGGTGGAGACCGAAAACAGAGCTAAAAGGAGCAGACTTAAATTGATCAGGTAGCCAGAAACACGACTATACTGGATATGTACAGTAAATAGGCAACTGTTTGCTAACAAGTTCTCCATATCAACTTAAAAGGTGATGATTGTGTTTGCAGATCGTTTATCTAGTCATACTTTATAGGCTAGCTAGTTAGCCCAGTTCAGGAGTTATCAACTGAGTTATGACTCCGAGAAGGAGTGCTGTTGACAATTTCTAGGTTCGATTTGTAGGGTGGCCAGAAACAAAACTCAAACTGAATTCTAATGTTATTCCGTCTCTGTTGGACGTGTAAATAAGTCACTGTTTGCTAACATGATAGCCCTCTGCTGTATAAGGTGATAACGTGTCAATTTTGTGTTTACAGCTGGTTGCACTGCCCCCCAGTGGCCAAACAAATCAATTTAAACTGCTTTAATACAAGTGTGCACACATAAAAGGCATCTAACATCTGTCACATTATCCGAGCTACCGAATTCCATCTTACATACAACAGTGCACACACTGATGAGGCAACGACGGGAGTTTGCACATTACTCAACGACCAGAGACGGCAGAGTCTCAAGTGTGCCCGACTTCAAACGGAAGATAGCGGCACGTCGAAGTCTCATAGGTCGGGTCTCGCGGAACTACAGCCTGCCATACGGAAAGCCAGAGTGACAAATCAGCTCGCTGTGCCCTCTCACACCACAAGAGCATGTTGGAAAATGATCTGGACATCCCAGATGGCCCCAGACTGCATCGGGAGATCGTGACGTGACGTGCTGACCTTCTCACACTATGCCAGCAAAGACGTGCCGTTTTTACTCCGATCTTGAAAAGTTGTCTGGGACCGTCTGGGATGCCCGAATCGGCTGTGATATCGTGCGGTGTGCGCCTGGCTTAAGCAATAGTCTTTTAACTGGAGACAGACAAGGCATTCATAATGAAAAAAGATGCATATTTTGTGGTATTCAGTAGTCGGTTTAATTTGTAATTGATGAGGAGATAATGCCACATTTTCTGTCATTTCGGTCACATTATATAATGGTCGCTATTTGAGCTAAAGTATGATCTGTTATTTGATATTTTTGTTTCAGCGATGAGTACATTTGCATTTCGTGCCAGTAAAACACCTATAAACTGTAATGAAACTGAATTGTTGTACGCAGTTAAAAATTAAAGTGTGCCAATAAAAAACTGAATACCCAGTCTGAGTATATTATTGTGCCACTTAAACAGCACATCCCAAGTGAAACAAATTACACGCTGTCATCACTTTTAAATTATGCTCATTTCTAAGACAACCAGAGCTGTTTGAGTGCAGAGACTGACTGGTACAGTACATGCAACCTTTTCCATCCTGTTTCATGTGAGGCAGCAATTCATGTTGGGACTTGGGTGTTATGGATGGCTTTTTAATCTTCCCATCTGAGGTTGGTTGCATCACTTGTTTTGACTATCCAACCTCCTTCTTTTCCTCTGAAGAGTACGTCAGTGGTGAAGCTTGGGGGGGATATGCAGATATTGAATTGAAAGAGCAGACTACTTTAATCAAGCTCATAGAGTATGCAGCAGTGTGGAACAGATGTTGTTTAATCCGCATCTATACCATAGCCAGAGCGCTGACAGCTGTGGTTCACACAACCTCTTTCCCACCGTAACCTCAGTGGCCGCTCTGCTGTTTGCTAATTACGTATCACAACATGCCCTCATAATGCCACGCTCCTGAACGCCTCCCTCAGAGGGCGACTCTTTGGGGGGAAGAAAAAGCCTAATTAGACCAAGTGTCCATCTGCTGAAAGGGAGAGGTGGAGGGTGAGTTGAAGAAATGAGATAAATGCAGTAAAAAAAACGTGACGCCCAAAGACCTTGCGGTGCTATAATTAAACCTGACAATCAGGAATGTTGGAGAGCGACGGGTGAACATGGTATTTTACCTCCTGCTTCATTACAGTCTAATGATCCCCCTAAGGTGTTTTCCCTGACACACTGCAGCTTATAAAAGGGATCAGTTTCTGCCGCCGGGACAGTGTGAAGAGACGGGAAGCTTTAATGGCTAGTGAAGGTGAAGACAGAAAGAAAGGAGGAAGATCACAGGAGAAACCTTGAGCTCTGCAGACCAGACTGAAGCTCCACTACGCTATAAAACGCCGGATACTTCTGTAAAAATAGAGCTGATGTCGCCCTGTGGCAGGATAACAGATACTGTATGTTTTATATGAACCGCAGAGCGCGGCTGTTTCTTCGGGCCATCGCAACTCCCAGATCAAAATTTAAAGCACTGAGAGCTTGGCTCACTTTTGTGAAGGTACGTTCACCCCATTCAGAACGCCTCTCTTTAACGGCTAAATCAAAGCCCATTCTCCTTCTATGATTAATGAGACTAACGGCACTTTCACCCCAGTAACATGTGGAGCAGTTTCTCTGAGAGCGTTTACAAGTTTATTTAGCCAGAACATTCAGGCTCAAATAACCGAACCAAGACAGGTGGAACTGCTTCTTCCAAGAGAAGTGCGGTGCTGTTTCTTAGAAGTGAAAACGTATCTAGGCCAACTGCAGGAAACAACCCAAAAACGCGAGGTTTGAATGGTACATGAAGACGGATGTTGACATTTGATAGCTGCCGGCAGCCGAGCAAAACAAACTGTAGTCAGGAGTGATGCTCGCACTCAGTTATTTCTCAGCATGCTCTTAAGTGGTATAAACAGCACAGAAAGTAAATGAGTCTGTGACTCTTGGCTAAAGTTAAAGAGACTAAAGTTAGATTTATTTAGATTCACCCTGCTGCCAAAATCTTGTAAGATGACAGGTTTCCCAAACTCTGTCCAGCAAACGAGCGAATTGCGAGCCAGTGTGACTTTTGTTTTGCAAGACCTGCTTTTCCTGTAATCACACAGCCTGAGACTAAATAAAGCAAATACAAAAATGTAATGAAGTTAACATGGATTGGCCTCGCAAAAAGCAGCTTATGTGTGTGATCGCACCATTAAAAGTGTAAAGAACAACAATCTATGGAGTTAATTTTCAGCCTCGCGAATATTCAGTTTCTAATCTGAGCAATTAAAGATGCTGGTGTTTCCACTTAGCTCAAGTACGCGATACCAAATACAGGACACATGACACTGTCTTTCTCTCTCTTTGTTCATTGACTCTGGGAAGACATAAAAGGCTAATTTCCAGTCATGAAACACCCTCTGTGCCTCTGCTTTCAGCATCTGGTCCTTAATAAGAATGGCAGCGCGGAGGGCCGGGCCCGGGCCAGATGAATCAATGTCTGCCGCGATTGTCACATCAGCTGTTGAGGTGTACTGTGTCCAGACAGAGAGTAAAGCCTGCCTTTGAGTGACAGCTCCTTCAAAGCAAAGAGACAAGATGGCAGATGGTATCAAAGCCTGCATTCCCACAGAAACACGGAGCTGGATCAGGTTTTCCGAAATGTTTATGGGCGAGTAATTAAGCTTCTTTTTATCATTTCTAAGAAACAATGAATGAGTTTATCGGGGATGAACTGCGATTGTGGCGGGCCAGGAACAACTTGCCTCTGAGACTGCAGAGAAATGGCAGCGCATTTAAAATGTGTGCGTCTGCGTGCTCGCGCATGTGTGTGTGTGTGTGTGTGTGTAGCTGTGGCACATACACACAAATGTGCACACACAGATGGCAGAGGAATTTAGCCGAGGCTTTGATATGCAGATTGGATGCTGGCTTGTCATTTCTGCTGGCTGCAACACTGTGTTATCGTTCCTTCAGCACAACATTAGAGCTGATAACATTTACCTGAAGGGGGCAGTTGACTGATAATATCGCCAAGACATTTCTGCTCCTGGAAGGCCTGAACGAGGTCCGCGTGGAATTTGCCACAACAGTATCACTGCAGAGTGGTGCTCACATGCACACACACACAGATCAGCACACAAAGACAAAGAAATATGACCACTTTGTGTCTCCTTGGCAACTACAGTATGAATACTGTGACAGTCTGGAACGCTGTATGTCCAAAGTCGTCAGAGGTGGCAGTGAGACACTTTTACACACACACACAAACACACACACACACATTGAGATCTCAACTGTGCAGAGTGAGGAAGTCGTGAGAAGACTGGATGCTGATGTTGGAGTTTTTACAAAGTGCAGAAAATAAAGTGTAAAACAGAAGGAAGGGAGTGGATGGTAGCATCTAACAGACATGTCAAACTTAACGATTATGCTAATCAACCACGCTGATTAAAACTGGCACTGTGTGTTAGAATACATTACTGGGGAAAACATCACTGGTTTAATAATATCTACATACTACATAAATCATGATGGCTGATTACTGTAGATGGCAGAACTCCAACAGTACATTAACTGATTATTACAGTGGGCTACTTGCTCATGTGCAGCTTTTTTCCACGTCCCCACTAGACCATAGATTAGTTGCATAAGCTTCTGTTATTGAGCGCTCATAACATGTTTTTCTAGTACGGTGGGCCATAGGGTCTGCGCTGCTTATTGGCCATTACCATGACAACTTCAGCCCCATATTAAGAGGTTATTATCAGTGTGGGCCAGTTTATTTTAATTACAGGGTATTTCACAGTTGCACCTGCTTGGTAAATAGGTCCTCAACCACTTTTACACCAGAACACAAAACTCACTTAACAAAAAATACGCTCCCCATGTACAGGAAAAGTGTTTCATTTTGCAGTCTTTAAGAGCCAGTGATAGGTGCTAAAAAGCCTTTCCATGTAGGCCAGTCTTTGACCAATGTGCACTGGAACACATACAATTTACCCATAGACTTCTTTCTATTTTTATAGAAAAACGTGCACAACCCTATTGTGGGCTTTGACCGTCAGGCTGAATAAAAAGGAATGATTTATTTGAAACAGGCCACTGAATAACACAGTTTGCATCGATGCCCTATGGCACTACCTTGTCCAGTATTGATCATTTCAGTTGTGCTACCACAGTTGAAGAGAATAAAAATGAGCAGCTTCGTCTAACTCTACCTCAACCTTTTCTGACGTGGAAGAATCCTCTAGCAACGATGCTCAGGGGTGAATACAGGTGTATTAGTCTGGTATCCAGTGTCACTAAAAACAAATTAGTATTATATTTCTAAGGCTCGGTGGCATCAGGGCTGATTCTACCATTTTTGTTTAATCAGTTCTGCTTAGGACAGACAGGCTGACACATATAGGGGAAAATACTGTGCGGCTATGCTCTACATGGTGCACTAGTGGCCTGCAGTGTGTCACGGTCTCTGCAGGGAAGACAGTAAGGGGGTCAGATTACTAAGCCTGAGGGCTCCTTTTCATCATATGTACCACTCTGCTGCACTGTGAAGAATATGTTCAGTTACTGTAAATTTCATCTACGGTACATGTGATGACTGGTGTGTGTGTGTGTGCTTCATGTGCTTGCGTGTGACTATTTCTATTAAACTGAGCAACAATTTTGCCATAGACACTTAAATTTCTGCTTCAGCACAAACTGCACAGCGCACAATAATACCCCGGTGAAACAATTATAACATAGGGGGAGCAGTCAAAACATTAAGCAGATAGCAGTGCAGAGCCTTAAGTGCTGCTAAATCACACGTCTCACAGTGGCCGTAATTTTATTATTCAACTGTTTTCTCTACCAACAGAACCGGCGGTACAGCAGAAATGTACACATTTTTCCTGAGGTCAGCCAGTGCGTTTACAAGCGATTATAATATTCCGCTAATACTCACGATCCCCAGGTGCTCAGTTTAAGATGTGAAGCATGTGCACGCTTGTATTGCATTTACAGTCCAGGTAGACTCGTATTCTGATTATGAGAAACTTGAATGTGATAGCTGGGACGTGCCTATGATCACTGAGATACAAAGATACAGAAGTGCAGTTAATTCTTTTTCATTATATTCTGAACATTATGTTTATTTGCTCATGCTGGGATAATTGTGATTGTAATTTCAGTATGCATAACTTATATCAGATATAACCTTCACTTGAATTAAAAGCATGTAATGCATGCAAATACATTCACAGTGGATTTCATTGATGTGCTACCTCTTGTATGCCACAAGCTTGTACGTAATAGGGTTTAATTACTATATTCACTGTATATATCCAATTATTCCTCTGATAGTGTTTAAATACTTTACGTCATGGTTCAATGCAGCTGTCGAGGTGTGTGTTGCAACATTTCCAGATATGTGGGCCAGCAGTTTGAGGGTTAACATGGTGCTTTCAACCCCCCAGCTCTCCCATTGCCACTGTGCTGCTGTGAATTTCCTCTATTTCCAAACAGAGCTGCACTCATCATCTGTGTTCTGAATGACTTGTCCTGAGGCGGTTCATCCCTTTATTTCCTGACTCAAAGTCAGAGCACAGGCACAGAAGACCTTGTGAATACAATATCACACAGTAAACAAGCGCACATGCACACACGCTGACAAACAAACAACCAAACTGACAAATGAGGGGCAAAAATGGAGGTTAGTCCACAGAGACGTCATTTTGTTTGACATCCTTTTGTTCTGCAAAATACAGGAACAATCGCTGAATTGTCCTGTCTTTTATCAGCCTCTCAGTGTTCAGTCTTCGCCTTGTTCGAGGACAAATCTGGGCAGCTTTATGCAAGGATAATAACGTTTTTTGTTGAGACATGCCCTCTCCATCTTCAGACAAAGCTGCCTGAATCTTATTCCTTCACCTCCCATGGCCGACACAGCTTGATGATACAACATCAACTCTTATACGCAGACAATTTACCACTAATATTTCACATTTAACACAGACATTTCCTCCAGGCTGTTATTTGTGCTGCTGTCAATATGTTATTGACACAAACGAGGTGACATTATGCGGCTCCCGTCTCTTGTCTCCCCGACGTGTCAATCAAAAATTACTCATGGACCCGACTCAGCACAGATATGGATCGCTCAGTGGGGAGGAGCAGCGGAAAGAGCAGATATCTCTTCTAGGAATACTCGGACTGATTTGCGTGTGACTGAGGCAACAGTCGGCTGATTGACAAGCGATACAATTAAGTGGAAGCGAGAAGGAAACGGAAGACCATCATTATATCAATCATCAGTCCTTCCCCCGCCTTCCTTCGTTGATCATCTGCGTTCATCGTCTAATGGGCTTTGTGTGCTCGGAGGCTAATTTCACTGTAAATATTACAATCATGTCTCCCGAGTTCACACCAGCACAAAGTCATAATGACAAGAAAGACAAAGAAAAAGGGAAAGACAGAAAGGGATGAAAGAAAATCAAAATTTTGTTTTCACTGTCAGTATTCTCTACCCAGACAATCAGGTCCAAAATACTCTAAAGTACAACGCTACAGCTGGGACTCAAACACAACATATGACACAGGTCTATTTTGGTATGCAGAGGTACTTGTAACAAAATGTCCCTGGTGATCCTTAAGGTATTACATACATACCTTTTTATTGCACTAAAAGGTACATGGAAATTTCTGACAGCAAAAGGCACATTATATGTATTAGTATTATTTGAACTTGAAGGTAAGCCTTTGAAGGTACAAAATGGTTTGTTGCTGGAGCACTACTCCCAAAGGGACCTTTTCAAAAGAACTTTTTCTTTCCACAGCACTACAGACTGCTGCCATGGGCTACCAATCCAGTCTGAAGCTGTAGTCATTTTCTCATAATCGCTGGCCAGGACGGGCATAATTGGTGACGCTTTTGGCAATGTAGCATTAAGTTCGCTAATGTGAGTTAAGATTGAGCAGTACTTACAGCATGGCCAATCAAAAAGCTAAAAGAAAAAAGTTATCATTATGTACTCACTCAGAAATATTAAGCCTCATGAGCAGGAGGACTTTTTTTTTGTTTCACCTGTCAGGAAACACAGTAGTTGCCCTAACCCTGTAATTTGTGGAGGTTGCTGGGGGCATACACAGCCTGACAGGAAAAGCTGGGAACACTAGTCGGCACACAAGAATTAAACACACTGTTCAAGAATTAACGGAAAAACATCATTTTCTAAGCGCTCTATCGGCGTCCCTCAAGGTTCTATTTTAGGTCCCTTTTAAATTTGTGTTTATAATAATGATCTGTCCAGAAGTTAATATCCGAAAATATGCAAATGAAATGGCCATTAATGTACATGCTAATTCTAAACAGCAAGCTTCATCTTTACTTACAGTAGCTTTAGAGAAAATAGCCGATTGGTTGACTTACTAATGGTTGAATTGATCAAAAACTCAGAAGAAGGGATATCCCTCCTTCTGATATTACAGAAAAAAGAAAAGAGGGTGCAGGACACTCAACGTGTTAAATATTTAGGTGTGATTCTCAGTTCTCTGTCATAATTTTTGGTGTTAATAATACACATTTCTATTTGGTTTTGTCAGACCTGTGTAAGCATGAAGACCAGTGTCATTATACTGTCTTATTTCCTAGGTTAATCTAAATGTATATATACTGTATTTTTTAGTTATATTCCCCCTTTTTTTGTTTAAAGAACACCAGACTTCACTGTGTCGCCCTCCAATTCTGAAACCAAACCTTTGTGACATTTTTTTAAACTTTTATTTCTGTTTCTCAGTGAGAAACTTGAAAACCATAAGACTAAACTACTGGGACAACCAGGACTATTTTGTTCTTGTTCTTGTGCATTTTTTCCATTTGAGGTAGAAATTTTAGGTTAAGTCCCTGTTCTTTGTCTTCTAAAGGCCTAAATATTTTGAGGGCTACGCGAAAAATCTACATGTTTTTACCCACATATGTTTAGTGGAAGCCTCCAACTTGACAGCGTAAAGTGTTTGTTTACAAGAACAAAAGCAGAAATTATGGAAATGCCGCAATTCAGGGTTATTTCAGTCCTGGCCACGGGCGTAACAGGATGCAGAGGATGACGAAGATGATAATTGAGCTTAGTCATCAAACTCAGCTTATTCAGGTTACAATGCAGTTGTTGTGACAGAGAGTACAACTGTGATGTTTTCATCTGTCTACTTAAGCAACACAGGGCTGGGCATCAGCTGGGAATTTGTAGCGCCATCCCCCTCTGATGTCACAAGACCTGTAGTCTTAACAAATATTGCAAAACAAGCCTTGAGTTAGATTAGACTAATTAAGACTGGGTTTATTCCATGTCTGGAACACTGGACCACAGACAGCAGTTCAGAGGGCTGATTCATCTGTGTTACATCATGGTGGACAGGTACTGTAGGCCATTTTGTAGTGTCTCAATACAGTAGACACTGATTAAATCTCGTGCTAAGGTGGGTTTTACTTGACCGCACATAAAGAGGAACCCTGCCACCACAAAACAGAGGCACTGACCATAGTATATGATCATTCTCTCTCTCTCTGAGAAGAGAAAAGAAGAAAAGAGAATACCTAAAGGATCGATACGGCAAGCCTGTTAATGGATTTCTTCATCTGTGCCGTTCATTAAAGAACGTGCGAGAGAGAAAAACAAACTGCAGACAGAGTTGCAGAGACGGGGGAAGAATAATAGAGAATACTAAGAGTGAGACAGAGTGGCCGATAAACAGAGAGAGCAGAGCAGCGAGGGTGCAGGTTTCCACAGATATGGATGGTTGGAGGGTTGATCGTTACCCAGACACCGCATGCATGCCTGCCTGCCTGCCTGCCTGCCTTCGCTGCCTGATTGCCTGGCACACATTTGCATTAGAGTTGAGAGGAGCCGAGCAGAAGAGCACAGGCGGAGAAGTCTTTGATCTCTCAGCCTCTGTCTCTTTGATGCACCATGTGGAAACACACCAGCAGATTTGGGAGCGAGGAGATGATGTTGGGTGTTAAGTGAGTGTGTGCGTGTGGATGTTGGCGTGTGTGCGTGTGCGAACTCTGCGAGGGGAATGATGTATTTTGCAGGAATGACTGTGCAAATCTGTCAAGACCTTGATTGCAGTCCAAATGAGCACACACACACACCAGCATGGGTTGCCCTATTTTGTTAAAGTCAAGTGCATTCAAGCAGGAGGGAATGAAAAGGCCCCCCCTTCACTCTTGCCGTTTTTCAGGATTATCAAACATCACGGCGGCTCTGACAACCGCAACTGTCAAGCAACAGATTTAAGTCCAACCCCATCACCCCATGCTTTTCTCGGAAAATGTCATTTCACATTCCCGTCTAGGTTAAAATTCGAGGCAGTGCACCGAGATAATCTGTGGATTTTGACTCTGTGCATGTATTGACAACACTCTCTGCCCACGTCTCCTCTCCTGTCTCCCTTCCTTACCCCCCTATCTCCTCCAGTCTTTGCCCCCTCACCTCTCCTCCTTCCTCTCTTGCACTCCACGCCTCTCCTCTCCCATCCCTATCCCTCCTCTCACTTCATTCTCATCTCTCCTCTTCCCGGCCTGTCAGGATGATTTCAGGCTTGTTGCGTCTGGCCTGACTTAGTGTGGTACGATTGAAGCAGTAATTACAACAGTCTCTGAATAGCTTTTCCTCCCACGGAAAACCTCGCTACCTATCATCCACAGGCTTAACCCCGCTCTCCATGCTGACATGTAGGGGCCAGACAACAGCCTGTGTAGAAAACCATTAACCCACAATTAAATTACAATCACCATAACAAAGGACGAGTGACATTTAAATCCACCAATCGAGGAGGGATTAGGAGCAAAGAGCACTTCTCTTGGGATGCGTTATCATCTAAATATGACAGTGTGGATAAAGGAAATGTGAATTAATCAAATATTACACTGTATCTACCAGTGGGGTAGTTTTGGGTATACTTATCTGCTCTACAAGTTAAGCCAAAGTGTATTACAGGGTGTGCAGAGGTAAGCGTATGTTCAAAAGAAAAGGAAAGTGTTGCTTTCGCTCCTCTTCACCTCTTTATGTGAGACATTAATGATATGCTGTATTCCACTGGTTGGATGTTCTCATATCACAACTGGAATAGGATTCAGGGGGAGATGAGGCGAGGAACAGGGGCTTGGCGGTTAGATCACAAAGCTCCCAGCAATTATGTTTGGCACCATTATAGAGAACCAGCTATGGAAAAATAATGACAAAATATGTAGCCCCTGGGTTAGCAATAGTGATAATGATACCTGAGAGGCTGCTGCCTTTAGCAACAGCTGGGTACTAAACCAAAAATACATACCTTAAATTATCCCTGTAAACTCAGCTGTTAAATTGTCCATCACATCTGACTGCATGATACCACAAACTGGTACGTTTTATCTTTTTCAGCTACATTTTATGATTATTTCAGGAGCCAATATGGGAGAAACTCTATAATGGCTGTTTTAAGCCACGAGAGTCTATAGTCTCTGTGAGGCTGTACTTTGGCACAATGGTGCTTTCAGCTAAATTCTGACTTCATCATGCTAACATGCTCACAATGACAATGCTAACAGGTATAATATTTACCATGTTCACCATCTTAGCTTAGCGTGTTATTATGCTAACATCAGCTAATTAGCACTAAATAGATAATATAGCTGAGGGTGGTGGGAATGTCGTTTGTTTTGCAGATTATGGCTGTCCCGAATACCATTTTTGGGGCTTCGAAGCTTCAGTGACAATTACCCGTGAATATTCAAAGCTTGATGGGTGTGGGGTGGGGGGAATTTCGCCGATAATCGGCGGATACTTTCTCTTTTCTCTACTTTTAGTGTGCCACATGAACAAAGCACCTTGTTACTTAGACTAGCCGCCAACAGAGAAAACCAGACAGGCGAGAATGGGAAAAAGTGAGCGTCAAGTAGTGCCCCCTGGGTAATGCATTTATTTAGGGCCATTGAGGCCAATAAACTAAAGTATTGATGATGGCGCTAGATGAAATGTCAAAGGATCGCCAAAGTTTTTACAATTCACGCTGAAGAGGACACGAATGTATGTACCAAACTTCATGGTAATCCAGCCTATAGGTGTTGACCACAAATGTCACCCTCATGGTGGCGCTACATGAAAAGGCAGAGGATCACCAAAGTAATTTGGATTCATCCCCTGGGTACCACAGATACATGTACCAAATTTCATAGCAATCAATTCAAAAGTTGTGGAGATATTTCAGTCTGGAGCAAAGTGGTGGACCGACCAAAAGACCAACATTGCCATAGAGCCACATCGCTAGCATATGCCTAAAAAGTTCAAATGTAGAGACAAACAATTAACATTAAATAATACTGACATGTAATCATCAGCAACAATACAAGTAAGAGTATATGGTCTGAAAAGTCTATGTAAGTCTGGTCTATGAGCACCAACAGCTGTAGCAAGCAAGTACGCAAATCACTTGTTCACAACAAGACAGTGGCATTCAGCTGAAATGGTTTGATTCATTATGAAAACATAGAAAACTGATCAGATGAATCTATCACAAAATGACACAGCCAGTGTTGCCTGAGGGCTGAGGACATCCAACAATGGCCACTAAAGGATGTGCCGTGTCACCTGAAAGCCAGATGAGGTGAAATGCCTACTCAACATTTGGCTCTGACACAGCAGAATGATGTCGGCCTTCAATCGGATATCAAGGTTGTGCTGAAATGAAAGCAATTTGATATAGCCAGAGAGGAGAATGAGGAAATGAGATTGATGTTGTGAGGAGAATGAGTAGGTGGTGGGATGCGAAAAAGGAAGTCAGTCGAGGTAGAAAGCTGCATAGTTGGTGTTTTTTGCTGAAATGGCACTCAAGCTTTAACACGATACGAAAGAGATTGCTTTTTCTTAAAGAGAGTGGACCCGACACCGAGGAGAGAGGATAGTTTAGGAACAATAGAGCTAGCGGGAACTATTTTCTTAGACACATACGACACTTACTTCATGGGTTTAAAGAGAGCCTGGCCGTAGTTCTGGAAGGTCATGATGAGCTTGAGCTGAGTGCCTCCAGACTTCATTGCTGTTGAAGTAAAACAGACAACACTCATATTAACAATACAATTGAAGGCCAATATATATGTATATTTTACTGTTACACCTAAGAATTTAGTTATAGTAATGGGCTTACAGTCTTTGGCACAAATTGACCCAGCAGAGTTTAGTTTTAGTTACACAAAAATTTGGCCAATTTGACAAGCTAGATATTAGCTAGTGGTGTTCGCTAGTTAGCCTTGCTGACTTTCAAAATTCAAACTAGCCAAACTACAGTTTTTAGGTAAGCTAATTAAGAAGGCTTCTAACTGTCTGACATCATAATGAACAACTGAATAAAATAAGTCACTGCCTGTTTAACTTTTGCTCATTCAAGTTTGTAAAAAGACTAAACTCCAGCCTGCAACAAATGAACAAGATGATAAACACATTAGGCACACAATATGAGAAAATAGTGAAGATTGACCAGCACAAACTCCCAAAACCCAACGTGATGTTTGTTTTGTCCGGCCAACGGTCCAAAACCTAAAAATGTTACATTTACAATATATATAAAACAGAGACAACCTGCAAGTCCACACATTTGACAACCTGAAACGAACGAATGTTTGACGATTCTGCCAAATAAAGAACTTAAAATAAATGATCAATTGTTCCGTCTATTTCTTGAAAATGCCCTCTTAAGTTATGGGGCCCTGTTTAAACGATCTATAGCGCATGGTCTGAAGCACATGGCGCACGTGCATTTAGGGCGTGTCCAACTCCACTTTTGCTGGTTAAATGGCACATAATCTGGGCGCGAGTCGCAAAGTAAGACGCAGAGAGGTTTTGTTTACTCTCTTAATTAATCATAAGTGAGTTTTGGGCGTAACATGAATTAAACCAGTGTCATCATCTCCCATTCCCTTTAAAAGCCAGGTGTGCTGCACCTGGCCCATTGCTATTTAAATGGCGGTATCTACAAGTTGGAGAAGCGAATGGTTTTCTGCCCGTTGTGAACCCGCCTATGTATGCGCCCTTTAAATAGCAGGAAAATACTGCGCCACTGACTTTAAACCAGGTTTTTGTTGGTCAATGGCGCAATCGCTTTCTGCTGCCTCAAGATAGCAATGCGCCAACAATGCACCTGACCACACCACATTTTAAGACCAACACGCCCACGGGCACACAGATGGGCGCAAGTACATTTAGTACTTACACAACGTGGGCGCTGGGCGTGAAAATGACAACTGCGTCAGTCGGAAACTAGCAATGACAGTTGCGCCGTGTCCAAGCAGTTGACGCATGCTTCAGTAAAACTCTTCATTTCAAGTGTTTACCCTCAAAAATCCAAATGAACCATGGTAGGAAAATGCAAAAAAAACCCACGCTAAGCATGATAAGCATGCTAAGCAGGTCAAAGACTAGTGTGCTCACCAGGCTCCATTGCTTCGTCTAAATTCACTAACAAGCTCAAACATGAGGGCTAAAGTGAGGGCTGAGGAGGTTCTTATTGACCATTTTTAAGTACTCCATAGTTAAACGACAGAGCTACTGATCATTAGAAAATTAAATAAGTATATACCAAATATCAGTTATTTACAAATATTTCTTCACTCATTAAGCGACTAATTATTTCACTCATACAAACACATGAGTTATCGATTGTTCAGTGTCATATAAGGAGAAGAAAATACAGAAAGCTCAGAGAACATAAGTCCAACCATAAGTTCATATACACATTATAAAATGGGACTATATTCTGTTTATATTAACCGTAATGTAACATTGACTGACACTGATTTACATTTTAAAGACATGTGACTGTACACCTGAAGCCTGAAACATCAATATCCTCTCTGCCATGTTGGTGAAGTGCACTGTTGTGTACATGAGCCCATATATGTGTGCGTGTGTGTTTGTGCGTCTGTCTGTCTGTGTGTGTGTGTGCGTTATGCTTTGAGTGCTGATGTCACAGTGTTTGTTTGATGGGAAGGGAGAGTGAGGGGGTGAAGGACAGCCAGTGCTCGCCCGACGCTCTCTGTTCCTCCGCTGTTTACTCTCTCTGTGTATTCTCTGGAGGGTCCCTCTCTCTCCCTCTCTTTGTGTTTCTATTCATCCTTCTATCCTTCATGTTTTCTCCCTTTTTGTACATGATAACACAGTCTAAAGGCACTTCTGGGACTGGGCTCAGTGCTGGAGCAAGGACCATACAGGGCTGAAACACAACGAAATTTTGCAAAAAGAGCCGAGCAGCCACTGTGGCTGTTCTTTTCTTCAGCTGATCGATCGAAAGCAGTGTTTTGGTGGCCTTTTGCCAAAGAACAAGCTTCTCAATCAATGCTCTCATTTATTTTTACATATGGGAATCACGAGGACAAGCGAAATGTTTACAGGGAAAAGAATTACAAGTGAAAAGATCAATGTCCGCCTGACCTCACCTGCTGCTGTTTGAAGTTGTGTGTGTTGGAGACATTTTAAATAAAGGCAAATCTAACTGTAATTACCAGGAACTCATGCATGCAGAGCAACTGTATACAGGGACCATGAATATAACGTTTCATTTCAAACCATATTTGTCCAGACTTTGCGTTGTGAAAATGTTTAACCTCTCCTTTTTTGGGCTGTGCACTGCAGCCATCAAAGTTACAGACTTTCACTATCATCTGTAATAACATTTATCATATCTGATGCTTTTGCACGCGATGTCTTCATTGATGAACACTGCTCAAAAGAGGTTATAGTGTATAATACATCCAAGCGCTCCCGTCCTTAAGTTTAGATAATAACTGACTGCTATTGGCTTCTATTGGTATTCTGCTCCAGGCCTGTGTTAAGGCTCTGTAATTACTGAGCCACCATGTATTTAGCTGGCAAGAGACACTGAGAACTGCTTCCTCTATCCACCCAGCCTGAGAGACAGAAAGCAAGAGGGAGAAAATCTGAGAAAATTAGACAACATCTGGAGTAGAAAGGAAAAGAAAAGAAAGAAAGAAAGTCTTCCTTTAGTAACCAGGCAGGGATGATAGTTTTACAAACACCTAATCCTACTTGCAGATAAGTATTTAATCATTGCTACAGGCCAGTTACAGTTTTGTCACTGGCAGACGAACCTGAAATCTGCAATCACTTTTTACAGCGAGCGCAAGATGGGCGACCTTGAGTCGACAAGCACTCTTGGAATGTGGGAGCTGGACTGAGCCAAAAAAGAAAGACAATCCCCCCGAAAAGAGAAAAAAAAAGCAGAAATAGATTCCATATAACTGCCCCAGCTTGGATTATCGCCTCTGTTAGGTATCTACTTGCACTTGCAGCGAAGGCTTTGCGGCTTTCAGTAGAAAGCTAGATTTACCGTGCACTTGTCAATCAAACAAAAAGCCACAGCGTCTGATTTGAATCAAACCGTAATGTGTAGCTGTACGATTTGCATCGAGACCAGGTGTTCTCTCAGGGCTTGATGTATTCCAGTGTGATGCTTTGTGGGGATACGTGATAGAAGATGGTGGTGTTTTATTATTCCTTCAGCCTGGCAAGGCAGGAGCGTGCAGGCTGATCAGATGCAGCGCTGTCCTACGATAGCCTGCAGCTGACTTCCATCTCCATGCATATTTGCGTGTGTGTTTGAGTGTGTGTTCACCTCGTCAGTGCCCGTGGCAGCGAGGAGCACAGTTGTCCATCGCTTAGCAGCACCTCCTCTCACTCTTAACCAGCAGAATCAGTTACACTAGAGGCACACATTCCCCTTTAGCTTACTTTTAAGATTCAGTGTTGCTCGATTGGACTGTTTTCCACTCAATTTGGCAACTTCTTATTTGGCTGGGTGGGTAAAGTTTGTGATAATTTGTGCTTTCTCCTGACGAAAACTTATAGATACAGTCTGGCTCCTTCTCCTCTTAAGGTAGTATGATCGAGACTGACAGTGACTGAAAACTGATGACCAACAAAACCAAAATATCATTTCAGTTTTCCTATTCAAATTGTTATTCAAATTGTTATTCAGTTACAAAGTCATAGCCCTGTGATAGAAGCCTTGAAAAAGCTTATGTCTGTACACTGAAGTGATGACTTTTTACATTTAATTTAATCTTCCCCACCTGGTGGAGATGATTTTTAATTACTGTTACCATGGTTTTGGGTTCACCTAATTAAACGAATAAAACAGAAGACCGGAGGTGCGTCTTCTGAACGCTTCATTTCATTTCATTTCTTCATTTCACAAAATATATCAGGGAGGATATGAGGGGCCAGGCAAGGTCAGGAGAAACCCAATAATGCCCATTATCAGTATGTTACTTTGTTATGAAGATAAAATGTTTACTGTTGAAAATATCATCACACAGCCCACTCTGATTGGGCTACTTGGCGTCAGTCAAATCTGGCAACACCGCCGACACTGTTTCTCACGTAGGAGGCTCTTTAAACTGAACTTTGACCTCTGCGCGGCACACAGAGACACCGAGCGATTGGTTAACCTACATGGCACAAATGGTTTATCCATCCAATATCTGGACAAGTGGCACTGGCCTCCCTAGCAGCTTGTTTATCATGGGCCGCCAATGATGTGGTGTTGATACTGGAAAGCTGGGTAAACTATTTAACCTCCAGCTAGTGTCATATGGCAAGCAGCCACCTCAACACACACCATAAACGTATGTCACGATGACTTGAAGAAGTGCAAACTGTTTTCTGCAGTATCAGCTCAGTGTCTTCAGAGTAAAGTGTAATTCTGACCCTCCACCTGTGCACTGACGCCCTCCTGCTGGCTGCTGTTGCCATCGAGTCTGTTTTTTATGACTCACCCACGCTGGTGATCCTCTGGGTGACCAGGTCCTTCAGGAGAGCATCGATGACCGGGTTGTGTCTGGAGTACAGCTCGTATCGATTAATCCCAATGTGGAAGCGGAGCCAGTTGGGGTAGGAATCGGCCGTCAGCTCCCCTGTTGGGCTGAACTCGTCCATGTTGCCTTCAGTATTCCTGAGCGAGGAGAGGGAAGAAGGGAAGGGAAGAGGAGACAGAGGATTCAGGTCAGGTTTTTATGTAGAGTGACAGGTGTTGTGCAACAGCCCATGAGCACAGATGCAGATTTACAATAATGTGATTGCACAGAACTAAACTATAAGCCCTTTCATGTGATGTTGTGATCTTTACACAAATTATAAAATGTTTATTTGTAGCTTTTGTTGCATTAGAGTTGATTGGTGGTGGTGACACGCTTCAGGTTTGCTTTCAAAACTGACTTTATGTGCAAAACACTTTACCATGCCTGATCCTCTGCTGCTTTGGGGTCAAATCTGATGTCCGTGTTGACGTTGAACAGTGTGTCCTCGTCTGTCAGAGGTGGCGGGGATCTTTTATACAAGGGATGGTCATAGAGAGCAGACAACCTTGAACCCTTAACCGGCACGTTCTTGGTCACCGAGGCGTCCTGGATGAACTGTCTCTTCCTGTCACCACGTTGCCCGTGATGCTCGAGCCTCCTGAACGCCTGCGTTTTGTCGCCTGTAACCGGGACCCTTTCCAGGGAGTGGGAGGAAACATTTGAGCTGGGCTCGTTGCTGAAGTCCTGGAGGATCCGCAGGGTGTGCTTGTTAGGCCAGCCCTGCTTCCCCCAGTTCTGAGGCTCCTCGCTCGGCGTGTGTGAGCAGGAGCAGCCGCTGTTGCTGTGCCTCTCCAGCTTTGGTAACAAGTCTATCATTATGTGCATCGAGCATGCGATAAGGAACACCATGAGGATCAGAAACCGGAATTTGCGCAGGAGGATCATCTTCATGGTCTCCTTTTTGAGCAGATGTGAGTATTTACTGCAAATGATCAGCACGCAGATGAACAAGCTGACTACATCGCTGATGATGTTTATTAGACTGGACGCCAATCTAATGAAATATACATTAAACACGTAGGACCCATCTTCACTTGCCGTCTTGAGTAAAGGATTCAGTGTTCAGCCTTTGTATTTTCAACATCAGAGTCCTGCTTTATTCGCGCGGGTGTCCAGGCGAGATTTCAGAAGCGCAAAATCATCCGCAAGCGTCCAGGTAAAACAGGTCGAGTCGGCTCAGACCAATGGTCGATTTGCGCAAGCCACATCCTCCTCACGCTGCCGCTCTCCCCTCTCCTGTCGACCAGCAAGTATTCGAGAAGGAACACAGAGCAGCAGACAAGTGAGCAGGACCCAAAAGCAGCTGTGATACGCGGGGGAAATGATCCGTTAAACGTGCGTGTCCAAGAGGTTCGAGGGCGCGCATCGGTCTCACCATCCAACCTCGATCCGGTGCGGGGAAGAGCAGCCGTGGATCAGCTGGGACTTCGGCCCGGAAAAAAACACGTACGGGAAGTGCAGCTCTTCACATTTAAATGTTTTTAGGGAAAGTCCCCGAAAAGTAGTCGACGCGTGTGCTCTCATCCACCTCGGCGATCCAGGATGCGTAATTCTGCCACACCGGGTCCCGACTAACCACCCGAGACGAGCCAACGCAATAAACTGCACAGGTAACAGGAGACAGAAATCCGCCCGCAGGGCCGGGCAACCTCTGGGAGTACAGCGGGATAAGAGAATGCACCTCCTGTAGCATGTGTGGATCTGGGTGGGTGTGTTAAATATGATGATGAAGCCAAGACTAGATCCAGCCTTTGCGCAGCGTCACTGTGCGCAGATTGGCTGACTGGAGAGAGAGAGAGAGAGAGAAAGAGAGAGAGGGATAGTGAGAGAAGCACTGCGACCACGTGAAGCGTATAACTGCTCGTCTGTCTTCCACTTGGAATAAATCCTCCCTGCACATCCCGGCTGCGCAAGAAGAGGGCGTCTTTCCACTGGCCAACACTCAGCCTGGCTCACGCGCAGCAGCAGCAGCAGCAAAGCGGGCTCTTTTTTTTCCTGAAATTCATCTGCTGGAATCCCTCTGAAATGTCTCCTCCGAGACGACAGTCAATCCATCGATGATACATTAGACAGGCCTATTAGACCGCTCATCAGTCTGAGGATCCACTTCCATCCTGCACTGCTGCCACTCAGCCGCAATCACATCTTCAATAACGTTGAAAGGCTGCATGAAATGAAAACCACAAAGCACCTTTCAGCGCTGCGCTTTCTAAAAGAAAAAAAAAAGGTCTTATGTAGTAGAAAAATAAAGTGACTCCATGATTTTCTGCCGCTCTGACCTCTAACCTATATACCACATGAAGCACACATACCAAATATCCAAGCCAGTGCACTAATGTTTCTTTTTTATGGCTAATTGGCAGAGCATTATGACTGCATCCATGCTTCCTAGTGGCTGTAAATAGGCAGCGGAGACAGGGTAATAAACTGCTTGCATTTCATAGTATGGCATATATGCATGAGTAACTGATCATGCTGTCTGTGATTACCTCCCTAGATTAGTTTATAATTAAAAAGAGCCCAGAGAGGGAGAGAGAGAGAGAGAGAGAGAGAGAGGGAGGTGGCTGTTGTACTAACACAGAATAGATTCATAAGAGAGAAGAGTGGAGATGGCTTAAGATAGGCTCTGTGGAGGGATTTACCCAGTGGAACAAAACATTAGTTGTGAATGTTAATGAAGCTGATATAGAGGCAAAATTAAAACAGCAGCATAGAGATCTTTGCTAATCTGAAGCTCTAAATTGGGTGTGTGTTTGTGCACAGTGCACAGTGAGCAGGGGCTGATTGGTTTATTCCAGAAAGAAGCATCAGGTGTCAGGCGACTAAAAACAATGGATTCACTGCATTATCTGTTGTGTTAGACTTAGAAGATTATTGTATTTCTACTGAAGGAGGTATTCCCTTAAATTACTGTGTAATGGAGGGTTCACATACATAAGATACACTGACCGTTGACATTTTGGGGCCCTTTAACAGTGACTAATTCCCAACAAAGCAAAAAGGTCCATCAGATCACCTCCTCTGGTGTTTGATGTCAGTGATAGTGCGAGTGTGGAAGACAAAGTGATGCTTGTTGCCTGTCCAAATCTCACGCCAGCCACTGTAGCCCATGGCCTACTAGCCTGAGGTGAAACAAGCAGAGATGAATGTGTATTGATGTCAGTCAGACATGGATCACAGCAGTCGATGGGTCAATGGTTCCTCACAAGGCCTGTCTTGTGCAATTGTGGCTGAGCTTTTCATGAGGAATCAACAGGAGCGCTTGATTCTCTCGCCCTCCCGCCATTACACATTATTTTTACTCTCATTTTACGTGCTGTCAAATAACATTAGCGCTTCAGGTCTGGTAATAGAAGTGGACTGTTGTGAGATGACAATTTGCAACTCCAAATTAATAATCTCACTCTATTACTGGGCAGAAATGCAAACCATCATAACAAAGCACAGCGCAAGAACACAACAAACCGTCAGACAAAAGGATCCAACTGTGGGATTTCCAGTGTTACATTTCACCCTTTGTCTGCAACGTCCACATAAGACCAAGCTTTTTTTGACAGAGCTCCTTCTGATCACAATCTGTGGCAGAACAGGCTGATTGAGAAACACCACCCTCCGATGTCCCATGTGACAACAGTATTAAACACACCCAGACCTTGCACAGACAAGATCAGGGGGAGGAGGAGGAAGAGGAGGACGAGGGCAGGGCATCCTAACAGATAGCTGACTACAGCACAGGTCGTAAATACACAAGATTTATGTCCTCTACACCTCACAGTGTCTTTCAGTGAGATAGCACAGGGGATAGCAAGATAGCACTATCCGTGTTCCTATCTGCACCATCACAGTGAAGGGTGAGGTTTGCTACTGTACAAAGTCTGCCGAATGGATTCAGGCAAGAGGTGATTCAAGTCTAAATGAAAAATGACATTTTCATTTTGTTTGCTGATATTCCATATCACAACATACCTCTATTTAGTGTAAAAAATGAATGACAAACAGTTTTCCCCTCGTAGTTTTATATCAAAATACTTTTTTTTTCTTTTCTTGTCGCTGTTTTGTTTTACTGGAATTTTTTATCTTTAGTGGCGACTTCACGGCCGACTAGATTAAATTACTAATACAAACAGGTTTTGGTTGCGTCCCAGTGGCGTGGGTGTATTTATTTTGAAGAATCAGGAAATTGTGACTGAGACTCAAAGCATTTTATTTAACTTGTAAACACTTTTGAAAAAGTCCCCTGCTGGATTTTGTCTCACTCTAACTTCCTGTTTGAAATACAAATCAAGAAATTACCTGGATAAGATTTTTTTTATTATAATAACAACATGCAGCTGGTCTGATTTGTTAGCACGTTAGGTTCAGCTCTTAAAGGAGCAGTGTGTAGGATTTGTTGGTATCTAGCATTGAGGTTACAGATTGCAACCAACTGAATACCCCTCCCCTCACCCCTCCCTTCCCAAGCATGTAGAGAACCTACGGTGGCCTTCAGGTGCATTCGAACTATAGTCTTGTGCCAATTGGTGATCGGATCGTATATCAACGTTTGAAGGGGTGATCGACAATTGGTTTTTCCTATGCCGATATTAAGGCAATTTAACTAACTTACTATCAGAACTAAGATGTTGTAAAAATAATCTGTAGAATCTGCGCCCTACTGTGCATTTAGAGATGTTTCTGGCAGAGCGGCATGTCCGCCTGCTGAGCCCCGTTAATCAGCACGAGTGATGAGTGAATTTTAAATCCTTCATTACAAACCAGTTTACCGTCTCTTTTCCATCTGACACCCGGCATCTCCGTTCTCCACATGCCTGCTCACCAAAACTTTGCTCTGCGCTCCATAAGAGTTATGGGTATGATTTGGATTGTGATATTGTCGCACCAAGCACAGACACACAGACTTTTAAAAGGAGCCGTTGTTTGAATAGAGGAGACATAATGTTTAAATATTTTAAATAAAATGTTCACACTTCACACACTCATATAAATCACCTCATAACCTGGCGATCTCGAGTAACCACGATTGGACAATATCTAAAAATAGAGATGATCGCCAGCAAATTCAAGCTGCAACTTCAATGTAAAAACGCAAAATGCTCTCACTATTGGCTACTGTAGAAACATGGCGGTGCAACATGGCGGATTCCGTGGAAGAGGACTTGCTCCCTCTGTAGATATGAAGGGCTCATTCTAAGCTAACGAAAACACAAAGATTCTCAGTTTCAGGTGATTATACACTAATGAAAACATAGTTATGAATATTATATTCCATTTCTGCCAATAAATCCCTGTAAATCTTACACACTGCACCTTTAAATAGATGGTTACGAATNNAAAAAAGAAAGTGAGGGCAGGTTGGATGGTGTACTGAGGCATGGACGTCTCTGCTTCACATCCCTCCGCTGTTTCTGCCATTCATACATCCTTCTGTATCGCCACCGTTCCATATGTATTGTCTGAGTAAATTCATTTGTCTGAATTTGCCCTTGGCGTGACCAGGGCTGAGTGGGGAACAAGACTAATTTCCATCCCTGAGCAGCACCGCACTCACTGCATCTGATACGCCACATTTGAATGGATATTACAGATAACAATGCCCTCTGTTGGCCCCAATAAGCCTCACGCCGCTCTCACTGCTCCTCCGTCTCCTCGACCCTCCTCCTCCTCCTCCTCCTCCTCCTCCTCTTTCAGCCCCTCCCCACCTCCATTTACAGTTGCTCAGTTCAGAAGCCAGATGTATAAACAAAGACACATTTAAACTGTCATGATAATCACTTCTGTAAGAACAATCACAATCACAGGAGACCTGGTGACATTTTGAAATCATCAGACTTGCTTTTGAATTGTTCTCACCCAAAGCGACTCTTCTTTTATTTTCTCTGCGTGGCTGTTCTTGATCCTGTTTGTATTCTTTTGTTATGCCTTTTCATCTATTTCCTTATAATGTTTCAATGAATGATGCGCCTTTTGTTTACACAATTATCACTTGTGGGTGTCAGCACAAAGCAAGGTTGACATTTCGCTTGATTGCATATTAGGGACGTGTGAGAGAGATGTGTGTTTTCTTTGTAATCATTACTTTGTTCTTACTTACAGAAGGATGGAAGTTGTTGATAAAAATAATTGGCATCTCATTTAGAAGAAATGTAATATTCATAGAGAATTTATTGTTCTCAAGATGATGCCTGAGGGCTTAAAAAACACATCTTGGCAGCTCTGTACAGATCAGTAGCTCTACACCAGTATTAGTGTATCTACAAAATATACAACGTATTCCTTCATGAATAATTATGACAAAACAGTAAATTTAAGTGGGCTGTTTTGTTCTCATTAGTATAATCACAATCAGTGCCTTGATGACTAAAGCTACCTGTAGCCCATATTTTATACCAGAACAATGCACATGGCGCACAGTTTCACACAAAATAAGTAAAAGTATCATAAATAAAATGTAAAAATTAAAGTGATATATAGTGAAATAAAATAAAATGTCTAGAAATCAGTGCTTCCTTCAAATAGTTTATTAATAGCACTATTAACACAACTAAAAGTCTACAGTACAGCCATACTAGCGGCTCTATACGGCTGTACTTCTGGCTTTGAGTAAAGCAACGACAAGGCTAACATGCTGATGCTAAGCAGGTATAATGTTTACTATGTTCACCATCTTAGTCATTTGCTATTAGCACAAAACAGTATNNCCAAAAATGTCAACCTCATGGTGCCACCAGAGTCATTAGGATTTATCCTGTGGGGACCATAAATTTCTGTACCAAATTTAATCAAATAAAATCCATTAGTCCATCCAATACTTGTTGAGACATTTCACAAAAAAAAACCCACAAATGTCAACCTCATGATGACACTACAGGAAAAGTCAGGAGATCATCAAAGTAGTAGGATTCATCGTCTGGAAACCACAAATGTCGACACAATATTTTGCCGATATATCAAGCAAATGTTGAAATATTTCACAAGATATGTGAAAATTCTGTCCTGCTGGTGGCGCTAGAGGAAATGTCAGGGGATCATCAAAGCCAGTAGGTTTCATCCTCTGGAGACCATAAATGTATGTACAAAATTTCAGGGCAATTCATCCAATAGTTGTTGAGATATTGTGGTGTGGACCAAAGTGGTGTGCCGACCAACCGACATCGCCATTCCTAGAGCCATGCTGTGAGCACGTTTTGAGGGAACAGTTCCTGCAGGTTTGACTTCCAGTTCTGCAGCATTCCAAACCTGTACGTGAGGCAGGTACAGTAACTTCCTCATTTCAGTCAAAACAATGCCTGAAAATCTGAACGTCTGAAAGTCAAAGAATGAACAGACAGCGGTCCTGTTCTGCCTATAGTATACCAAATATCTAGAAAGAAGGAAAGGAAGGAAATGATGCATGGTTCCCCCTCGAATCAGGACTCTTAAGTGGTGATACAGGCTCCCCAGGGTCATCTCTTAAAACATCTTAAAAGCCCAGACTGTCTGTGGCTATAATAAGATGTTATTGAGAAGACTTCTCCTGACCCTGTCTGCCTCCCTGCTATCAGACTGTGGGACTGACTCTCCTTGCTGCACCACCTTGGGGTTATTTTTAAGTCTGTTTGGGAGGCACACGGTCAGCACTATACTTACCCAGGTATATGTCTTGTTTGGCTTGTGTGTGTTAGTTCAAACTCTGAGTGTGTACAGCGTCCTGTGGAGAGGGAGAGAAAGACGAGCACTGTGTAAATGAGTGTTTGGGGTTGGTGCAGGAGGGTGTGTGTGCGCCTGTGGGTGGATACCTGGGTCACTAGGTACAGTGATCAGTGTGTTTTGGGGCAGCTGCATCCAACCAGAGGCCCTTGCTGTGTTTGTCGCTCTGGCTGCCCTGTAATCCTATAATTAGAGGTTGGCTGGACCACTTTAATGAAGGCTGGCTTGGATGGATGAGTGTCCCTGTTTGAGTCATTTCGGTTCGAGCGTGTGTTTATTTTAGAGTGTGGCTCCGTGGACCACAAGGCCTCCCCAGCATGGCACTTGCTGCTCAGGTCCAGATATAGCAGCGACTCTCGGCACCCTCCCCGATCCTCAACAAATAACAGTAATTTGTGGTAAATTTGTTTGTTAACTTTTGCTCTGATTGCCTGAGATGCTCCCTGACCTGTAGGCTCACCTTTGAAAATATGCTGCATCATGAAGAAATCAGTGCATTTTAAAGGAATTCTTCAACATGTTGTGAAATAGCCTTATTTGCTATGTTGCTGAGAGTAAGATGAGAAGATTGATACCACTCGCTTGTCTGTACGGTAAATATGATGCTACTGCCAGCAGCTGGTTAGCTTAGCTTAGCATAAAGACTAGACTCCACCTACCAACACCTCTAAAGCTCACCAATAATATACAAGATATAGTATCTCGTTTGTTTAATCTGAATAAAAACAGAACAAGTTAGAAAGACTCCAGAAAAACCGCAACTTGCCACAAATTTTTCCCTTGAGGCACGAATTAAGTATTCTGAATTGAATCTTTATGCCTTAAGCTAGGGTAAGGTCTTTATTTAAGCGAAGCTAATCTTCTCAGAACTTCAGACAGGCAAAAAGCGTATTTCCCAAAATTTGGCTGTTACAATATCAAGGTGTCCGAAACTAAATAGTTACTGAAACACTTAGTTGATCAAGCATTAAGTTGTTTAACAAAAATGTACAACAATTTTGACAATCAATTAAGCGTTTAAGCAATTTATTAATTTATTACATTCCTGGTTCCAGGATTTGTTGCGTTTCTCACTTGTATATCATTGCAAACTGAATTCGGGGTTTTGGACAGTTGGTTGTACAAAACAAGCAGTTTGAAGATGTCAGCTTAGGTTTCGGCAACATGTAATGGGCAATTTTCACTATTTCTTTATTTTTAAACACACAGATTAATCCATGAAAATAGTCAATATTTGCAGCCCAGCTTTCAGTAATTAATTTAAATGAGGAAGTGGAGCTTAACTGTAACTGCTTTAATCAAAAGTATATTTGGCATCAAATTTCAGTACTTTGAGTCACACTTTTCTCACATTGTTTAACATGAGCACATTTTAAATGAGGAATTTCTTACTTATGCTTAAAGGTGTAGTCTACGATTCTGGAGAAAGCATGTTGATATTTGAACTCAACAGCCAAACAAATACACCCCTCTCTACAGTGCCGCTTCAAACTCGCACGAGTAACGTACAGCGTTAGTTTGTCCTGTGCACGAGCATGAGTTGCGACATATTATACCGAAATGTTTAGTGGAAATGCGGCTAAAGTGTTTAAGTTGAAATTTAATTTAAAGTTTTAGCAAATGATCAGTATTACTGCAGTTCGTTTTTCGGATATGTCACTTTTTTCCCATCAGTGCTAAACGGCTTTACTCTCACTCTTATGTCTGTACCTTTCATTCTAAACGTTATTTTTCCCACATAGCCCGCATATTCAATTTCATGCAAATATTTGAATTAATCACTGTAACCACCATTTGAGCAAAAAACAGTCTTATCTTGTGACATGCTCCTTTTGCTAAACAAATTTTTTGCTCTCTTTACGCTTTTACATGACCTCTTTTACAGATACCATCTCACAAAATCAACATTTATATTAGAACATTTTATGGGTTTGGTGCAGACCGCCTTCACAAGTAGAGGGTGTGCTGCAAGAGCAAAGCCTCATGTTGGGTCCTGAAAAGGATATTAACATCCTGATGGCGTGAAAACACTGAAATCTCACTATTAATCTAGCCGTCTGCTCGTCAGAGACATGTTTGGGTTGCTAAATGTAGTGAGAGTGGAGGAATCGCTCTGCAGTAAATCTCAACAGTTATGACAGCCGAACTAAAACAGAGCTAAATGGAGACAGATCCTGAAGTCGTTAAGTAATAATGAGAGAGAAAAAGAGATATCGCAAAGATTTGACTCGGGGCCAACACCATTAGGAGAATGATATATGAACCTATTTCATCCGGGATCTTTACTCATAGTGGACAATGCACACACAGACACACACTAACTAACTTGCCTATACCAGCGGTTCTCTGTGGCTCACCGAGGAGCTCCCACACAAACCCACCTGTCTCCTGACTGCTGACTTTGCAACTCATGCCTCCCTCTTAGTCTCCACCTCTTCGTCTTTTTCATCTTCTCTTTTCAAAACACTCCCAACTGTAGACCTGTCATGGGGCTCCTCTCCTCTCCTCTCCTCTCCTCTCCTCTCCTCTCATTATGTTCTTATTTCTTCTTTTTCCTCATATTATCTCATGCCTGCTCTTTCTCTTCCTCTCGCTCATCTCCTCATTGCTGCTGTGGCGTGTCAACAAAGTGCCGTCACTGTCAGCCAGAAACACATAAAATGTCTGCATAAACATGAGGTTTGTAAGAGGTAGCAGGCTCCACTTGGCAACGCTGGCCTGGCTTCTCAGTGTTGCTCGTGTGTGTGTGTGTATGTGCACTCACATGTGTATGACTGTGTGGGAGGATAACCAGTCACGGTGACACAGTGAAAGAGGCACTTGTCTTTGTTTTTCTGCTGGAGGTACAAGTCTGGTTTTAGACTCGCACACAGTGTGGAACCACAGAGCTTCCCCAAAGCCACAAAACTGCAGTTAGGGGGATTTCAATGGATAAAGAGTATTTTGAGGATATTGTTTCATGGAGCTATTGTGCTTCTGGGTCATAAAGCCATCCAAGAACACAAGAATTTTATATCATAGCCCTTTTTATGATCCATTTTATACGTCTGTTCAACCAAGCCAGCCACTATATGATCAATGATGAATTGATCAACAATGCACCATTCATTCAAGGGTCCGTTTGACTGCCAACATTTTTATCTGAGTACTTGTTGGCTTGCAGTTGGATCAAGATAATCTCTGTGTTAGAGTGCCTTGTTGCAGGAAACTCCAGTATGTGAGTAAAGGGTGAATTACCTTCTTTGTTGCAGTAATTCACAAGGCCACTAGACCAGCGGTGTGTACAGTAAGTGGGGAGTGATTTAGCAACAAATCTGACCCAAGTCCAACAGTCTTGTACCCAGGCCCCTGCAAGAAGAAACAGCAGAGCAGAACAGGAAGCCAGACGGGTGGGCTGTCACAATGTGTAAAGCTCCCAGTATACTCCATCAGAGCTGTTTGGCGGATGGCCGCACAGCTTCGGAAACCTCCCTCCCTCTGCATCTTTTCGACGTTTGGATAGGCTTTTGGTTCTGAGTGTGAATAACTGTAATGTATGTCTGTATGAATGTGTAATTGCAAATGTGCAAACTCTTTTTGATAGTCTTTCACGGCTCTTTTATGCAGGTATCTCTTCTGTAATCTCAGCCAAATAGGTTAAATAGGTTAAATTTATAATCTTTACCATTTTCACCGTCTTAGTTCAACACGTTAGCATGCAAACATTTGCTAAGTAGCACTAAATACAAAATAAAGCTAAAAAAAACATTTGACCTGATGATGGTGGAAGAGGAAAAGTCAGAGGATCACCAAAGTTTTTACTGTTCATCCTGTGGGGAACATGAATGTCTGTGCCAAAGTTCATGGCAGTCCATTCAACAGTTGTTGAGACATTTCACTAAAAACTACAAATGTCAACCTCATGGTGGCACTACTGTAGATGAAAAGTCAGGGGATCACCAAAGTCATTAGTAGACATCCTGTGGGGACCGTGAATGTCTGTACAAAAGTTCATGGTAATCGATCCAATAGTTTTGGAGATATTTTGGTCTGGACCAAAGTGGTCGACCAACCAACTGACATCGCCAATGCCATTGCCGTCCCCAAAGCATGGCTAAAAACCTCTAGAAACAATTGGTGTCTTGATCCAGATCTGGGATTTATTCCATTTGACAATTTGAACCACGAGGACCATTAGACTACCGCAATTCAAGGTTTGTTTTTAAAGTCTTACAGTGTCAAGAAATCCATTCAATGCATGATTTAAATGACAGTAAGATTGAGAAAGCTTCAGTGTTAGTTTCAATTACTTTTATATTGCTGTTGCTCCTTTTGTTATGTAAGGAACTTTGTAATCCCATTTTTGTAAGGTGCTATATACATAAAAATATTAAATATTGAATGCTAAAATGGTGTGTGCTTAAGAAAGACACACACAGAGCAGTGACAGAGCGAAAGGGCACTGTAAATGCGAAAGACACAGGTTGCATTTCTGACATCAACAGAGTGTTAGATGCCCATCTATATTCACGGCAATTGAAAGGTCAAAGCATTGTTCTGATATTTTCTACACCTCTGGAGCTCATATCCCCCCGCCGGGTCGTGGAAGTGTAACAGAGATGATAGCTGGACGGAGCCCAGTATGGCACGGGAAGTGCATATCCTGAATGGAGTTTCCATGAGATTCGGAGAGGCTTGACCTTTTAGTGATAGCCTCAATGTGAGGTACTTTCCCCTCAGGGTAAAAAGAAAAGACGCGTCTGCTGTTTTCCTCCCCTCAATGGGAGCTTTATTGAACGCGGGAGTGAGAGAAAGAAGGGCGGCTGTTTCTCCTCAACTTTCCTTATCGAATGTCGGGCAAAATTGCGATAAAGTCTGACCCTCATCCATTTCTCAACCTTGGAGAGCGAGCAGATTTTTTTTTTCTTTTACAGAAATAGTCTCACCATGCAAATGCATTAGGGACGGCAAGTGTATTAAAAATTGAAACCATTCACAGTATGGGACATGTTCCAGTGTACTCCTTAATGCTGGGTAATATGAGCCATGAAACATGCGCGCCTTTATATCTTTGTGCATCCATAATTTTACTGTTTTTGTGATTTTATAATGCGGCTTACAGGATTTTGTACATGATGCAGGACTTTATGACGTCTGCGGCGGCGGAGCATATGATCAGTTGGAGTAAAATACGGCAAACCTTGAAGTATTATTGCCTCATAAAACATATACATCAGACTCTATTACTGCTAACACTATCAAATGGACAGAGCATGCAAGACCTCTGCTGTCTGTTTTTACCATTCAAAGGACATATTGATTTAGCTTTACACAAAACCATTCTTATTTCCCTCAAGACTGCAGTGAGTAAAGCCCCTTCTGCTCATGCTGTAGATATTGAACTATTACCCTTAATAGATAAACACACACAGGAACACACCTTTGGCTTCATCCTCTTAACCTGCAGGACTTGTCATCTGTCAGGTGAAAACTTCACGTCTAAAAAAATGTTAATTTCTCAGCGAGATAACAGTTATTTTCTCTTTGAAATGGTTTCATACGCTGGGGGGTGTTGAATTCTCTAAACCTATAAAGAACCATGTAATCCTGCAATTGAATTTAAAACATAAGAAGGGTTTTCACATGACAACAGCAAAATGTAAAAGGGCTTAGAAATGAAACTCTGGTGAATTAGCTGTGCTCATAATGTGTGTGTTTTACTTAATCCCATTTAGTTCAACATAAAGGCCGCACAAACCTGTGCTGGATTCAGTTTCTGTCTCTCTACCTTCCTGCCCATCTCTCATTCCTTCATTCCACTTCTCCATGCCGCTCCTTCTAAAAACAGAGGCTCTGTGTCTTTGTGCGTAAAGACAAAAGCTCTGTTGTAATAGGTGGAGGTTTGCGGTGGCCAGGGCAGGTGGCTGGCCTTGATTGCATTAGTCTGATGACGAGCTTGAAACGCCAGAGGAGAAGAAAAAGGCAAAGAGTTCGTTTCCTGCCACCTGCCAGCGGTTTCCCAGAGAAAAAAAAAAGAAAAACCTCTGAACTGTGCGAGATACAGAACGGTATGAGGGAGGGATAGAGGTGGGATTAAAGGTGCAGGCTGAGAATAGAGCCAGATGAAGCTGAGATAGACATGATGATGGGAATGTGAGAGCTTGAGACAACATGAAGGAAAAAAAGCTCAAAATATGAATTCAGTATCAGCATTTTCTGATCCTTTATTCAGACATCAAAAAGCAACATATTCTGACGCTAATTTTCCTCTGAGCACAAAACAAACATTAAAGCCTCAGTTTTCTGTTTTCCCCAGATTACTGCGCCTCAGTGTATCTCAATGATTTCCCTCTATCTGATTCCCTGTTGTCTGAGCTCCCACCTACCTGCCTGGGCTTTTTGCCGGAGCTTTGTTGGGCCCTGAGAGCAGCTTAATACCTGTGGCTGATCTTAAATCGGTAAGGCTTTCTCGCAGGCCTCCCGCCGCATCTCATTTCCTTCCACCGACGCAACCAGAACACTAAAATGTGTGAGGATGAAGAGGAAGGTGGTTCAGAGGGGTTACTGTGAGCCACCAAGGTCTTGAAGTCTGTGTAGTACAACCATGGACAGATTCAGGGTCTTTTTTCAAATCCCAAGAAGGCTGCAACTGAGACCAAGGTCTCTCCTACTGTTTGGATGATGACGTCCATGTAAATATCAATGGTAGCACATAACAATGAACTCTTCCTTTTCCATCAGCGCAGATATGGACGACTCCAGCAATCACCCAAAAAAGAGGAGAGGATGAAATGGTGCTCGGCAGGGTTCATATTTGCTGCTTGTTTGTTGAACATAAAAGAGTCAGGGCCCTGTTCTGTTCTATGTCTCCGACTTTCAAAGAGGCTTGAATTCAAAGGAAGTGCCTACAGCGTCCAGTGCATCTCAGAGCAATGGATGCTGTGCCAAGGTAAATACGCTGGAAAGCCAGCTGATTTGTAACAGCACTCACCTAAATGGATACCGCTCGCTACCACTGAAAAGCAGAGTCTGTGTACAATGACAAATTCAAACCAAGCGTAGATGTACTCTGTGGCCAGTGATCACAATCAAGCCCAAAGACACTAATACCCTCCTTCTCTATCTGTCATTTAGCCCACTTTAAATTAAGGAAAGCAAGGGAAAACAATTCAGGCCTCTGAATAGATTGTGGTCAAATGGGGGTAAAAAAGTAAATTGGATTAGTAGTCTTCAATCATTCAATCCAGCTATTGATCCCCAGCCAGAGGAAATATCTGGAGGGCTGCTGCAGTATTCAAAGTGGGATTGATTGGGAAAATGGGATGGACAGGAGCTGATTTAGTTGATTCATCCAATCACTTCCAAGTTCCACTAACACACAGTAGCCTCTGAACTCTGTTCACCCCTGAAATACACACACACTCAACACACACACACACACACACACACACACACATATACAAAAGACATTTAAAGTGTGACTAGGTAACTTTTGAAACTAGAAATAGCACATTCATTATCTTAAAAATGACAAGTCAAACTTGTCAATTCATTACACTCAGGGGTTTGGCCTCATTTCGTATGGTACGACCAGCTAATGTTAGCAAACCTTAGGTGGACATTTCTCTGACTTTCCTTTACCTGTCCTACACTATGTTTTAGCATTTAACATTATTCCATTTTTTAAATTAAGGGAATCCAGTCATGCAGTGTTGGGCAGTAGCGCATTACGTAGGGACGTGTTACAGTAATGTGATTGTTGGGATTAGAATTTGAATTCAGTCATTACAGCACAGTTATGAATCCCAGTAACGATCCATTCCTTAGACAATTAGGGGGTCGGCTTGTTCGTTGTCAACCCTCCATCAAACTCCTGGTACCAGTTGGGTGTCTCGTTCACTGGCGTGTTACATAGCTTGGCACGGGGCTGGAGGTGTGGGGAGATGACTGGCATGTCCCAAAAAAAGAAGAACTACAACTCCCAGTAACTCCAAACTTGTGTGTTCTTCTTGCTAACGTTCGCCACTGTTAAGCCGACATTCAGGAATCAGAGGAGTTTAGTTCACAGTTGGAGGGTGTGTGAAGCCCAAGACTTCACTGTGAGGAGGGGGGCTAACGTTAAGCTAGGTGTTTAGGTGTTGATGGTCAGTAAATACCTCTAAACTGTAGGCTGGCTGATGAAACTACGTCTCATTTTCTGTCTCTACATCTCTTAAATACAGAATATGTTTTACCTTTGATTGAGCTGGGCTGAGTAACAAAACTAATGCAATGAGTAATGTAACTAATCACTTTGAGTAATTAGTATTTCTGCTGTTCCTAACACTGATAATTCAGTAGACAGTGGTGTTGCCCCCCCTCCCCCACAACACCAGCACATCTACTGCACTCAGCTCAGCTGCCCGGTTCACCCACAGCCCTGCCTTGAGTATGAAATGCAACACTATAGAGATCAATAAAACACTCACATGCTGAAATATATGTTGATTTCTTAGCATCTCGCAGAATCTGTCTCCCGAATATAGCAGCATGATATGCAGATGCAGGTTTAGAAAGACACAGCAGGCTATGTTTGCTTATGCACCCCCACACATGTAGACACACACTGGAAAATTACTTTTATTGAATGAATCTGATGGCTAAGACTTTCACATTACTATAATTTAAATGAGAAAAGCCCACTAAATGCAGGCTTTCCTGCTTAACTGCTGCACGCTGGCCTGATTGGACTGATTTCATTGATTGTGTGGTGGTGGGGAGGGGGGGCAATCAAGACCAATTCCAGGTTTGATGTGTTTACTGGAGTTTGGGTAAAACTAGATTTTGAAAAATGCAACAACTTAAACTTTACCCATCCAAACTACACCAATTAAGTTGTCTTCATCAAACATCTTTGATCACATACACACACACACACACACACACACACACATATATATATATGAAGCTAAAACTACAGGGGGATTAACATTTATGAGAAGAACCATACAAGCAAAAATAAGCTGGATAACAAATACCAAAAGCTGACTGTTGAGTACAACACTATTAAAACATAAACATACATACAATATAATCAAAAATTGAAATTAATTTTTAAAAAGCTACAAGTTACACACATTTGTTTCATTATTTTCCTTAAATTGCGGTGCGATAATTATAGTAGACAGCTTGAACAATGCCAAGACAGCATTTTCCTCTGTCACAAAAAATGCCAGCAGGACATTAAAATTAAAGCATTTACAGAAATATGTAAGAACGATCCCAAATCCTTTCAGTGAGGTTTAAGATAATTGTAGAATTGATGGCAACCAGCAGGAATTCCAACAAAATCTTCAGAAGCTGCAAAGAAGACAAGAGTAAGACTACTAAAGCGGGAATACAACAGAAATGTTTAGTTAGGGGATTATATATCACCATGCACAATATGGGCATGATAACACTGCTCTTTGGTTGGAGAAAAAAGGCTTTTTAGCCCTTGTGGTTGAGCAATCATTGAGTCAGTGGTATTGATCAAAAACCCTTATCGACCACAATCAGGTCATTTTGTTCTATGGGGCAATAAAAGTCTTACTTGTTGGTCCTTTTAAATAGAGCTAAATGATGCCAGGAAAACATCCTACGCCATAAGAGATCTGCCAGATTTCATTATGTTTTGCTCATTTTCTCAAGTGTTTCCTGTTCATTATTGTGTACAGGGGGAAAGGTCGGACCGGTTGAGCTGCAATCCAGTTCTCTGTGCCTGCCTGTCCCTCTTATTGTGTCTAGTGAGACTCAGTCTTGTTCATTTTAGTTGAACGGCAGCTTGGCAGCACAACATGTGCACACACACACACACACACACAGCAGACCCTGGCCTTGAGAAAAGAGCAGTAATTCAATTGGTTGGCATGTAGGTGAAATCATATCTATATCATATATCATATCTATCTAGATTTGTTAAATTCAGTTTTTCGGGGGTATTTTTTTCTTTCTTTTTCTCTCTCTTCTGTTTTGTCTCCTCACATGTTCCTTTCTCCACCGTTCCCTCCCTCTCTGTGCTATTTATGACATGCCTACTCTCCGTCCTCGCAATTACGAGGGCGTGATCAGGTGTTGAAAGGGTAAGAGACTCGATAACTCATTTGATCCGACTGTCAACATGTTTCCCCAGCTGCTGGAGGGGAAGCTGTACGTGAACGTGACACCTGGCATGCCTCGAAATGTAATAAACAGTCACGGGATGAAATAGAAGTGATGTCTTGTTGAAATGACCACGTATGACATTTACAGCACCACCTTAACACGCAAATCAGGCATCATAATCATTGATTCTTCAGTGGATTTGAACTTAACTTCTCATGATCTTGTCAAGAGGAGATATTTCAGTAAAAAAAAATTAAAAACTGTATCTATGCAAAAAATCCATACCATAGTTGTATTCTCAGGATGTGGATTATTGATCCTCAGATGGGAAGAAGTCCAGCGAGCTGACATGCATTGATGAATTAATTTATGTTTCTCAAATCCACACACATTCAAGATTTAAAAGGCCTGTGAAACCCTGACCAAAGTTCAATGTCCACCTTCACTTCAAAGCAGTGATTACTCAATTTATCTTCTGAATTTGCAAAAAGTCTGTTTGTAAATCACAAGACCTATGGTAACCGATGTTTTCATTAAAGTGGAAGGTAGACACATTAAGCCCGTGGCATCTGTTATTTGAAAGATAGTCGCACGGAGATTGTGATAACATACATGAAATATCACCATCATTATTAGCCACCCGGCACGTCTGACAGACGGCGCCCATCTCAAAATGGCCGTCGTTGTCTTATCTGGGCAGAGGCAGATTGAAATGTTAATGAGGCCTTTTGATCAACAGCAGCCCTGTCTGTCAAGCTAGCCTTTAAACTGATCGGTTTGTTTGTCCAGAGGATGAAAAATCAAGCCTCCAGCCCTATGACCTCTTAGTTGAATTAGGATACAAATAGTTTTGTATGTTGCTGCCGGTGGCTGGTTCCTCACCTCCTGCTGTGTCCAGGTATTGATTTAGTCTTGAAAAAGAAAGACAGTAGAAGTAGAAGGTCTTTGATGGGAATGAAGGATTTGTTCAAGAAATCCCAATTGGCGATGAGTTTCAGAGAAAAAAGAAACTGGCAACCTCAGCAAGCAGAGAGCGACAGCAAAGAGATTTAATTCTGAAAGAGATGCAGAACAGAGAGGAACTGCCAAGAGAGAAAAGGAGGAGATTGAGAGGGAAGGAATGAATATATTCATCTAGAGTTGAGGAGGAACAAAGAACAGATCTTTGATGTTTCTCAATCTCCACGGTCACAATGAAGAGTATAACTTCATTATGACTGACAATAGAGACAGGGATGAATGGCTCAAGCATGTCTCATATGTGGCTATCATCATCACTGGAACCATCATTGAGAACATCCGCCGCACAGTGTTAATATGAGCGCTGATTGCAAATTGGTCCCCAGAGAGTAATTTGTCAGACAATTTCCGTCATATCCAGAAATCCTTCTTACTGTAAGCATTTCTATACCTTCTATACATCCGACAATTTGCATACATATAAGTACATACGTGACGATGTCAATCTAAATACTTCAGTCACATTTCTTCAATCACAATGCGTTTCATTTGGAGTTAGTTTTGTATCTACTGTATGTGCAGCCATTCTTCACTTAACAGGTTGTGAGATGCCCAAGTCAGTTGAAAAGACACATCTGCCTCCTTTAGAAAACAATCTCTCACTTTCTACCTCTTCACCAACATTGTGCTGACAGGAATGTATGAGGCACTGTGACAGAGGCAAAACACTGTTTATACTATCTGCACTGTGATTACATAAAAAAAATGAATAGGAAGGCCATGGAGTATTTTCCTTGAAGTGAAAAAATTATCTGATGAGAATAAATTTGTCCAACTGAATGGTAAGAAATCAGTATGTCCTTGGTATTTGTTTTGACTTATTTATAATTTGTAAAATTGTAATTACCAAAAAGAAGTTTTATTTATTTTTCTGCCATGATAGCGTTCCCTATAACGCTTTATTGGGGGCATGTTTCTTAATACAGAGGTACTGATTGATGCAATATCTGTGTGGGCAGACCATAGACTGTATATAAAGATGGACGATGTGTCTCCACTTCCTCCCACTGTACAAAAATGAAGCCAAAATATCCTGCACACGGGCGCTGCCATCTTGCTCTGGCGACGTCAGTTGGAGCCAGAGTCTACACAGTAGTGATCGGGGAAGGAGTCACAGTATCGAGGTCCTACCCATACACCCGCCATGTTTGTGTTTTAGTCCATGTTTTAGTCCATTATTAGTCTCAAGTACGTAATTATCTGCTGCCATTGCACTTTGATGCATTTTGCTTTTATCGATACACCAACTTTTCCACCTGAGCCAAGTGTAAAAACGGTTTTGCAATATTTCGAGATTTTGTCGAATTTTCGGCGTTCCCACTCAGGTTATTTTATGTGCAAAATGAAAATGTGCATAAAACCGGTGGTTGGAAACCCACCTAATGTCCGTAGGCTACACAGGCTATTACGTGCTCCAGTTAGTAGAGTACCACGGAAGTTAACAGCTGACTTTGGGAAATGGCCTTTCAGAAGCTTAAACCTTAAATGCTGTTTCCACAAATTTGTCTAAGAACTGTTTTATCCTTTTTTTTTAAAAATGATGCACAATAGCTGCAGCATCATTACCTTAAAACAAAACAGTGAGGAGAATTCAAATTTCAGTTGGAACTTAATATCTACATGTTTTCTTAGAGATAAAATGCAGTATTAAAGCCCTACACAGGTTATCTGTGTGCTCCTACTGTGTTTACAAACTGGGCTTGGATGTTGGATGAGGATGAGGTGGCCATGTCAGGAGGTTATCAAACTGGCACCGTGTTTCATTGAATTAAACCAACAACAGCTCCCGAGGGCTCAACTGTGCATCCTGCCACCCCAGAGCCGCCGCTGTCACTGCTTATTAGACCTATACATGTCCACACTTACACTTCCCTGACACCGCACCTATACATAGTCCACCGCATGTTCACCTTGTCACTGAAAGTCCATTCATTTCCTGTAAAGCTACAGTATGTGTATTGAAACTCAAAAGGTCACCCATTCATTATTGTCAGCACAATCAGTCCAATAATATACTGCAGTTTCATGAATGTGTACAGTATGAGTGACCATTGAAATCACATACAATCAAGTACAGCCAGTTTTCATTTAAACTAAAGGATCATATGCTGCTTTATGATCTCAGAAATCTTTGGTTTTATAACTCTTTCAAACTTTTTCTAAATAAACTCAAAATGTCTTACCTTCAGCTCAAGGTAAAATATAAAGTTATTATTTTCACTGCCTGAAAAGGAACATTTTAGAGCTGCAAGATTTTCTTTTCACCTGACAGAAACAATATCTTATCATTAATTGAAAGACTCCACACTCGCCTGTGGGTTCAGACATTTATACAGCCCCTAGCTTGTGAAACCCTGTTGAAAACCAAGTGGATACACTCAGCGTCAGTGACCAAGCTGCAAAACATGGCTGTTTCTGTGAATTATATACATACTATACTATATACTACTATATGTATATTAACAATCCATAGCTCTTCATTAATATACACAGGAGATGGTTATTACAGTGCAAAAAAACAAGTTTGAAGACAACAGTACATATCACTGTAGCCTCTGAGCAATCTCTAGGACAAAGACCTAATCAGCACCCAGAAAAAGAAATAATAACCATAATCATTGCCATTCAAAATTTTTTAAGTAATACCTCTTCAACGCCGTTAGGACGAGGGTCATGCAGAACACAACTGCTCCAAGTGCCCCTCGACTGCACATCTAACGTCACTCAATCATTGTTCCAACATGAGATATACAATGTCTCATTTATCTCACTGTGCTCTCCTCATTAACCATGCTAGACTCTGAGACGGTCTCTGGAGGCCTAATAGCTGCAATTAGCAAAAGTGCTGCTCTGTAGCACAAGTATCATGGCACACATGACACCCAGACCCTCCTCCACGCACACACACACACACACACACGCGCACACATACTGGGGCTGGAAACCTGTCAGAGGGAATTGCAGCCCTGGTGTGTTGAGTGAGAGTAAGATGGAGGGAGAGACAGACCCAGCAGGCAAAGGCAGGAGTTTCTTGTGCATTTGCTAATAATGTTGGGCTGTGGGTGCCAAGCTTGATTTCATTGGCTGTCAGGATGAGGACCACTGGGCCTGGATTAGCACTGGGGATAGAGGAAGAAAAAAAAAAGTCACTATGAATTTAAGTCTGTTTTAAAAAGCGGGCTGTTTTTAATGTTGCTAAAAGTACCTCCATTAGCTGTATTTAAAGCACTTTATCTGTTTAAATGGAATCTCAGTGGATAAACAATTGACTCTGTGACGGCCGCTGGTGCAGATTTTCCATAATTTTAGTTTCATTAGTTAATCCTTATTTCACTAAGTGTATCTAATATACAGTAAAGGAAACTGACAGGTCTGGGTGGAATGAGGGGTGTTATGTAATCCGATTATTCGTGGCCTGTGCTTTTTAGTGATCGGCACTGTTAATTCCACTTTTTTGGATGATTGATTTGTTGATCCATCATTTCATTAATTGATTTGTCTTGACATTTCTCTTTTGTATCGATGGATAGTATATCCACTTCAGAATAACTGTGACATGTAACTTTGACCGTTACACTGCACAGACAAAAGCAAAAAGAACTGCCTTTAAGATGAACTGAGGTTATGTTTAAGTGTCAGTTAGTGTCTAATTTAAGGATTTTTAGTTATAGTGAATATTTACTTAAGTATGTCACATATGTAACAATTAAGCTCTCTTTCTTGCACAGTGCAGTATGTAAATTAATTTCACATGGCAGTACCGAAGCCCAAGAACTGCCCTCATCTCTATCTTGTGCCACTGAAAGGCACATTGTTGTTTAAAGGAAGAGCTGGACATTTTGAGGAATATGCTAATTAACTCTCTTGATGAGAATTAGATGAGAATTTCAATATTAGTCTTGTGTCTGTGCATTAATTATGGAGGCAGGAGTCATTTAGTTTAACAAAATGACAGGAAGCAAAGGGAAACAGCAAGCCTGGCTGGTTAAACAAATCTGCCTACCAGCACCTCTAAAGCTCACTAATTAACACATATTTTGTTTGTTCAAACCTGTACACAAAGTGAAATGTAAAAACGATAAGTACGGGAGTTATGGAGTTATGCAGCTGAGCACAGTGACTTCCTGGATTTGGGAGCTAGTCGCCAAGAAAGAGTTACAACTCCTCATTAAACCACAACTTGTTTCTTTTACATTTCAAATTTTGCACGGATTAAAGCATAACATACGTCGTGGCATATTTTAGAGACATGCTAGCTGTTTCCCCCTGCTTCCAGTCTTTATGCTAAGCTAAGCTAATCGACTTCCAGCTCTAGCTCCAAATGCATAGACATGAGAGTGGTACTAATCTTTTCATAAAGCTCTTGACAAGAAAGCCAAAACATAATAATAGTAATACTTTTTTTGGGCCATTTGGGGACAGTATGTGGAAACAAGCTGTGAACACAAAGCTGACATTTTACCTTTTAAATTAAGCAGACTTATGAAACAGTTGGTTATTTACACGTCCAGCAGACACAGAGCAACATTAACATTCATTGGGAGTCGTGTTTCTGGCCATCAAATGAATGCAAGTCTGATATTCACTCTCCTTTTAGCTCTGTTTTGTTCTCTACTGACTCCTGAGGGAAATATCTGTCTCTTTAGCTGTTTAATGCTGCACCATGTTCACCAGCTAGTTGCTAACTTTATCTGTCTGCTGTTTGGTGCTGAGCAGCTGGTGTACGGTCCGTTTTTAGAGCTTTTCGCGGAAAACAGCTGCCTGCTGCGTCTGAAAACCAAAACAGTAAAGTTGCGGGCCTAAAAGCCAAAACAAAGAGCTGAAAGTCAGGTGCTAACTGTGAAATCTGTGGGTTCATCACCATGAGTGACCTCTGTCACATAAAATTAGCCATCTGATGCATTATTAATATAAAAATATTGATTATAGCCGCTTAAAAAGTTAGCTTTTATGCATGAATGTGATGCCTGATACGCTATTTTTCCTTGTAAGCGATGTAGCCTATTCTTACTGAATTCAGAACAACAGAAGAGCCAGAAATTACACTCAAATAGAGTGATTATTCGCCAGGTCCCTTGGGCAGTAAGTCCTTGCCACAAAATGTACCATGGGACTGGACAGAATCTGTATTTGTCTCAGCTGCAGCTCTCTCTATGAGGACAGCTGTCAAGGTCTTACATAAAGGAGAAGGATAGGGTGATAGGGGAGAGAGGAAAGGATGATAAGGAAGGAATGAGTGGCTGATGTCCAATTTCTCTCCTCCTGAAACCATTGCCAATCTATATACAGTACCTGAAAAAGGGAAGCAGGAGGAGCAGATGAGGAAAAAGATGGAGAGTGAGCAAAGGGAAAAATAAAAATAAAGAAGGTGACAGGGACTGTGACAGAGAGGGAGTCAGTTTAATTGCTTCGACAACCTTACCAGCCGGATTTAAAAACAGGAGCTGGGAGAAGGGGAGAAACTGAGAGGCTGATGGGGGCAGAACAAGGCCCAGTAATCTTCCAGAGAAGCTCCTATTATCTGCCGTGCTGTCTTGGAGTCGAGAGCCCGATCCCTGGGGTACAGCTTGTGCCTCTCCTCAGAGACAGACACGCATGCACACACACACACAGGTAAACCCACAACTACACACAGGAGGACAACTAAGACACAGACAGGTAATCTGACAAGCAGAGAGACATACACATGCAGCCGTGCAGACAGACGGGCAGTTAGAGGTGGGCAGGCAGACAGGCAGGAGGGCAGGCCGGCTATGCTCAGGCACCCAATGTCCCCAAGCAGCTAGAGATATTGCTGCTCCACTGAACAGCATAATGACAGTCTCTTCTACTTCACATGGGCCGGCCGATGTGAAAATCTACTCATAGTCGTTCTTTGCTTCAATTTCATCAGGAGAATACACTGTGGCGGGGCCCTAAAAGAGCAAATATGGGAGTAAATGACTGCAGGGATTAAGGAGGGGAAGTTTTTTTTTTGGCTGATTTGAGGGCAGGTTACTTTGGATTCTATCTACATGAGGGTAAATTTTCAGTTCCTCTATTTGGGCAGTATTGCTGGCTGCAGCGGAGATAAAGTAAGTTTGTGTGCGAGGGGTTTGTGCCGGGCAGATCTATCTTCAGATGAGCTGAAGACCCATATCACGCTCCACGGGGAGCTTAGAAGGGAGAGAGAGGTCTTTTGGTGAGGTCCTAACACACACACAGAAAGCACAGCCCATCCACAAGTAAGACAGATGAACAGTTCTTGCTAGCCGTTGCTATGGCTACTTTGTCAAACCAGCTCAAAGGTTTGAATTATAGCTCTGGATTCCCGCTGCAGTCCATCTTACACACACACACACTCACATTTAC
>NTHP01000050.1:1031444-1042259 GCA_003416845.1 Oplegnathus fasciatus | reverse complement strand
CCCCCCGTACTCAGTCAGTCACTCTCCTCCTTTCATTATCCAGATGATTCACACAGAAATTATATCATCTGGCGCAATGATGCAGACTCCGGAGTGTGATAGCATGTTTTATTTTGTCTGATAGGATGGCAATTAGCCACGTAATGGATGGGCAGCCTATCATACAAGGCTAATTAAACAAGCATTCACGCTACAGTAAGTGGGCTTTTAGTTGAGAGAGCCATCCGACCAGTTTCCTCCAGTGGTTCAAGGTGCTGTACAGGCCGCCACATCACATCTAGTCTCAATTTTTGGATTTCTTAAATTCATTTTTTATCTTGTTTTTACTTTTTTAAAATTTATTTTACCCGGATCCCCACCACAGCCGTGTTTGGTTTGAATTATTTGCTCAAGCCTCTCTTCCTTATGGTAATTTCTGTGTTTACCTGAATGTATATTTGCTTATATGGTGTGTTTCTCTGAAGGAAAGTGTGTACTTGCAAAATAACTGAAGAACTGTGAAATGAATCAATTAGGCTGTAACCACAGATAGGTGAATGTTACTTTTTCTTTGCTTTGTTTGAATAAAAAGAAATTCTGTGCACAATGCCTGAAGGTCTTTTATTTTTCATTTTCAAGATTGCATAGTGGCTATTGTGGTTTTTAAATTACAGTAGTTGCAGGATAGTGTGTTTTTTTTTGTGCAGCATAGACTCAAACTTTTAATGCACTATTCATTAATGTGCTTCTTCAGCAGATAGTGCGGCGAAGATAACCTCAGTCACTCACAGCTATGCCTCCTCCTTTTGGGAGGGAACCGAAAAAGACAAGAAAGCAATTATATCTCTACCACCACACTCATTTTCAGGTACTCCCTCTCTCCCTCTCTCTCTCTCTCTGTTCTCCCAGGCTGATGACAAATGGAGGAAGAGGAGCAGAGCTGCAGGTGCTGATGGCATGTGGGTGATGGTGGGTGGGAGGAGGGAGATCATGCTTCATTTCAGCTCATGTTATGGTGGGGGAGCAGCGCTGACCACAGGCACTGACAGTTTTCAGGGCTTTTAGCTCCTAAAATCAGACTTAATGGCTACATTTTAGAGTGAGGCAGCGACCGGTCAGACAGATCTTTTTCTGGTTGAGCTGCGCACCTTTCCTACCCTACAACTGACCCTGTAAGTGAGTGTCTCAGTCCCAGTAAATAAACCAGTTAAAGGGTCTATTCACCCAAAATATGAAAAAACATCTTTTATCACTTACCGCTAGTTGTGTCTAGCTACACATATACAGTAGATTAGGGAGACATTTAGAGTCAGACTTAAATTAAATTACATTTTTGCTAAGAAATCAGCATGGTGTTTGTTTTGACTTGTACACTTGCAGTATTTGGTCAAAACTGTAAGTACCAAAAATTGTTATTTATTTTTCTGCAGTGACAACGCCTCCTACATAGTGTTCTCCAGGGGGCATGAATTGTTGTTGACAATTTCTGTACAGGTAATTTCACTGATGCCACATCTGTATTGGCAGGCACTAAAAATAGTTTGTTACATCACTTTAACAGCCACACAGGCAGTTAACCAGTGGGGGGTCAACGCTCTTAACTGTATTTAGTTGTTGCTTAGTCCCTTCTGTGATTTGAGCACTTCCTATGTTACTTTGTGACTCTGAATGTTAGTTTCTCCAGAGTTTTTTTGTCGTGTTACTTGCCATTCACCACATTTGAACCCAGGAGAGAGAGACAGCTAATGTTAGCTAGCCCCCTCACTTCCTTTGTATAATATGGGACAAACACAGTAGAGCACTGCATTGGGACTGGGATCTCATGGGACCCAACGCAAATCTCGCAGGTGTGGGCGGTTTATACTTTGCTGCGGGAGTGGGCAGTCAAAAAATACACGGCGGGATTGTAGAAATTTGCTCTTTTATGTATGTCAATGATCACACAACGATTGAAATAACCGCTGGTTTATTAAGAATAAACACCACGGGAACACATCGGACATTAAGCAAGTCCCCTTACATGACTGTGAACTACACTGAACCCAAGCACGATCATTGGCGTTGCCATAGATACACATACCAGGTACGGTGGTTCATAATGACCAAACAGGACAAACATTTAGCCAAATGATCTACAAAAATCAAATCAAAAAGTGTTTAAATGCAGAGGAGGAGAACGTAATTTCACTATGTTATTACCGACAGGTACGCATCTCTTTATTAATACTACACAGTAAAATAACGTTCTTTTCCCCTTCGGGACGGGAGAAGACACAAAATCAATGTAACTCTAGCGGGCGGTAATGGTCAGAAATCCAGGGGGAGCGGGATTAAGAAAACAGTCCCGTGCAAGGCTCAAAAACACAGCACTGAGGTCTTGTCTACATGTAGACGGATATTTTTGAAAATGGATATTTTCTCCCTCCACTAAAGAAAGAAAGAAAATCTGTACTCACAACCTTTGTTTTATAAAATATTTCACAAGAAAAACACAAAAAAGAAACGCTCAAACAAGCAGTAGGGGGTTGTTGTGTCAGGCGTATGCTCATTACACAAAGCAACAGCGCCAAGTGAGGTGACGATGTCATCATTTTCCAAACGCTCCGTTGTCCACACGGTTACACAGAAACTGGAGTTTTGAAAAATCTGCAACTTAGAAGGCATTTTCAAAAATCTCCGTTTTAGTGACCTAAAACTCTCGTGTGTGGACGAGAGGCAGGAAAATATATGTTTTCAAAAATATATGTATATGTGCAGACAAGACCTGAGTGTACAGGAGCTGCAGATGACTCAGCAGAAGTTGAGATAACATGAATGAAAAATAACAGGTAGGAGCTAGCTTCCACTTTCTGAGTGGAATTTAAATTGTTATCAGCACAAATCCAACACTAAGTGGGCTTGTTGGGAAAAAAAAGGGGGAAAATGCATTGCAACAGCATTCATTGGCTATACAGTATGATGTTCTTGAGTCATTTGTGCACCACGAAAGTTGACAATGCGTCTCCTAGCAACACCGGCTCTCAGATGTCCATCAACCATTGCCAAGCTTTAAGCCGCCCACCTGGCGGCTTAAAGCTTAGAAGCTGCTCCCACAAATATGTCAAAAAAATGGTTTTATTGTATTTTGAAAAATGACAATAAATGCACAGTAGCTGCAGTATAAATATTGTTTGTTTCTTTACATAAAAAGCGAGGAGACTTAAAATTTCAGTTCAACTTTGTAAAAACTCAGCCGGTAACAACAGCCCTGTTATTCTAAAATAATTTACAAACATCACTGTCAGCAGGTGTCACAGGTACCATTTCTTCGGTAGAAACTAGTTTGAATATAAAATGTTTACACTGTCTGACTGAGGAATTTATACACGTAAATTTAAATGTAATTTTTCTATTCCATTGTATTGGAGTGGAGGCATGTGTAATTCTCGGACACAGACACCTCAAAACCTGGACAAAATAAACCAAAACTACCTGTATGGCTGAAGTTTGGGTGAATTGACCATTTAAACCAAAACAAATGGCTGGTGAGTGTGGTTATGGCTTGCCATGACGTCTCCAAGGCAGCTCATTGTCTGCTTCATGTAAGGATGTATTGTTATCGACTGAGTGTTCCTCTCAGACAGAGGTGTGATGTGGCCATCATACCGCTGATCCTGACAACACATTCACAACCTTGAGAGAGACATTCAAAGTGAAGGTGTGACGGCACCTACCTAGCTAATGGGAATACTGGCTGAGCAGGACTAAAAGACAACACATTGTGAGCCCGCTCATGAATAACATAAAGCAAGAGTGTCATTTAATTACAGAAATTCTCATACCTGTCTGTCCGCCTTCATCCTTACTTAAAAATGCATCAAGATATGTTGATGTACTCCAAATTATCTTTATCATGTAGTAAAAATCTTGAAGGAAACACTGTAATTTGATGATGAAATACACTTGTATGTAAAAAAAACCATTATGGATTCATCTCATACTTTATTCAAACCGAACTGAAAGCACCACAGCGCCATGTGATTCTTGACCTCATAAAGCATTTTAATCATTCTTAGTGGCTTATGATTTCTTGTTTTAAGACACACTAGAGCAGGTTTACAGCAACTCATGCAGGTTCCTGCTTCTTCAGGTTTGTTGACATAAAATAAATAAAAAGTCCAAAAGGATCTGGTTGAAATGATTTGTTTCCCTACAGAGGTCAGGAAAACTGAAAGCTGATGTGTTGACACTTGACTGGACTGCCAGTTCACGGCAGAATTTTCCTCTTCCTTGTTTTCCTACTGATGCTTGCAGGTGCAAATGCAATGTTGTACCTGCCAAGCAAGATTCACCACATTCTTTCTTGCAGCTGAAGCTGGTAACTTGTATAAAAATAGCTTTTAGTCATATTTGCTAAAACTGTCACTATGCCCTGAGGTACATGTACATGAGTACATGAGACAGATAATCTGTGGGAAAAAATCATGCTCCTCTGGCTCCACCTGCTGCACCTAAGGCCATTTGCAAGAATTCACCGCTCCCTAGTCAAAACAACCAATCAGAGCAGGAGGAGTATCTGACGGCGTGTCCTGCACACACTGCAGGCAACTCCCCTCCCCTGCACATGCGCGAACTCGGAGCAGATGCAATGGCGGACTTTTAAACAACCACCGAACAACCAAGCAGTGAGAAACCTGCCCATCCCTTCTTTGTCAACAACAGCTTACACAACAAATACAAGTAAACAGATGAAGACCAATGAAGAAAAGCCAGCTAAAAAGAAAGAATTAGATCAAGCGATGCTGCGGGGAGGGGCTTTGGAGGCGAGCTGGAGCGCAGCGGAGAGAGAGGGGGAGGGGCCTGGAAGTGGTACTCGTTCGTTTTCAAGCTAAATCCACTCTCTTCTCAATCTTACTGACTTCAGCTTTAAGAGGACTGACAAATTGTTGCCACTTGGTTAACCCTGAAGTAGTCTATTATGTTTCTTTGTTTGTTTGCATCTTTCCCACCAATGCTAGTGTGCTTGCAAATTACTTAAATTAACCCATTAACACAGCGTGTCATGACCGATCGTTCAAAGGAGTGAAGAACAAACCAATTTGGCACAAGATTCAATCTCTCGCATCACAAAATATGAACGTGCATTCAGCCTGGAAATGTGGATTCAATTGTTCACATGCAGTTTAACACTAAGAGCACATTCAAATCTCAAATAACAAGTGAAGGATCCAGAAAGATCCTGTGGCTTTTTCTGAGGTTTTCACATATCTTTTTTCTGTTAAAGGTATGCATTTCAGCATCAAAGTGTGTCATATGTTGTGCAGATTGCAAATCCCTCTGAGACAACCTGTAATGCTGTGCTATATAAAATCAACTTGACTCAACATGAGAGGTGCTAATGGGTGTGTAAAACACTATAGAAAAGAGGCAAACACTGTATTTTTACAGTATTTTTTTCTTTTTTTTAAGTTCTAAAACTGAAATTCCTGTTTCTTAGTCTTTTGCCCCCCTTAATAAAAGGATTTTTATTCATTCTGAAGTGCCTGAAGTTTGATTTCTATACACTTAAAAGACACAATTATTTCATTCCTCCTAATTGACCGTTCACTAAACCCCAACCCCGAACAGCGATTGTCCAATCATAGCTTAGCATCCGTAGCATAGCACAGTAGGTATCAAGCTTTGGATTTCTTCACATGCTGAAGGTGTGTGCATGTAAGTTTGGAGGGTGGTGTCTTTTATTACCGACTTTCCAAAACCAAAAACACAACAGCACAAGTGTAAGCATTGGATTAAACTGTGTGTTTATCTTCTAACGTAAGCTGCATGTCCAGCTAACTAGCTCAACCCTAATAGGCTAGCATTATTTCTGAAGGCTGGGGGCATGTCATTAGCCAACTTTATTATTATGTGGGGCTACAGGTTACATTAGAAAAATATCTGTTCAGGACTGGAACATGAACCGGGAGCCAAAGTGCTAAAATATCAGAGTTAGCACCTCTGTCCTTTTCTTTATTTAGTTTGGGAAAGTTTACCGTCTCATAACTCCAGCCAAATTCATCGGTTATTCCTCATCCCAAATCATTTTCTCTTGTTAAAGTGAAGCTACAGTTTGAAAATAAAAACATTAAAGCATAAGTCTAACCACTGTGTTGGCTGTATATTTTTCTATTGTAAGCATCCAACCATCCAAGGGTTACGTTAGAATGACAAACATTTTAAGTATATTTTTATTTTTAATATTGCACTATAATTATAATTCCAGGGCTAACTAGCTTTACCCTGCAAAATGCATTTTATTTCCAGGTATGCTATGGATCACCTGCTGGATGTTGACTTTTTGACTGAGACAAGTAGTTTTAGTATTTATTTATTTATAGTAGTTTTAGTTTCAGTTTCAGTATTTTAGCATTATCATGTATGTAGCCATCATGTGCACACTTTCACAGGCTTTTTGTTTTAAAAAGAATCAGCTGGAAACAAAAAGTCAGCTTGAGACATAATTTACAACCAACTCACAGAGTTTTAGCATTAGCATCAGCTTGCTCTAGGTAGCTACAGCTGATAAAATCTGCGAGCGACAGTCACTATTTCAGCTGACAAGTTCCACGGTTGTCGGCCAGAAATAAGAAGCCTGCTTTCTTTGTGAAATCAAAGACCCAATGTTTCAACACTTACTGTGACTTTTGAGTAGCAAATCTGCTGCCATTGTCATTGTAAACTGAGGACACTTCATTGGGTTTCTCATCAATCTATAAACTTATTGTAATTGTATTATTCTTGCTGAGTCCTCTAGACGTACAAACGTAGCCCATGACAGTGGCTTTCATCCAACTCAGTTCAGAAGCTCACAAAATCAAAAATGTGACTGTTTTTGGTGAATATATTCTGGCAGCTTTGCAAACATAAGATGCTTGTTGGTCCTGTCTGTATCTGAGCTTAGCAGCTACACTGAAGACTATGGACGATGAAGTTGTCATGCATTTTATATTTACTGTAGCATTTATCCCTTCGCAGCCCTGCATTATTAGGAACATGAAGGAGATACAAGATATCATACACTTGTACATGTAAGAAGAGCAGATTGCTTTTCATATCTGCTGCAACAGTGCAGTGATACTCAGCTGCTCTTGGCTCAGAGAGAGAGAGAGATGGCTGGAAGACTGCCTTTCTTCTTGAAAGGATTTAGGAAAGCTGAAACAATGACTAAATTAAAGCAATTTTTTTCCCCCCCCTCTCTGGCTCTTTCTTCCACTCCACTCCTTCTTTCTCATCTCTCTTTTTCCTGCTATCATCTTTCAATCTCTGTCTCTCTGTTTTTCTGATTGATACACCCATTTCACGAAGATTTCACGCTTGAGGAATCCCAAATGGGTCTCCTCTCATGACAAACAGATCAATTTTTATAGACTTGAAAGTTGCTGGTCTTGAAAATTGTTTGACTATCTTCAAGACACCGCAGAGTTTTGTGGCAGCTCTCTCTCTCTCTCTCTCTCTCTCTCTCTCTCTCTCTCTGGGCTCCGTCTGAGTCATGGGCTTCATATACTGTTGTTGTGTCGGTGTCATAAACCATTTATGAAATTGCTAATATCCGTCGCCGCCTAGATATATTTCGCGTAACCTTTCACACTCAAATGAATTTGCAAAGGTGAACCACAAAATATGTCAAAGGGGCCAAAATGCTGCATTTTGAAGAGTCTGAAACATTGTTAAATATGCTGACACAAAGACCTGCATGATATGCTTTATGGTNNTGGAGGCTTGTAATGTAAACAGCAGGTGGCTGAGCCTCTGAGCACTGTGGCTGCTGCTGCAAAAATAAGATGCTTCTAAGAGATCCACCTGCCTCTTTGAGATACCACTGGCAGCCTGGAGTCACACTTTAGCCTGCTAACATATGCACACACACACACTCGCAGAATCAAACCCACATATACTGTACGGAAACACACAAAGAAATGCTAGAATGCAAAAACACACAAAATATGAACACTTGTACGGACAAAAAATGCACGTGTCTGCAAGCGCGCACACACACAAACAATGTAATTAAAATGCTCGTGTCTCCACCTGCAGTGATATTCTTCTGAGCAGATTTTCACAGTGAGCAGAGCAGTCATGTCTCTAAAAACGCTTTGATCACAGCGGGATCCTGCGGTGGCAAGGTGAGCAGCACATTTACATCTCATTCACAGAGTACACAGCAAGGTGAGCCTGCCCGCCTCACTGCTCCTGTCTGCGTGTGTGTGTGTGTGTGCTTGTGCATGCTTGCTTTTCATTCTCCATATTATGTCTCCTCTCTTGTACTGTTTTGTGTGTGTAGGCACCCGTGTCTGCACCAGCACGAAAGCCAACAAGTTTTCAGGAGGCATTTTTTTACAATATGACTTAATACATATATGCATCGCGTATAGGCAAGTTAAAGTTCCTCTCCCAGTAGGCCTTGTAGAATGAGATGTTGCTGGTTTTCTCTTATGACTATATTGGTTGGGTTATGTTTTGCTAGCAAAGTGGTTTGTGTGGCGTTTGCACTTTCTTCTTCTGCAGTGCTGCCAACATTTCCTACCACTTCAGACTGCATACTCAGTTGTTTTCTGATCAAAAAAGTATTCACCCCGTAGAAAGAAGCCCCAGATTATATAGGCTCAAATAAATTACCTGATGTAAATACTGACGGCTTAATGAATAAAATATGAACAAGGTGTAATGGAAAAGAGCTAATTCCTGATATTAACGTGGGATTTTTGCTGTCCTAACTCAAGGGCATTTTTGTGCCCTTGTAATTCCTCACCCTGCGTTTAACTCCATGCATTTGACCAGTGGTGTAGTGGTGCCTGGAGAAGTGGGTATATTCTTAATTTATGCCCCAGATTTTTGGGGGGGTGGCCCGTCCAGCAAAGGATAAATACCCAGTGTTATAAACAGTGACATGTAGGATTACTCTTGCATATTTAGTTCACCCAAAAATGGGCCAGTAGTATTTGCACATTGTCACTTAACTTCTGCTGCTTGACTTCAGCGAGTAAGGATCATTATGAAATTAACATTAGCCACAGGAGAGGCACAGATTTTGCTATCAATACTGGCCCACAGACTATAGGGTGAGACAACTGCATAATTATACATATTGAGTGAACTATTCCTTATTCTTTAGTCCTTCCACACATGAAAATTGGACAACTATTCTCTCACCCTGCAAGTAGTTTATGGGCCAGTATTTTCTTTTATAAACTGTCTCTAGGAACACCTGATTTGCAACAGATAGTGTAGACCAGAGTGTGCCACCATTATAAAATTAACATTATTTGTCAAGGGGCAGTTTGCAAATATTACTGGTCCACCACAGGCCTAATGCATGAATATAAGATATATTCAAGATGAGGCAAACATGGTGTTTCAGTCAGAGATAAGTTTATTTATAACAAACATTCAGAATGACACAGCCGATTTTCAAAATAAAATATTTCAAAACTGAATTTCACAATTCTCCATACTAATACTAATACTAACAATTCATTTGTTTTTCAATTTTACCCCCTAAACAGTCGGTTACACGCAATGTGGCTGTATCCGTGGCTGTCTGCCTGGACTGTCCGTAGCCTATTTCAGAGCCAGAGTAGGGCGGGTCACACCTTTGCCATCCTACGAAAAAAAAAAATCCTCTGCGGATCCTTGCTGAGGTGACAATTGCAGATGGGGGTCAGGAAGTGATTTTCTACAAAGGAAGCACTATCACAAGCTCTCAAAATGCCAAAGGTTTATGGTTGCTCAAATCGATCAAACCGAGAAACCATGATGAGATTTTATCGAGTACCAAAAGTTGTTATTTACAAGGGGGGGAATGCGAGAAATTGACCAAAAACCATCTGCAAAAATGGCTTGCGAACTTTCGTCTGCGGTCGGGAGGAGCAGAGTCGGATAATGCTCGTGTGTGCAGTCACCACTTCGTCAAAGGTAAAGTAACTTAACATCTAAACTAGCACAGTATGGGCTTTCCTCCATCTTGTCACTTCCTGACCCCCATCAGGATTTTGCACCTCATTGGAATCAAGTGACTGCAAACAACCTATAATAAGGCACTACTGAATGATGCACACCAGATGGGATTTAGAAGTGGTATATGCAATGCCGACTGAAAAATAAGTAGGCATACACCGTATAACTGTGTATACCCTGCACTACACCACTGCAGTTGACTCAAAAACATCTTAATCTGACTCCACCTGTGTTCTCCGGTCCGAGTCGAAGTGTAAAGTGTGTTTTTGTGCGAGGGACCGTTAGCAGAATGTGAGCAAACCACAATTTTCAGGGCTGTAATTCTCCATCTGTCTGACTAACAGGACTTTTTGACACGAGAAACGACAGAGGCCTTGAGTGTGTGTGTGTGTGTGTGTGTGTGTGTGTACTACGGATGACATCATTTACAAGTCCACTAAATCCTGAGCAGGCAGCCACATAAGCAGCCAGAATGGTGGATTGTGCTCCGGAGAGCAATGACTCGTAACACTGATGGGGGGACAGTAGGTGGAAGGACAAGTTGAGCTTGATTTACTTCTCGGCCAACAGTGGAGTCGCTCTGCCTGCTGAGATGTTAACATCAGTCCTCAGTTCATGCTTTGGTCTGGTTGCATTCATCTCAGGGAAATGCACAAATCCAGTGAAAGAGGTGAAATTGAAATGATTTAGAAGAAAAGAGCAAAAGAAAAATGGACAAACCAATCAGCTAACTAGCTAAATGAAGGCGCAGCAGGAAGTTATGATGCAGGTTTACCTGGCAGAAGAAGTAGGTGCAGAGCCCCGTGGTGGCCATCTGCAGCCATCCAGGTCTAATCAGACCAGGCAATGATGCACTGTTCG
>NTHP01000050.1:989156-1015490 GCA_003416845.1 Oplegnathus fasciatus | reverse complement strand
GTGCTATAAAGTTGCATTATGGGAAGGATCCAGGATTTGGGGATGTGACCCAAACTATGGGCTGAAAGTCAGGATATTTTGGCTTTGGTTAGATGAGGAGATTGATACCAATCTCATGTCTGTCCCATAAATATGAATCTAGCTTAGCTTAGCTTAGCACAAAGACTGGAAACAAGGGGAAACAGCTAGCCTGGCTCTCTCTGAAGGTAACAAAATCAACCTACCAGCAACTCTAAAGCTCACTAATTAACAAAACTAATAACCACGTTTGTTTAATTAAAAAAAAAAACTTACCAAAAAAGGTATAAAAATGACATGGCGGTTTAAAGAGGGGTTATTTGCTGGACTATTTCTTGGCCAGACACAGTAACTTCCAGGAAGTTACACAGCACAAAAACCCCACTTAAAACCACAAATTGTTGTTTTAACACTTTGGTTTTTGTACAAATTAAACAAACAAGATATAACATGTTATTTAATGAGCTTTGGAGGTGCCGGTAGGCAGATTTTGTTACATTTGGACAGATCAGGCTAGCTCCTTTCCCCTATTTCCAGCCTTTGTGCTAAGCTAAGCTACTGTAAACTAAGCTAAGCTGATGGAGCGGCATCAATCTCCTCATCGAACTCTCAGCAAGAAAGTGAATAAGTGTATTCCCCAGAATGTCAAACTATTCTTTTAAAAGTCTGTCTCTCACAAGCCCCCCGATACTTAATAACTCTTTAAGATCTGCATGACAAGTGCAAAAATAACCTTGCGCTCTGAGGTCACATGCAGGTGAACTTCAGCACCTCTTGAACACAACTTAAGTCTCCTGATTATAAACTCTGTATCTCCAACCTCTAACCTTCAGCACAGAAATAGATGGAGCGCGATCGCTCTGCTTCCTTTACATACTCTCATACATATGCTATCTTGGAAAGTCTCACTTATTAACTCGGAGCGTCCTGATTTATGTATTGGCATATAATCCAGAGCGACTCCATCCACTGTATGCATGTCATGAATCCATAAGTGTCTCTAATTTGGGATGGAGAAAGGAGAGCTGGAGCAAGGTCACCCCAGCTGTGTTCTTAATCATCAGCTGGTCTGGATGAGGTTAAGAATGGAAATTGGTTTGGCTCTGTAGTGAATCTATTATCATATCTCCTCACCCCTCCGCCCCTCCTTCTTTGTTTCTCATCTCTGTTAGACACCATTTTACATCTTGCCCGTTCTCCTCGTCTATCTGTCTCCTCTTTGTCATTCACTCTTTTCCTCACGCTGGCTTTTTCTCTACGTCTTTCTCTCTGTGATGTAAAAACTGCCTCAGCATATTGATAATGGGATTTATTTAAATAGCCCTCCTTAAAGCGAAGGACATTCTCTATGACATCTGCAGTTATTATATCGAATCATGTAGGTGTCTGCATTATTCCTCTTCTCCCACTGGTCTGTATAATCCTCAACACACTTGCTGACCAAGAATCAGATGCTTCTTCTGTATTTTTGTTATCAGCATTGTCTTCGTCAATTATCTATCAGCTTGCTGCAAGGAAGGGGGGAAAAAAGAAATCCACTTTCCTTCTTCATCCATTCACATGACTGAGAGACAGTTCACACACAGTATGAGGTTTACTTTTCACTACAAACACTTGTTGGTTCATTAGGAGCCTGTCGGAGTGACTGACTGACTGTGCCTTGTTAGGCTGATTAAACCATCGCGTCTAATTAGGGGCTGTATCACGGCTCAGTTCACAGCTGCTGTAGCATCAGAGAGATAGAGGACACACTATAAGCATTAAAATTCCTGTGCCACCTGAGTACAGAGTCTGGCAGTGGCCATCACTAAGAAAGTGCCTACAGTGGTGGTAAAAACCTCCTCCTTCATGTGTGCCTGATAATATCCAATAATCCCTCCAGTACACATACTGATGATCGATTACGGTTCAACTCAGTTTATCATACTTATTAATTCCACTTTGTGTATTCAGTAAACACTAAACGAAGGAAAAAACATCAATAAACCGATGCAATCAAGCAGACACAACTAATTATAGCATGTGAGGGAAATGAGAAACTTGCTGCAGGAACTAAATAAAACACGTTGATTTAAAAAATACTTTTAACTTGTGGGGGTATGTTAATTTGTTCACTGATTATGACACAAAATAATAAAAGAGTGAGGGTAAGAATTAACAAAACGAAGTGTGATGTCAATCAAATTCAACACTATGTGATGCATTTAGCTTCATAATTTAGGAGAGAAAAGGGATGATACATACGGAAGCCGAGAACGGCCGTGCTTGCAATTATGTTTTTTTAAATGCCGTTAACTCGAGATCACGAGTTAATTCATCTCATTACATCGAGAAAACAAAAGATTGTTTCCTCTTATTACTGATAATGTTTAAGTGTTTATTTATTTGTGTTTACAGTCAACAGGTGTCTGTAGGAGATGTTGAGATGCTGTGGGGGTCATTATGTACAGTGGGACGCGCTCGCAAGTCTCACGGCAAACCAGATGGCCTTAATAATGTCTTTACCTCTGCCATTATAATAGGCTTTATTTGAGCAGGTGCTGGCTGAAGCAGAGAGATGGGAGTTGGTCAACCTCTCGTCTTTGGCTGCTATAAAACAAGATTGTCTGCTCCAATGACGTAACTGCAGCAAACAAAACTACACATTGATGTTCAGTTATGGATCCTCCCCGACTGTCATGACAGAAATCAGGTGTGATCAAATGAACCAGACATTCATTTTTGAGTTCTCCATAATTATCTCGTTATCTTGAGAAAACAAAAGTCGTTTTCTCGTGATCTCGAGATAACGGCATTAAAAAAATAATTGCAAGCACGGCCGTTCTCGACTTCTGCAGATACAGTACAGGGCTGCAACTAACGATTATTTTTATTTTTGATTAATCTCCCGATTATTTTTCACATTAATTTATTAATCGTATGGTCTATGAAATGTCAAAAAAATGTGAAAAAAAACTCCCCAGAGCCCGAGGTGACATCTTCAAATGTTATTATATTTTATTATTTTGAATTATGACAATTATTTGAGAAACTGAAACCAGAGAGTGTTTGGCAACATTTTACTATTTTTGCTTGAAAAATGACTGAAATGATCGATTATCAGAATAGTTGCCGGTAATTTTTCTGTTAATCAATCAATCATTTCAGCTTTAGATAGGAGTTCATGTTTTTGTGTCCTCTATGATTCACTGATGCAATATCCAACAGCCCACACGCACACAGCCAAACAACGACAGAAGAACAGAGGATAAAGATCCTGGATGTTTGTTTGGCTAATGCTGCGGATGATGGCTGAAGAATAGAAAACCTTGAGATTCAGCACATTCAGACAGCACTAAAGTGTTTGCGCACAGCCAGTTGCATCTGTACGGGAAAAGAGCAGCTCTGTCCAAACTGATGTCGTCACATTAAAGCACACATCTCAAAACAACAAAAGATATTCTCTGTCCTCTCTTTCTTGAGAAGTTTGTTTGCCCCACAACATCAGAGGAGCGTTCTTTCCAAGGACTTATTTATTGACTTGGCACTCTTGGATGTGATTTTCACTTGAGAGGACATTTTTGTGAGTCCACATCTATCCTGCAACAGCAGCGCGGGGTTTGCAAACAGTTTGGCAGAGCAGGAAGTGGACAGAGTGCAGAGAAATGTTCATAGTGTCAAGTGGAGGTCAGAGACAACATTAACCTTTCATTGCCTTAAGAAACAGAGTTCTGCAAGGTCAAAGAGGTTATGTTACGAACTGTGACCTGAATGCAGTTGGCCTGCACGGTCAAAACTGTGGGTGTTGTTTCGCTTGGAAAAAACAATCATGTTTTGCTTCATTTTGGTTTAATTTAAGGTCTTCAGGGCTCGTAGACTGCGAGTTCTTAGCCCTTCATCCCTGAACGCCCCACACTACTGCAAACTGCTTAAATTGATCATCTTTCTGGCTGTTTATTCAACACAACTGCTAGAAATGTCCACTTTTCAAATCACAGTTCTTTACCAGGCTGCAGTAGCGTGATAGCCAGCTAATGAATTACATGAGCAGATGTTAATTGTTACATTAAAGCTATCGATTTGGTGGCGAGAGAGTTCCTCAACCTCACCCAGCAACTGATTCGGGTAACGAACTGACACAGAAGTAATACAGGAACAGCACTGACATATAGAGCCTGAACAACAAAAGAAATGTTGTACACAGATGATTTTTATTAACTGTAATTGTATGGGAATGTATTCTGTCCAATATCCCTGTCAGTTAATGCATCATTGTGATATCTGTGTAATTACAAAGCAAATGCACAAACAACAGGCAAAACACAGTGACCTTTGCGAATCCGATTATGCTGACGCAACATGTTTCTCTCAGTTTTCTAAGATGTTACCATATGTTCCCACTGTGAACAACGTGATCAGCAAGTCACTAGAGGTCCATTCATTTCCCACAGAGCTCAGCGAGCTGAGACGCTCAGCCAACAGGATGACAGAGAACAGACTTGTTGGCCGGAAATACTTGGACGCAATGAGGGGAGCAGCTCAAGAAAATGAAGTGATAAAAACAGAGTTGATGAAAGTAGAAATGAACTGAAAAATTTGCTGTTAAAAGTTTAAATTGTTTTGAAAAAAGGCATGAATGGTTGATTAAAAAAGATTTGGAAAAGGCAGATACAGCATTAATTACGACATTAATTTGGAAACTTTATCTTATCATCGAGCTCCGTTCACTATCTTTAAATGTTTGCACTTGTGTGGATGTTTATCATCAAACATCATGACTTCTGTTCTAGAAAAAAAGTTTTCAGCAATGTTATTTAATGGCCAATACATTTTTGGTGTCAATATGGTGGCATACACAGCAACAGGCAGAACATACAGTCTCAGTCCAAACGAGATGAGCAGAGCATCGTCAGCCCTTGACCAGTGGCTTCAAAATAAAAAGTAAACATCTTCACACCTTCACATGACTTTGCACTACACATTTTTGCTGACGCGGGCTTCCTTATTGTGTAATTTCATTTAAATTGTCTGTTTTTCAGTCACGTGATGATAAACAAATGGGAAAACTGGAGTAATATTTAACATGAAACAGAAAATCATAGGCAACATTAATATACCCAGAGGTCTGCTGTTGCTCAACAGATAGCAGGCACAACATGAAAACATGTTCACATGTTTTTTTGCAAATTAAGGTTTAAGAACAAGAAAAATCACCTAATTAATTTACTTTGGACTAAAAGTATTGAAATAGTGGATAACCTTGTCAGAGACCCACACTGTTATGTTTATTGTTGAAGAAGATGTCTGTGTCTTGTGCGAGGTGGGGTGGTGGTCCAATATGGCTTAACTTTGAGGGCCCCTGTCTCCTGACTGGTTGATCATTCAGGTTAATGAAACCTCCTTCTAACACTCTCTCATACAGGTCAACATGTAGAAAAAAATTTGTTCAGATCAAAAGTCAGAAAGTGCTCGATTTCTGACGGAATGACCCAAAATGCCAGTGCAAATGGTGAAGGATAAATACTCATTATTAGTGCATACAATGAAAGATGTTTAAAGCTGCACTAATCAATATCTTTATATTAACAATGGGACTACAAATGACGAGCAAGGTGTTGCTCGTGGTGACAAACCAACAGAGAATTATCAGCCAGTGCAACTTCGTGTTTTAGCGTCTTGCAGCTTATTGTTTTCGCTTAGCAACTCTCATCGTTTCCAGCTGCAGTAAGTTGTTTTTAGCAATAAAGCTCTGATAAACCCACTGTACGCTACCTGCTCAACACCAAACAGCAGACAGACAAAGTCAGCGACTAGCTGGTGCACAAAGTTGAGCATTTAGCAGCTAAAGAGCCAGATATTTTTCTCAAGAGCTGGTGGAGACCAAAACAGAGCTAAAAGAAGAGTGAATATTGTCCTTACATTTATCAGGTGCATTTCCACCTGGAAAGCCTGCAAAATGGTTGCTTACAGCCATTCAAAACCTTCCACTTCACTACAGACTGAGACAATACCTAAATAGTGGAGTTAAAATGTTGCTTGGGGAATGGTTGCATCACTGGGGGTTGATGTTAACACATAAAGTTATGATAGAAAACACAAAAGCAGCGATAAATACATGATATGTTCAAAACTTTGTGGCTCCAGGCCACGTGCAATCACAGCCTCTCACACCTCCCATTACCAGGCATTATAGCAACACATTGGAGAAGACGTGTGAATGCACAGTGAGAAATTATCCCAATTAACCCATTCATGTCTGAACTACATTAAAACTGCCTCATTATCCAAATTGTTTGATCCAAAATGAGGGGGTGGGGGTGGGGGGTGGATCATTTCCCATTGTGCTTGCTTGCATGATGGCTAACACGCCCTGTCAACATAGCCATGGTTTTAAAAAAACCACACAAACATGCGGTCTGATAATACAAACAGATGCTACAAGAAAGGCGTTGCATCCTAAACATCAGTTATACACAATTTACTTGATTTCCTACTCCTCCTGCAGTTGAATGAGCTTGCGAATGAGTCAGTGCAGAAGATATCAATAGCAGGAAATAACATGATTCACTGCACTGTAATTAGAGATTCAGTGAGATGAAAAGAGAAGATTTGCTCTTTGACACCGGTCACCCACAGAGAAACACAAATACTGTCTAAATGTCATCAGGCACACTGTAGCTACAGAGCCTTGTGTGAGAGTGTGCACAGTGAATTCATTATTTTCATTTATTTTCACCTCCCGCGTCATTATAACTCTGTCAAAGGGATGTGACGCACAGAAGAAGAGAAATTGGAAAGTTAAAAGTCACAGCCAAAGAAAAGTGTTCGATTTTTTTCTTCCCGCTCTCCGGAACAAACAGAGTCCAGTATTAATTTGTTTGAGCAGATTTCTGTGATGATCAAATGGGACAATCTCTCTATTATTTATGACGAACTGGTAGATTGAAAACTATCTGCTGCTTTATCTCTCCTCCTCGGACTCGGTGGCTGAAGCTATCAGAGCACAGATCAGTAATTACTGCAGGTTGTCAACAATTTATCACCGGGGTCCCGCGGGATCCTGCACGCATGCGCACTCGCGCTCACACACACACACACACAAAAGTATGCACACAATTGCACACACAAAGTCACACACATGCATGGAGCCTCAAAGACACACAGGTGTCAGCGTGACAGTACATTACCGCTCTGTCCTTCGTGATAACGCTGAGTGCCTTGAGGAAGGTTTCATATGGCTCTTTTAGAGACTCACAGGCAGCAACAGCCACTCATTTACTGATATGTTTGTGGAGTGGTCTGCAAATTGGTTTCTATAAATATCATGTTGTTTTTTTTTATTCTATTAGTTTTCATTTTGCAGGTAAACAAACCTCTCACTTCAGGGCGCTACGCAACATTAACATAAAAACCAATTAAATTAATTATGTTTTGCCCATTGATTAATTTTTACAGACGCATGTTTATTGAGTGAGTGTAACATTAAATTTCGTTTTTTTACACTCAGTGGAAGAAGCCGGTTGTCCAACTGTCAACAGCACATCAGAATAATTCTGTTATGGATGTTGAACAACACAGCAATCCATCATCAAACGGCGAAGGTCACGTTGTAAGTCATTTCCTGTGCAGTTCACACCTCACACACAAACACGTGAAAGTGCGCACTGACGCAGGCACACAAACCCTCCGTCACCGTACTGTTAAATTTGATTTATGAAAAGTGACAACAGCATCAGTGTTTTTAATTATTAATAGGGAAGAGTCCATGGGAGTCATCTCTCAATCCTCCCACAAAGGTAATGGGGTTATTTGTTGTGGCGGAGACCCTTAAACTTTGATTCATTTGACAACCGTCCCTTGTGTCAAATGGAACAGCAATGGCAAGGTAGATAAGGAGGCTATTCCCAGTGATCCGGTGACATTGACCCGTCTAACTGGAAGGTACATGCACTCACACACGTGCACATTCACAAACGCGGGCTGCACACACACATTTAAACCCATTTAATCTTCCAGCCGGCGTTGCAAGTCCTCTTATTGAGATACAGACACTATTACAGGAGCTGAAGGTCAAGGGGTGACCCCTTTTAAATTGCACCTCAGTTGGACTGAATAAAAAAAAAAAACATTAAGAGGTTCAATGAAAAGGTTAAGTGATCCTACTCACACTGTAATATCATTCCATAAAACCGAATGTCAACAGTCTTCATATTTCATGTTTATTCAGATTTAAAAATATAACTGTAAATGCAGTTTCACGTGGTTGCACACTGTGTTTATCATTCAAGGCATCAGTCATGCTGCACAGGGGTAGGCATAAAGGCACAGCGCTTCAATCTGCACTAATTACAGCCCTACTGTGAAGGTACACTGTACACTGAAACCTTTTCACTGCTCCTCTTGCAGGACTGCAGGAGCCCAGAACAAATTAGTCTAATGGCTGGAAAGTGCCTTCTAAGCAGTGGCAGAGGTCAACCAGCTGGAAATACGCTCAGGTACGCTGGACAAGGACAAAGCAGAATATGGCTCATATCACTGACTATGGATCTGCCTGAAAGGTGTTTCTGAACAGTGGACATGCACAGAATCAAAGGCTGATTAGCATAATATCAAAGTGACATACACTCGACTGCACAGATTTGATTTTGATGTATAAATTAATTGAGGAAGCACTAAATTGACCGTTATAGTTCCTGTTCCTGGACATATGCAGTTTTAAAGTGATAACATTGGCAAATTTACCACAGAAATTCTTAGTAATTTTTGAAACAGTGGGTTCTTGAGTTCAGACATCGGTAGACAAAAGCAGGCTTCTCATTTCTAGTCCGCCGGCGTCCATTTTGTCAACTGAAATGACAACTGTTTCTGGCAGATTTTATTAGCTAACGTTATAGCTAGCTAGACCATTGCCCCTATTCTGTTTATTTAAAATATATTAATTCAGAATTTCTAAAAATAAATGGATCATACAATTAGAGTGTTTTTCATGGCGTTTGGAGCAGGCAGCCAGCACAGCCAAAATGTTTACCACTGTGTGAGAGAGCGCGGGCCAGAGCGAGCTTGATGTCGTCGTAAGTAAGGCAAGAAGTATGGCATGCAACTGAACGCAGAGCTGCCTCTACGCCTGTACGTCACAGCCTGCAAAACAGCTCTGCCCCAAGTGCCTTATAACTGTACCAAATCCGGACATCCGCGACTAAATTAGTTTGAAAGAAAATGCGGCAATATCTTTGAACTGCACCTATACATAGCATCACAAATAACAATAATATTAAGCTTGTCTGAGCATTTATGAGTTATGCAGTGATGTAGTTATCAGCAAGGTAAACAGACTGTCTTTTCCGTGTAAGGAAACCATACCTTTATGGCTGCACTCATCATCGTTTCCATGGACACAGTGAATAAACAAGGCTGCACAGATGCTGTGAAAATTAAATTATCTGACTTATTTCAACTAATTTTCTGTTCTTATTTATAAAAGAGACTAAAAAATATGGGGGGAAAAATATATATAATATTATTTATTCAATATGTTAAGGGAAAATAATACAAGTATAAGTAGCACTGGTTAGTTTACTTCCTCTTTGGGCAGAGATGTTTGACAGTGGAATGTCATCCAACTTTCTGCGTAGGAGCGTGGACTGAACAGCCACAATGGGTACATGCAAGTTTTCCGAGGTACGGCTTGACAATCCCAAATATAAAGTCTGTTTGGCTAAGGGTTCCAAATGGGGAAAGAAAGCTAGATTCAAACTTTGAGTAAAATCGTTCGACATCTCCAACATGGGGGAGGCGGCAGTTGTAAGCCGTATGATTTGTATGAGCTACAGTACCAAGCTACAATCATCTGGCAACTATTTGGCAACATCATAGCATACATAGTCAGAATGTAACATACATGATAACAGTTTAAAACCATGTATTTACATAATAAATATCTAGCTATCTGTACTCAGATGTCAAATATGGTCTGAAAAATCTACCAAGAAATCTGGAAATTTGAGTCTGAAAAAGGATGGAGTTTTGAAATGGAAAGTGTGCGGGAACCCTGAATTAAGCTGACGTTTGCTGCACAGTCACATGACATCGTGCTAAAAGATTGACACTAAAGCCGCATGTCCCAGACAAAAAGTTAACATCCTCACCAGCTGATGATCCACGTAGAAGACATGGAAATACAGAAGCATTATTTTATTCTAACATGATGGACAATGAGGACTAATCAATCAATGTGTATGGGAAACCTAACACTGTCTTGAGTTTAAAGTTCTCCAAATCCAGAGTTGCCATTGCTAAGCTATTGGATAATCGCTGTTTGGGAGACGGGGTTAAGCTAATGGTCAAGTGATAAAACCCTTTTCATCTTCTGCAGGTAGCTAAACTTGCAGAACTGTGACTAACTTCAGTTTATTATGAATATTCCCTCCACATTAGTTTTCCTTACCCATCTTGATATGTACCAGTATTTGAATGTCATTTCAGCTTAAAAATCTCATTACCAGTGTGTTACTACATGCTACACAAACAAAGTCAACCGTGAAAAAGTAACCAGGAAATCCATCTCTGCCTGTCTAAGATCACGCCGCTATCTATTTGTTTATCCCTCAGAATGCATCAGCAAACCAAATTAAAACTCATATCTTTGTGCTCCAGGCTTCCCAATATTATTTCCAATCAGGAAGAGAATTATTCAGCGTTGTGTGACTAGCGATCTGTTATATTTGTAAACGGTGAGGCTGCATCACCAGCATGGGAGGGTACAGTAAGGACAAGATTAAATATTAATTGCAAAGTTATTTATACTGCATATTCATACTTATCTCACCTACTGAAATGCATGCAGTCTGTTGCTCGGCAAGAGCCCTTAATTTCTGTTCTGCAGCTACCAAGCCGCAAAAACATCAGCACTAAAAATGTATTGCAATCATTTTAAAGTTTATTTATTTAAGTTTTACACGGTTTTATAACTAAACATTATAAGCATCTACTGCCGCTTCTGGTGTTCTCATTCACACAGGATTTGAAAGGAGCAGGTGACACTGAAACCAGCTGCCTGTTGCACCTGCTGGATATGCATTCAGTGATAGATGAGGGTCAAATCTTGTACGTTTGACACTAAAATGGGTCTTTATTTAGCTGCACCAGGGAGGTTTGTACTTGTTTCATCAGGTCAGTAATCTAATTTCAAGTTGCCCGTGTAAATGTTACTGTATTCCTCCCCTGAGTCCTCTAGAAATGTCCCTCTTCATACATCAAATGGCTTTTAGGATATGCACATATAGGTGTAAAGAAAAGGAGCCAGAACTATTCAAGGCCAAAGCTACCATGGTCAGGTCGTTGGTAATATTTCTAGTAATTTCGGGGTTTCCTGTTTTGAGGAGGAGTTTACATTCTAAAATTGCCCATATTACACATTCAGGATGCTTCTGATTTTCATTTTAGAATAAATATCTTAAAATGTGATTGCTTTTGAAAACAGTAGACCTAATGTAGCTATGGAGCTACCATTAGATTAATCTGTGATCTCTGATCTGTGGGAGAATACATGACAAAGGTCTATTACTGAAATTTTGCTGCTTCTTTACACTTGCATTAATTGTTTTTTTTGACCACTTGGAGCCAGAACAACAAGCTGCAAGCACAACACTGACACATATGACCCTTTCAGATTGATATGGCAAATGTGTTTAACTTATTTACACATTGAGCTGACATGGAGCAACAGTAGCATTCATTTGGATTTGTGTTTCTGGCCACCTGATAAATGTATGCTCAATATTTACTCTCCTTTTAGCTCTGTTTTGGTCTCCACCAGCTCCTGAGGTAAATATCTGGCTGTTTAGCTGCTTAATGCTGCACTATGTTCACCAGCTTATCGCTAACTTTGTCTTGGTTTTTAGCGGTTTTCCCCTGAAAACAGCTAAAATTATGCCAATGAGAGCATTGAGAGTGAACCGTAAAGTCTCTAGGTTGTAAACCGATCAGCTTAAGTTTTAAGCCTAGTTACAATTACAAATCAAGAACTACTGTGATCTATTCATCAAGATCTGGTTAAATGAGGAAATTCAAAGAATTAGATAAGTCTGGCTCCTTATACGGCCCTCACAGTCCAACCGAAATGTCCAGAAAACGAAAATAGAATTGATGTCCTCCCTTCAAAATGCAGAAATATAAATCAGGAACAGCAATGCATTGCAAAAACACCCCAAAAGAATCAAACTCACCGGATGTAGAACTGGTAACTGGTAGTCCGGCCTAGAGTTGATTTCCAGTCCACTGCTCAATTGTTATGATCTTCACATCTCACTGAATTCCTTTAAGTTCCACGTGGATGAGTTACCACCTTAAAAAAGAGCTAAATGCCTTTTGTTATCTCCATTTTAGACAGCCAGGATCTTACCAAACTCCTCTGTCTACCTCCAGAAGCACCACCCCAAACAATTCTCCTTCCTGTTCTCCAGTCCACGCCCCCTTACACCTGTGAACCTGGAGCAACAAGTGAACTGACCAGTGTTAGCTACAGGACACTATACATGGCTACCAAGGAGAGAATGGCTGACGAGGATAGTTTTAACCTTACAAGAGGTTTTAGCATCAAACCTGTAACTGCCGGTGTGGCACTTTTTCAATAAAGACTTTTTCAAACTCGGATTTACTGAATGAAGATCTGTTCAAAACAGGTTATTGAGGTTGAACTGATGTTTGCAGATGTTAACCATGAAAACACAGCCAACAAAATTACCCATCATCCTCTGTTGGTTATACATTGATAACTCTTGACTTATTGTATGGGCAAATATAGTCATTTTCAGTTGCAGAGTATCATGTTGCACTCATTTGGAGGGAAAACTGTGGGTGACTACTTTCCTGTTGTGTTTCCTTTAAATTTCATCACTCTGCTACACAGACTGGACACATGTTATTTCAGACAACCTACCATTTAGCTGCTTTAAGTGTCATAGTCAGTGGCCGCAAACTTGATTTTGGTGTCCACGATCACTTGCCAAGCCTATATGACGTCAATTTGAGGAAAACAATAAAAAAGTTCTCTCCTCATCGATAATCTTGGTCATGTCTGTAAAAGAGACTATTTTTAACAAAGAACTTCAGTTACCTCCTGGCCCCATGACTTTAGTTTTTGCTATCAATAATGACAAGTGTCAGTGTCCCCGGTGATATCTACTGCAGGTCCATTAATTCTGTCGCTTTCTTATTATTTCCCCTTCTTCTTCTCTCACTCATCTTTCAGCGCCTTTAAAGCTAGAAGGTCTCTTTTCATCTGCAAATGCCATCGTGAAGCATATTGTCACCAGCTGTTCTCTTTCTCCGTGCCTCTCCTATCACGTCTCTTTTTTTCCTGCCTCTCGCCGCGCTGCTTCGACAGGCTGCCGAGCCAGAATTATACAGCAGGTCAGGACTAATGAGTGGGTTTGGAACATTTTCTCATATTTATCGAGATGAACCTGCTGATCCCCTGCCTCTCCAGCCTCTTCTCTTATTCAGTTTGTTGTCTCAAGTTTTAGAGGGATTCGCGGCTGCGCCTGCTCTCACTCAAACTGCCTCAGACTCAAAACTGACACTCAAACTTCAGACTTTGCTTTTAATATCACAGGGAATTGAAATTTTTGAAAGGTTATATGTAGAAATAATGGGCATCCTGGAGACTCAGTTGACCTAAGACACCTGCTAAATCCTGGCTATAGTCAAGCCTGAGACCTTTTTTGGCATTTCTTTGGTGTCTACTTATTTTCTGCTTTAATTAAGTTAAAGTTTAGAAACAAATACTGTCAAGCATTAAATAATAAATATCAATGCTTTAAGACATTTTAGACATTTTCTGTTACTAAATGTCTCTCCACCCCACTTGATAAAGACCTACAAACCCCTTTTTTCCCCTCAAATGAATGACACGATTGTCTTTTACCAGCAGCCTTGTGCAAGAGACATTCATTGACTTTCAGTTACTAAATATAAGATATAACTGGCCTAATATGGAAATCTTGTAAAACTTTTCACTGGGGGCAATGAAATGAGATTTGCGCCAGAAGTGAACATTGTTTCTTGCAATTGTAAGGTAATGGAGGATATATCCTTCCACATCTCAGGCAGACAAAGGGATTTGCTTTCACTGAAAATCTTTCCGACCTTGTTCCAAACCCATTTGGAGGTGTAAATTCAACACGCTACACTCTCAGAAGTCAAATTTACCCCAACTCCCTTGATAATTCCTTCCGATCCATTACCCAGCATGCTGATGTGTTGTGTTGTTTGTAGCCACCGTGCAGCTGCGTCTGCTGCAAAACATACAACCAACCAGAGGCAGACCTAACAGACACAGAAGAATTTATTTGGTAAACAGGGTTTTATTTGATTTCCTGTTGTGCTGCGGCGTACAGTGGTGGAAAACGATATTGTGTTCATTAGTTTATGTGCATTAGCAAAGGAATCTAATGGTTTATGCATACGAGGCCAACAGCGGAGGGCTCGGATGATTTAGGATGATGCTCATTTTATGGAAATCAAAGCAAGAAATAAGAATAGTTCTTGTAACGCACAGACGCTTCCCCTCCTCCTGGTTTTCTGTCCCACAGTTGTCTCCGTCAAGACAGGCCTGTGCCTTTCTTCTCCCCACGCTCTACCTCCCTCCCTCGCCCTCTTTCTACTTCGATCTTTTTCTTTCACCTTCCCTCCATCCCCTTGTCTTGTTGCTGTCAGAACGCATTAGGACGTTGCTAACGAGTGACTTAAATTAGGATCCCCCGCAGTCCTATCCAGGTGTGGGTAATGAGGTGGGAAGACAGGAGATTGGGGCTCCTCCTCCATTCTTTCAGTCACTAAACAACAGAGGAAGATAATTCAGTCTGTGCGAGCAACACATCAAAAATATTCCCCCGTGTGCCTTAAGGTGTAACGAGGTTATATGCTGGTAATATGACACTCAAAGTGTACATTTTTGTACATAAACAACACAAGACTGACGCTGTTGGATTCATGACAACTGTTATTTGTGATGCATCACTGTGGATTTATGGAAACTAGCAGTGAAATGCACTAACGCAGACAAGCTTAATGATATGGAAATTGAAGTCGTAAGTTCATGAAATGCAGTCGTGAGCTCTCTTCTCAAGGCCATCAGTTAGATCTGAGCTCTGGCGGCTGATGGGCTGTGATCTGTTATCGTCCCTGTGGCCTGGCCTCTCACAGACAGGCTAAATAGGTGGTCTCCCTCCACTGGAGGTGGAAATGAATCTGGCCTCAGATCCCTACTCCTTTCTGCTCCCTCTAACACCCTGCTTGTCTCCCCGTCTACCTATCTAGGCCATCTCACTTCGTTTGACGTGACGGGTGTGAGCAGCAGATATGTGTGTGTATGTGTGTGTTGTGTACATGTGTGTGTGCATAACTGTGAGCCGAAGCCTCAACTTTCTAAAACTACAGAATGATCAATTGCAGCACGATTTTATTGAAACCAATTACCTTCGATTCTTTCTCCAGCTGATTTGATGCTCTGAAGCAGCAGAGTCAGCTAAACACTCAGGGACTCGCATTTTTCCTGCTCTTCATCACTGTCCATCAAGCCGCCACGACTTATCAGGATCAACAGAGGCCTTGACAGAGTGACATAGTCACAAATGATGGCCATCTGCCTTGCATGAAAGTTTTGAGAAAACTAATCTGATTAGCATCCCTCCTCGCTGCCTCAGCATGTTTCTGGTCCAGGAGCTTTTACAGTTTGAGTTACAGTGGAGAAGCAGAACCTGGACTTTCCATATACATGTAATAAGGTTCACTGGTTGTCTTGTCTGTCTGCCGGGTTGTTAAGTTGTCACTGCAGACATATACACGCCTTCTCCTCTCTGCACTCTTTTATTGAACCTTTTTCAGCTGCATTGCTGTGTGAAGATAATAATGTTAAGTCAACTTGGTGCTCACAATAAAGTAGATGTGTGGATTCAGTATACAAATCAAAATATACCTAAAGTATCAAAAGTAAAAGTACTCATTGTGCAGAATGGCCCATTTCAGAATAATGTATATTATATTATAATTTTAATTATAATTAGTAATACATTAATGTGTCCATTACTTTAATGTTGCAGCTGGTAAAGGAGGGGGTACATTTAATTACTTTATATATTGCTGTGTAGCTTAACCTATAATAATATATCATCATTTATTACTTGTTTATATTTTGTATCAATAATCTGTATCTACTAAGTAACTACTGTAGTAGCTAAAGCTGTCAAATAAGTGGAGTAAAAAGTACAATATTTGCCTCCAAAATGTAGTGGAGTAGAAGTAAAAAGTCTCATAAAATGGAAAAACTCAAGTAAAGTGCAAGTACCTCAAAATTGTACTTAAGTACAGTACTTGAGTACATTTACTTAGTTACATTCTAGCTCTGGATGTGTGGCAGCAGTGAATAAACCCTGAATCTGACAGAATCTGCTGAGAATGGCCAAAATTAAACTGCCATTCAAACACAAAAATAAATAAACCTGAATAACTTAAAACTTTGCCCCAAACTGTTTCATCTGCTTTTTCATTTGGTGACTTTCAATAGTTGAATGAGTTTCAGCATTCAGAGAATAGACATGAACTTCCTCCCTATATGATTGTTGTTGAACCTCAGGAATATTGAACGTTGGTACAAAATGGTGACCCTGGGAAGAAGAAGCTTGATTTACCTGATTTATTTTAGTGCTACTGAACTCCAATGTAAATATATTGTAACTGTTCAGGCAGTTGCTCGTCTGTAGCTGGAGCCAGGAGGCGTTTAGCTTAGCTTAGCATAAAAGACCTGAAGCAGGGGAAAACAGCTAGCATGGCTTTCTCAAAAGTTCTCTCCAGCTCTCTCACCCTGATTAAATCACACGTTATATCTTTCGTTTTCGCTTTCGTTTAATCCGAATGTAAGAGGGTTTGGCAGGCATATATTTGAAATTTGGACAGTGTCAGCCTAACTGTTTCCTCCTGCTTCCAGTCCTTATGCTAAGCTAAGCTCCTGGCTCCAGCTCAATACTTAAATAACCATGAGAGCGGTTGATCTTCTCAATTATCTCTGCAAGAAAAATAATAATAATGTGTGTATAATGAACTGCTAAAAAATCCCAAGATAATATTTTTGTGTACTTATTTTATTATTTGTCCTTAAAATACTCATAATGGACTTTCCTTACACAGGAAATGAGGCTACAAAAGAAATGCTTTTAGAGTACTACAAAGAGAGTACTACAAAGAGAGAACAACTTTAGCAAATAAATGGTAATGTGGATTTTGGCGAGGATTGGGAAAATCTGGACATAAAAAATAAGCAGCTCTCCTGTGCATATATCTGTGATCTGTACAATCAAACGCAGACTTTGAAGATCTGAGTTGACAAAATAAATACGACAAATTACAACGAGATCCATCAAACACTACAGGATGAGCTGTCTTGCCAGAGTCTCCTTGGAAGCTTATTGGACAGATTGGACGAGCTCCAGCACATTGTTGTGGAGCAGATTGGTCCCCAGTAGCACCTGGTGCTTTGTCTCCACTTTAAACAGCTCCCGTCTTCATAGCTGGCTCCCTTCCTGACACAAAACTCCCCCGTGGAAAAGAGAGAAGTGAATTGGTGTCTGCCTTCCTCTCAGGTACATCCTTCATCCCCCGCCACCTTCTCCTCTCCTCCCTCCTCCTCCACTCTCCACTGCAATCCGCTGCCCACTCAAGCAGCTGTCAAGGTGAGGCGGTTTTACATGGTGAGGCTCCAATGCCCTTGTCCAATTTCACTTTGGAGTGAAGCTGGGCTGAACATGCCAATCCTGATATTACCAAACAAATTAAATCACGCGGTTGGGCGCAGAGGAGAGGGAGAGTGCTGAGGATGCTGCGATGGATGGGTGGAGGGCAGGGAGGGAGGAGGGGGAACAGTTGTCAACCCGGACGAGCAGCTCTCTGCCTGGTCTGATCAGGACATCCTAGGAGGAGAATCATTAATTGGCTCGGGATGGAGGGGAGCGCTGATGGGAGACGGCTCTGTTGCTGCTGGCCATGTCCATGAAGAAGCCATGATGGCGGGCAATTAAAGGCCTTATTAGAGATGAAGCGGCCACAGGAACTGCAGGCGGAGTAAGAACCCCACCAGTCACGCTGGAAGAAAAACATCTACCTGGTTTAGGTGATGTAACTTAAGATTTCTGGGCATGTTTTGATGTTTGGTCATCCTATTCCCATAAATTTGTCCAAACATAGGTGACGTAACATGTTTAGTGTGCTCACACTGACATCTTAGTTTCACCATCTTAGTTTAGCATGTTACCATGCTAACATCAGCACTAAACACAAAGAACAGCTGAGGCTTTGCAGGTATTTGGTCATAAACCAAAGTACTGCAAATTTTAACTGATGATGGTGCTAGGTGAAATGTGAATCACCACAGTTATTTCAAATTCATCCTCTGGGGGACATGAATGTGTCTACCAAATTTCATGGCAATCCTCCCCCATAGCTGTTGAGGCGTATCACTTAAATGTCAACCAAAAATGTCAACCTCAATGGCACTGGATGAAAAGTCAAGGGGTCACCAGCATCATTAGGATTCATCCTCTGGGGACAATAAATGTCTGTGCAAATCCATCCAATAGATTTGGAGATATTTCAGTCTGGAACAAAGTGGTGGACTGACAGACCAACATTGAGCTGCTAGTGTGGCTAAACGTGAGTGATTATATTAAATGTATCAACGGTACAAGGCAACTTTTGGCATCACAGCCTCATAATCATATAACGTTGTTTTCTTCTTGCCAACATTCAACAATCATACAGGGAGAAATCCATTACCCAAGAAACAGAGCTGCCAATTTCCCCACCAGCAGCGTTCTCAATCGACCGGAGCAGAACTTCCTGACTCCAGTCCTGCTGCTTTTCATTTGACACGTCTAATAAGGAATGATTTAGACCAGCCAGGTGAATGCATTAACTTGTTAGAGGGCTGAAGTTGGGAAACAACATAATGCAGCAAAGTCAGGCTGCATTTTGAATAACTTTTTCTTGACTGAAAAAAACATGCTCTTTTGCTCTTACTACCTATCACCATCACTACTGCCGTCTCTAGCTACACATATAAAGCATAGCTCAATGCAACAGGTTCAGGTATGGTGGAGGAGCTGTTGAAAGTGATTCTGGGAAAGGTGGGAAATCTCTTACTTCAGTAGAAGCAGATAAGGCAGGCTGGGGGAAAATTGGTGTACCAAAAAGTATATTACAACACTTCATCACAAAATAACTCCTGGAATGGATTGATCATAACAGTAAGAGTATCAGGGGGTTGAATTTTCTTCAAATAAAACAGGTTCACTGACTTATTCCTGCTGGCATATGTGATATACTCTCTGTATTACTCTCTCACTTGGCTCAAAAAGCTATGAAATTTATCTTATCACCTGGGAACGATACCTGACTTTTTTTCTTTAAGCTGATGCAGGAAAAACTGAGAAGTACCCACTGAATGAAGTTGTAATTTTATTACAACACTTCTCATCGCTATAAATGGGAAAACTCTAAATATCAAACGTGTCTTTGAATTTTCACTTGACAAATTGATCTCTGAATGGAGGTAAAACTATAAACTGCTCAATCAGAGCCATTATTTACCAAAGAGAGGGAAATCAACTGGCAACTCAAACAAAAACACAAGCACCTCAGTCAGACTTAAATACGTCAGACGTAAATATACCTTTAACTGTGCTACATCATGGTGTCAAAGGAGAGTTGGAGGAATTCAAGGGATGATGCTGGTGCTTTCCCTCATCTCTATCACTTGGAAGCCATCATGTTTATCCTCATTGATGTACTTACAGTATCGATGAATTTTTAACCTGTACTGACAGCAATGTTGGTCTGTTGGTTCACCACTTTGCTCCTGACAGAAATACGTCAGCAACTATTTGATGCTTTTCCATTAAATTTGGTTCAGACATACATGTTCCCCTGAGGATTAATACTAAAGACTTTGGTGATTCCCTGACTTTTCCTCTCGCGCCACCATGAGGTTTATATTTGCAGTTTAAAGTGGAACACCTCGACAACTATTGGATGGATTGGCATGACCTTTGGTAACAACATTCATGGTCCCCTCAGGATGAATCAGTGGTGATCCCTTAACTTTTCATCCAGGGCTGCCATTTGACTAATACTTTGGTTTATGAACAAATACCTGTGAAACCAATGACCTTCCCATCAGCTTCAGCTTTGTGTTTAGTGCTAATGAGCAAATGTTAGCATGCTAACACCCTTAACTAAGATGGTGAGCATGGTAAACATTACATGTGCTAAATATCAGCATGTTAGAATTGTCATTGTGACCATGTTGGCATGCCAACGTTAATATCTACAAGTGCACAACCGCTGGTGTGGACTCCTCATCTTGTTTCTGCATTAGTAGGATTAGCAAGGAATTATACAATACAACCAAATTAACATGGAATTTTTCTAAATTTTACAGTTCTACGCCAACTTATTTGTAACTAGACCATTTCTGGTCACTTGAGTCTGGGATTAGACTGCAGCAGTGGCTCAGAAAGCAGGTAGTAAGAAAATGTACTTCTACTGTACTTCTGCAGCATCTATGTTGTGCATGAAAGCCAGGGACTTGTTATTATGTGTATTTTGAAGCCACACCACCTCATGCTGATCCCAGGAGCCATTTCAGGCTGAAACAACATTAGATACCCTTCTGACAGACCTCCTTGTTTATTCAAATCCAAAATCCATCACTGGAAACTGACTTGCTGGTTGGAGAGCCTCCTTGTTCTCTTCATGCAGTAACATCGACAACAGCCAGCACATTTCCAAAGACGTAGCACTGAATCAATGTGTTCAGCAGAAAGGTTCACACCAAGCCCTACCGCACAGGAATTGATTTCTGAAGCACTGTGATGTGTTAAACACTGTTCGACATCAGGGATCATGTGAACACCACTCAGCCAGCCACTCGTGTGATTAGAACAACGTTTGATTTAAGCAGGAAATAGGCTCAGACCTTAGTTAAGAGGAACTGAAGAATGGAAAAGAACCAGTGTAACATAAAGTACATTCAAAGGAAAAAGTGAGAAGTTTTGCAACACTCATTTTTAGTACTGCTACAAGTGCAAAAACGGAATTCAGGTCATTCATATTTCATACCTGTCCTGTTGGCTCACTTTAATGTTGTTCTGTTCTGCTGGACTCTTACCTTTTCTGTGTCCACCTGCAACCTACTGTTGTGTTAAAATACTTTTGTACAGTAAGCTTGGCTACAAAAGGACGTACTTAGACTGAGTATGTGTCCTGTGTTTAAAAATGCCAGTGTGAAATACTCTTAACTAACACTCCACGCACACTTACACTAATACCTCTTCAGCATGGTATTCAGCGCCAAGAGTACTCCATAATTAATCAGCCTCTACTGCTCCACACTCCAGTACGCTGATGGTGCCAACTGGCAATAAACAACAGTGAAGAAGAACAAAGTTGCTGTTTTCATTTCATCCTTCAGTTTGGTTTAATCATGTGATGACATCATCAGTCCCAGTTGCGAAGTGGGAGGAGCCGCTGGTCTTTTAATGATATTTTCAGTGATACTTAAAGGTGTAACAAGTAGGATTTTCCTAAAAAAAAACAATGTATAGAGTCATACAAAAATAATCCCTCTCAATCATCACTTATGACCCACTAGAAGTGTGTGGCGGTGTCTGTATCTGCAGAGACCCCGCCCTGCCTGTATTTTCTTATTTTGCTGTGTTCGGGACGTTTCTGGGCGTCAACCTTTGGGCAGTGGTGTGTAGCCCCCAGCCAATAACAACGTGCAGGGTGTGTTTACAAACTGCAACCAACAAATCCTACTCGTTATACCTTTAACATAGGAACACAGGCGTCTCCTGGATAATGCAATCAATAATCAGAAGTTATGTTTCGTTCGTGATTTTGGCATTGCGGAAGGCTCAAAATACTAAAACACCCATGAGCCTTGGCTGCCGTTGCTATGTCAAAGACACGAATCAGAGCAGTAGCTTCATCGTTGCAGTTGAGTGAAATGTGGTGCCGTAGTTGCTGAATTCCAAGTTAATTAGTGAGTCTTATTTCCCAAAATGTTGAGCTATTCCTTTAAGGTTTGAATAGTACCTTTGAACGGATAGTTCCCAGCAGCGCAACTGGAGCATTAAAACCCAGGAAGTTATATCTTGCTCATGGTGGATGCCTTGTCTGATAGTTGGAAATATATTGGAAATACAGCATCAATAGAGCTTGTGATTACAAGCTCTATTGAAAAATTAGTTTTGCTCACAAAAAAAGAAGATTTCCATTATGATTTGAACTGAGTATAAAGTAATTTAAAGTTTTGCCACTGAAGTCCTTTTTCCTCTAAACCCCTGTGCTGTCCTTCTATACAAAATGTATCAGTACATATTTAAATCAGCATGTGAGTTGCTGATGCGCTGCTGTATCACACCAAGAAAAAAAAGTGACTTTGATTGCTTCCCATACTGCTGTGTACAGCTTGGGCAATTAAAATCATAATGGCAGATTTTAGACACCAAACTAATGAGCTCAACTCCTCTGAGTGGAAATGCCATTAGAAGTCCTAATGGGGCTCCTTCACTGAGCAACAAAACAAATCCTCAGCTGCTAGATATGAGATGTGCTGCTTCCCAGACTAGAGATCAACACACAATAGTTATTTGATTAATACTGTTTGTTTACATGAAAATACAAAGAAGCGTCTCCCCCTACTGCGCAGCAACGCCTGATACAATGTGATGTATAATTGGATGCTGGCTGCGAAAACAGAAAAAGAGTTGGTGGCATCCTGGTCTTGAATGATGAATTGTGAAGAGGGGAAAGAAGTGGATTAGGGTGCTGGTAAAGTACTTTTTCACCTCTGTTCTCTTTGCGCTCAGAACAGCTTCATCCGTGTCGCCGTGATTCAGCAGACTCGGTGTTACAACCGCTGATCTGTGTACTTGCGTGTCTACTGTAAGTTTTCATTACACTGTATCCAAATGCGTCTCTTGAGAAATATGACAGCTTAGTTGCCACATAAACCAAACAGACAGCTTCTGAAAAAGTCTCCCTCCTCCACTCCTCCCTTAAGCCTTTCCTCCTCCTCCTCCACCCTCAGCCATCCTCCGCGGGGATGAGGATCATTGGAGGGGGAAGATTTCATCATCGGGCCCTGCCAGGATCTATTCCTGCTTTGGTGTGTCCTCTTGAGATCTCTGCTCTGTGCCAGGGCTGATGATGATCCAGGCTCTACACCTACACTCCCACTGGAGCACATCAATCACCTCCACTCCTCTCACACCACCAGGAAGGGAGGGAGGTGTGGGGGGCAAGTGAAGCCTTCGCCTCCACTTCACTCATACCAGGCAGAGAGAGAAAAGGAAAGAAGGTGGGGTCGCTGCAGCCGACACCTCTGCTCCCGTATCTGTCTGCAGTCACAGGATGCCAAGAAAAGACCCCAGAAGGCGAACTATGACACATCTATGGGGGAAGGTGTGTGTGTGTTTGTGTGTGTGTTCTGCTGTTGTGGATTTCATATTTCACCTAATCTCTCTCAAATCGGAACAGGCACCTGGGGCGTGAAATGGATGTCTGTCCCAACAGAGGGCACCCAGAACTCCAAACACAATCATTCAAAAGGACTCTGAACAAAATGCACTGGATGTGTGTCCGTCCCTGAGAAACTGAACCCCTCCATCATGCTTCGGCTTCAGACTTAACATGACTGTCATCATCTTCTAGTTTCTGGAGAGGCGCTGGTTCCAGCTCACAGGGTCAGCCTGGCTCCTGTTGAAATCATGTATTCAGCAAAAGATCACAAAGTTCTTCACATCTCCAGTTCAGTAAATATTGCAATTAAAAGGAAGTTGTTGTGAAGGTTTGGTTTGTAGATGCAGAGAGGCAGTTGTGCTCACCACTCCTGTATTTAGGTCAGCTGCAGGATTACAGGTTCAGTGAAGAGAGACTCCAGAGTATACATGCACTGGATTAAAGCTCCCAAAACTTTATCGGACTGCAAAAAGGCAACGTTTTGACCCTAGAATTTGACCCCAGTGGATTCTAGATTACCCCTCTATGGACAGCACTGGCGATCTGTCAGTCTGTTATACCACCATTTTGGTCCAGACTGAAATATGTCAACAACTATCGGACGGATTGTTATAAAATTTTTATTAATGGTCCCCAGATGATGAATCCTGACTTTAGCTCTAGCGCCACCAGCAGGTCTAAAGTTTCTTTTATCCAGTTAAATATCTCAACATCTACACGATGGATTGGCACAAACTTTTGCACAGACATTCGTGGTTCCCAGGCTGCAAATCTTAATGAGTTTGATGATCCCGACTTTTCCTCCAGTGCCACCATGAGGCTGAGTTTGAGTGAAATATCTCGACAACTGTTGGATGGGTTGCCATGAAATCTGGTACAGACATTCATGTTCCCCAGCCTTAGTATGCTAACAAGCTAAACTAAGATGTTGAACACGCCTGCTGACGTTAGCATTTAGCTAAAAGCACGAACGTTCCTAAGTACAGCTTCACAGAGCTGCTAGCATGGCTGTAGACTCTTAAATATTTAAAATATGTCTGTACATAATTAAATATTTTAGTGATTTCTATAACCTATAATTTTTTGGAGGGTCACTTCACTTTGACGTCAACAGGATTTAAGTTTGTGCATATACCTCGTCCCAGTAGAGTCGAAACCTTGCCTTTTTTCGGTTCAGTTAAGTTTTGGGAGCTTTAATCCACTTTTTCCCCCAGAACATGGTTTGTACTCAAGAACTTGAAGGATGTCCAAACATGAAAAGCCTAAAATGGGTCTGATGTTGTAAACCAATATGACTCACCTTTTTTAGGAAACGAGACAGCTTGAACTCTCTTCTTAATTTTTCCATTCAGAGTGCCGAGACGTGAGGTGGACAAAGACAATTTCTCAAGCATTTGTACAAACTTTTAAAAGGTCTATCCTGCATGTAAACACCTTAATAAAAACACAGTATCCTCCTGTAAACACTAGCAAATGCAGAGGGCCAATACAAAGAAAAGTAGAATTCACAAAACTACCAGCTGCTTGTGTGGATCAGAGAGGAAGAGAAATGTTAGAGAGAGTGTGTAAACATGTTGCGAGGCAGAGGCTGTGTATGTGGATTGTATAGAGGCGAACAGAGATATAACCTTTGTTTATGAGTGCAGGGGGGCTGGCTGACAGTGTGTATAAGTCAAGCGAGGCCAGCCCACTCGGAGATCTACTGGCACGCATTAATCAAGCACCAGGGGAGGAGAGAAACGCCTCAACACACCTCCGCAGGACTTTCTAACCAGGGGGAGGGAATGACCACAAGGTTATTGTACCTCCACGAGACGGAGCAGCACTTTGATTCAACGCTGCTGCGCTGAAATGCCTCTCCATAAATGTCTACTAACTGTGAACCGCAAGGATGATGGCAATAGACTTTTTAACGTCAGAGAATGGTTCGTCTGGAGTCATTTCACAGCATGAGTTATTACCGCAATAATATCCAAGAGTGCGTCCTTCAGGGTGATTATGGCTGTGACAGTGATGCAGTAGATGTGAGGCGCAGATGGGGATTACTGGGTATTATTGCTGTTTTACAACTGGTAAAGAAAAAACAACTCAGGAAGCAAACTAATTGTGGGTTTTGTTTTATGGTAATTGTGAGCATAGCTGAAACTCATTTTTGAGATTCATTGGTTGAAACTGTCCTAACATACGGCGTAAAGAAAGACTGCAGGAGGTTACCGTTAAAAGAGCCAACGCAGCTTCTGTATTAAAAAAAGAGCATTTTATTAAAACAAAATGCTTATTTACAAGGCAAGAGATAATACTTCTGCTGAAAAAGGCATTGTAGCTTTACAAAAGGGGAGGAATATGCATACACAGCCAGCTTGGGAATGACATATTTGCATTACAGCTGTTATAGCTTATTACACTGTCAATTCGCCCAGTAGTTTTACTTTGTTACAACAGGACTCATGGAAAGACAAAACAAATGTAAAGTAAAATGGCTTTTGGAATAGTTAGACATGTTAATACAGTTCAGGCAGAGGGTAAAAAAAAAAATTAAAGAGCATCATCTGTTATTCACAGGAGCACAACATTCCTCATTCGGCAGGGATAGAAAAGAGGGTACACATTTTTCTATTTAAATACAAATACACATTTGAGAGGACAAACGGCTATTATATAGGGGGGGGAGTGGAAAGACTGTAAGCTCTTGATGCAGAAATACAACACAGCTAAAGCAAACAACAGAAGATTTTCCCATCTTTTAAATAAAAAAAAAAAAAA
>NTHP01000050.1:931662-985580 GCA_003416845.1 Oplegnathus fasciatus | reverse complement strand
TTTTTTTTTAGAGCAGACAAGTTACCTTAAAGTTTGGCTGTGCGAAGCATCGTGCCACGGCGATCATGGAGGCGGTGAGTGGGCCGGAGACGCCGATTGTGGTCAGGAACTCTGAGATGTTTGGCGTCAGGCGGAATGGGACAGGGCGATTAGCGTCCAGGTCGCCTGTGGCGTCGTTGATGTCGAAGCGGAAGTAGGAGACATTCAGCTTTCCTGTGTCCTAAAAAACAAGAATAGAATAAAGGTTAAAGTACAAGTCAGTGGATGTGAAGTAGGCTCTATGTATAAGAGTGTAGAGAAATAAAGCATTATGCAGAAGTACCTGCTCATAACCACTAAAAAATAAAGAAAAATCATCTATGAATATTCCTTTCTGCAGTGTTCCCCACAGTCCTTAGACCACATAAGCCCTGCAAGAAAATAACTCTTCTTCAGAAAGGCTAGGGGAGTTACAAAACAAGCTCACACCAACGAAATGGCTGCAGTTATTGATCTGCGTGCCCCAGACACCGTAACACGTCAAACTATCAGCAGCAGAACATCTATAATCCTCAATTCACTCCCACTCCCTTCTCCCCGACGCTCCCCGCTGACTTAAATATATACGGCCAAGTTTTCATCCATAAGCCTGCATTTATGTGCGAGAGGGCCGCTACACGAGCAGCCATTCCGGGGAAGATAAGCTCCCTTATATGAAAAGGTGAGTGGCTCTGACAGCTTTATAGCAGAGCATTTCATTCCAGCTCGTGCTCCCTTCTCCTCCTCTGTCTCGCCTCTTTCCCTGCCCTCCCTCCTTCTCTTTAATTCCCTCCCCTCCTGTCTCTCTCTCTCTCTCCACTGTCATTTGCTCCTCCAGGCCCCAGCGGAGGGCCTCAAGGCAGTGGGCTGAGACACCAGCAAACCCCCAGGAGGCTCAGATAAGCCCGCAGACAGTTGGCTGTGGAGGCAGCGCTCAGAATGCTAAATCACCACAGTAGTGGCCAGCGACGGCTTCATTTTGGGGCTGGTGTGAATGGGATGACGCGACATTAGTGTGTCACATGCGGTGAGACTTGGGGCTGTGAAGCTGACTGTGAGAAATGACAGATAACTGGGTAATTTTCAGAGCAAATGTCAACGACATCAAAAGGAGATGGAGGGATCGCTACAGAAGGGAATTCAACAGATTCTCAAGAGATGATATGATGCCTAATGAAAACAGGTGTTGAAAGGATTAAGCTACAAAGCAGTCCCTTTTTTTGTTCTTTTTTGAGCTTATCATCATCATAATTTGTATATACTGTGATTTGTTTATCTATTCTGTACAAACAACATCTATTTCCTGTCTGTCCGTCCTGGGAGAGGGATACCTCCTTTGTTGCTCTTCCTGATGTTTCTTCCATTTTTCCCCCTTAAGAGTTTTTTTGGAGAGTTTTTATCCGAATCGAGGGTCTAAGGACAGAGGGTGTTGTATTCTGTACAGATTGTAAAGCCCCTTGAGGAAAATTGTGATTTATGATATTGAGCTATATACATAAAATTGACTTGACTCTACAAGCACCAACTTGAAGGAACTTAAGGTCTCTATTTAGGCAGGGTGGGGCACAATGCTATGGCTGTGATGTCCTGTCCTTGCACTCCCCCTCTCTCTCTCTCTCTGTGTTTGTGTGTGTGTTTGTGTGTGCGTACACTGCCCGTACCGTAATCCTCCTGTGTCTAATGGGATCTGCGGAGTGGAACAGGCAGAGAGGGGGCTTAATACCAGTGCTTAGCTGCCCGGAGGAACGCCTGTCAGCAAAGGCCGATTAGGATCAGAGGGGAGGGGTGGCCGACTGACACAATCATCTTTAATAATGACTTTGAGAAAGCTGTCTGCGGACCTCGAGCGCCAGACGGATGCGTGTGGACCGAGAGGCAGACGCACGCACACACAAACACGGCCTCTTCAAATTGAAACGTCTTTGATAGCTGTAGAGCAGAGGGACTGAATATAACGTTCTGTCAAAACATCCTTCGCATTGACAGCGGCTGGCTGACTGATAGGCGTAGCGTGAATGTCATGGGGGAGAATGGTAATTCATACGGCCAGATATGGAGAGTGTAATGGTGATCTCTTAATGCATCTATGAGAGTGTACATCTATTGAATTAGACCCCGTCACATGGATCCCACTTGCCCTTGAAAGAGAGCCCAACTTGTGTGTGTTTGTATGTGTCTCCTACCTGCGCTATCTGCAGCATCTCGGGGTTGAGCCTGTTGAGGTGGAGCATGAACTCGGCCAGGCCTATGAGGGCCAGCTGGATGGTGAACATCTTCCGGAAGGTCCAGTAATCGGTGGCGTTGGGGAAGGTGTGAAGAGCCCACTCCTTCAGCATGCTGCGAGGCACCATGTTCCCCTGCACCTCCTTCAGGATGTCCCGCAGGACCTGGTAGTAGACGGGAGGAGGGAGGAGAGGTTAGGTAGGTGGTAGGCTAAAATATCAACAAAAAATGCCAGGCTTTTGTATTTAAGAATCAGAGTGCAAAGGATCCCTTTGTCTGTTTTTATGACTAACATCAGACAAAAAGAGTTTTACTACCACTAAACACATTAAAATTAAGCAGCAGGCCTGGTTAGCCTAGTTTTTTTTCTTTTTGATGGATAGTTTAGGGGATAATCAGTCTGCAGGAACAGCCACCTTGAAGCAAAACCGAACAACAACACAGCTAGTAGTGAATTCAGCCAATCAGGTGCAGGAAGGTTGATGTTTTTTTTTAGTGGAGAATACATCTATTATGTGTCCCTGTCCAGAATGAATCTCTAAAATTTGGTCATTTTGAATATTTCAAATTAAGAATTTGAAGAAGTGTTCCTTTACAGGTAAAATCTGCCTACTGTATATCTTACACCGAATAAATCATATAAAACAAATTGGATTATGTGAATAATGCGCTGTAACAAAGCTAAACAAGGCTATTTTTCTTAGCTTAGGAAAAGCTGATGTTTTGGAGATACATGGTTTTCTCAAATGCTCTCAAAGTGACCATGGCATGGCTTAAATTACAATTCAATCACCCAGGATGCATATCAATGCTGGGCATTACAGGAGGTCACAGCTGTATGTTATGTATGTATGTATGCAGATCTGTTTATATGACCGTCTCCATACCTGGTGGCTGGCCTGTGTGCCTCTGGCCTGCACAGTGGCTAAACGATCATAATATCTGGAAATGGGGTTGTCATGTTCGATGCCCTTCTTGGCACAGCGTTGTTTGTAGATTTCCACCAGTGACAGGGATGAAGGGTTGTCCTCTACCAGCCGCATCTGAGGCGACACTGCCACCACTCGGGGCACTGGAGAGATGGAGGGAGGCAGAGGAAGAAGACAGGATACAGGTGGGAAAGGAGATGGGGAGGGGAGAGCAGAGGGAAGAAATAAGATGGAGAGAATGGTAGTATGGAAGGAAGTAAGGAGAGAGGAAAACAACAAAGTCAGTGACACACAAACTGTAAACATTTGACTGCACTTGCTAGCAAGAAGTCCCTGTTTTACCACAGTGTAAACCACAGATCTAAACCTACAACTAAAATACTCCAGAGTTGGGAAACAGCTGCACTGAGCCAACACCAAGCAGGGTCAAAGAAGGTAAAAGGCTGTGCATGGGTTGCCCAGTGAAAGCAGTCTAAACATTTACATACACTGGCACCCCAAATCAAATCAATACCAGCAATTCCAGTTGGGAGGAAATGGCTTGGAAGGGACTGTTGAATTCCCCGTCCATATTTCCCCTTAAACAAACCAATCAAGTGCATAAATTGAGAGTGGGCAAACATCTGGGTGGAGGCAAACCACAAGGGGATGACAGGAGAGGAAATAGCGCTTGAAAGTGAATTTAAATTGTGTGTGTGTGGCGTGTGAGTGAGACAGAGACGGAAAGAGAAGAGAAATGAAGAGAGGGTCACTGCCAATTGTTCTCAGTGTACAGTAGCACTAGAGGTGACCATGTGTTTCTGATCCCCAAAGACAGAACGCAGATCTGTGATGAACAAATACATTTCAAAAAGATTAAAAACTCACAAACAAACCAAGCCAACATAATCCTGGTGAAATTTCATCCCTGTATTTCTTTGAACCTCACGCAAACAGCCACCCATCTTTCTTATCCCTAGCCCTACCAGTGAAGAAGAGATGTCTCTTGGTGGTCTCCTTCCTCTTCTCCAGACAGGGGTTGAGGAGGCGCAGAAGCTGCAGGACCCTCTCCTCGCGGCGTGACTCGGTCAGGCAAGCATCGTTCATCACCAGGTAAGGGTAGATCTTGCCATTGTGGCCACGGATATAGAGGCGACGTGCTGCTGTGTTGTGTTTCTGAACAATTTCCACTCTGGGCATGAACCTGGAGAGAGGTGAAGAGAGACAGAACTGAAGTAATGAACGACGTGGGAGGAATGACATGTGGGTACAACTCCCCTCTGTGATTCCATGTGTATTTTCCATTTTATCCACAGGCAGCAGAAGCAGATAAATCTCTTACATTCTTAGGCCATTTAAAATACTTTCATCATGTATTTTTAGAATAGAAAAATAAGTCAAGATGTCCCAGAATTTAACTCATGACTGGTGTTGTGTGATATCCAGTCCACTAGGTGTCCTTGTGTGAAAGAGTCTTTTACCTTGCGATTTTGATGTAATAATGTGTCGGTTTGGGCATGAGGAATTCCCCGGGGATCTCCACCTCGGCCGTCTGTGCAGAGAAGTTGCTGAGGAAGCGACACTTCTCCTCAATGAGGAAGAACTTGGGCAGCTGCTTGGTCTTGGCCTCCAAGATCTTGATCCATTTCTTCAGCTTGGAGATCAAATTGTGAAGCTTCATGGAGCCTGGCACACTGAAGTCAAAGTCTGGTAGGGGAGAAGAGAAAAGTCATTGTTACAACAAGAATGTCCTTAAAGCACTGGACTTTTTCATCTCCGAGTGTCTCCCATCCTTCCTGTCAAATGGCTTTTAAATAACAGGAGCCTGGTGGAAAAAAAGAAAACAAATACACGAAAGCAGATGCAGGCTGCCAGTGATTCGAAAGTGGCTAGATGAAATCCTCAGGCTGGCTGAGAAAGTCCGGATAGGCGAGTCAATGTGTTACACTTTCCCCTCCCTAATCAACTATTCTCAAAATGCCCTTCGGCAAGACACTAACACCCCCCCCCAACTGTTCCAGTGAAGCTGCTCTCAGCCGCCAACAGTACAAGACTGTAACACAGTGGGCAGCCCCCAAGTGTGTTTGCGTGTGACCTTTAACCTCTCCTGCAGCTATATGCTCCCACACCTGTGCTATAAATATGGAAATGTTTCCAAGTAACCTTGCCAAATAAAATACTACAAGGGGTTAAAACATGTGCAAGCAGCAAACACACACAAGGGACAGTAGAGTCAATATGAGAAAATAGAACAGAAATAAATAGAATCAAAGAGAATAATGTTTGAAAGCGTATCGTCAAGACGACATTTCAACGCAAACGTTGCGAGGCCTGTTTGAAACCACAAGAATAATTAAAGTGAGATCTGGGTATTTACTTTACCGTTATTTACCCAGTATCGTGGACTATGAACACCTTGTTTTTCACAGCAATGGCTTAGGCGAGGCCAGTGGTCACACAAACTTACAACTGGGAAATGTCCATTCTAAATATTGTGTTGCACTGATGGCCACTCCACTCCAGCAGCGTGGTGCCTTGCTTGAGGGAACTTCATGGATAAGTTATTCATGGCAGGCTGGCAGCACAAGGAGAACTGTTTGCTCTATCGACTTAAAACTCCCTGGTGGAGGCTGGGAGCTGATTAAATTAGAGCTATAAAAATGAGAGTCTTAAAGTATTAAATTCCTGTTTCAAGTCACAACTCATATTGCACATAACATATTGTGATGAGCTGCAGCAATAACAACGGAAGGAGGCGAAGTGAGCCAGGCAGGTTTTCCATTTTAGAGTAAAGCCCCCGAGGACATCTCTGTAACATGAATGCGCACACACACACCTACCTCTCCTATTTCAGTACACCCTGTTGTGCCGCCTGTTATAATGAATCCATGAAACTGCAAGGCCTTGCCATTTCAAACCCGTTCAATCTCTCCCAGAGTGAGACCTCCTAATACTTTAAATAAGCCCTTTAAAACAGCCAATGTTCTTTTCAGAGTGGCCCTATTTCGCTATCCGTCTGCCTGCAATTCACCTGCCTCGATAGCGGAGGTAAAATTGAAACAGTCCTGAGGAATTGCACCCCGACAACAATTCAGCACCATAAAAGTGTATAATGCTTACAAATAGAAAAGGCGAGACATGCTCCCCTCCTTCGAAGCCATGAAGCAATATAGTAATATAATTCCATCTTTATCGGATATAAAACATTTTAGCTGTTTAAATCTAGAGACGGCTGCACATAAGACACAGGCATTATGTTATTACAGCTCATAAAAATACCTGAATATTTAAAGTAGTTAAAACTTACCATATTGTCAAGACCTTTTCTGAAACAATTACTAACCAATATTTCACCTTGTTTTGAGATCTAACTACACTTATAACTTGGGACATCCTATAAATGTGAATGCAGTGGTCAGCTGCCACACCTTGTGTTAAAGATCAGAGCAGTAGTGCATTGTGAACGACACATTAATGTGTGAACAAATGATGTAGCATCCATCCACCCACCCTTAGGCCAGCCAGTGAAGCATGCTCCAGATATTGCACCTGACAGACAGACTGTGGCTACTTCAATTTCAGTACATTGACACATTTTCCAATTTATCTATTGGCCTTGGGACATCTGATATTTATGCATACTTGTCAAAAACTGGTGCTCTGACATTAACATTACAGTAATATTTTTAACAAGAATAAAAACAATGAAACTGTCATATAATAATGAAGCTTTTTTCATTCATTTTGTTTGAACCTTGATCCCTAAATGTGTGACAATATTAAAACTGCAGACAGTTTCTAAGAGAAACTACAGAGGTGTTCTGTGGCGAGTGCAATACAGCCAGCAAGACAAGAAGAAAGTTATTTTCGGTCCCCGTGAACTCATCTTTGACCCCTGCTCTGTCAGCTAGCTGCGGGAATAGGATGCTGAGAGAAAGAGTGTGGTGTGGAAAGAGTCGGGCTGCTCTCTGACCTGTGTGTGGAAACCAGGGCTGCCCTACCTGGCTTGCCTGACAAACCACAGCAGAGGATCTGCACTGCTGCACCAAATTATGGATCCAGACTCGGGAGGTGGGCCACCTCTGTATATAGAACAATCATTCCCTCGTGACTCAGTGTGGGATTGTATGAATAGGTGTGGTGGGATGCAGTTAGAGCTGCAATGATTAATCGATTAGTTGTCAACTATTAAATTAATCACCAACTATTTTGATAATCGATTAATCGTTTTGAGTCATTTTTTAAGAAAAAGTGTCCAATTTCTCTGATTTCAGCTTCTCAAATGTGAATATTTTCTGGTGTCTTTAGTCGTTTGTGACAGTAAACTGAATATCTTTGGGCTGTGGACAAAACAAGACATTTGAGGACGTCACCTTGGGCTTTTGGGAAACAGTGATCAACATTTTTCAATTTTCTGGCATTTTATGGACCAAACAACTAATCGATTAATTGAGAAAATAATCGTCAGATTAAACGATAATAATATAAAATAATAATAATAAGATAGTAATAATAAGATAATAATAAAAAAATAATCGTTAGTTGCAGCCCTAGATGCAGTCAACTCAACTTTATTATGTCTGACTGCTGAGCTGAAGTTCTGGGTGTTTCAGATGTCGTTGGGGGTAGAGGGGTTTCTGGCAACAAAAGTTCACATTTAACACTTAACAACTAACTGAAGCATAGGTGCTAAGCCAAACTGCTATACAGAATTATACTGAGTTACATTAACTATGCTAAATGTCATTTTAGCATGACAAATGACTACTCAATAGGCACAGAATTAAAAAGCCAGGAAACTTGTGCATTTTTTTCAGAAAAAGCTCTTCTAACAAAAGTCTCTGGAACAGATCCACTGCTAAAACAGTAACTCATGCAAATAGCATTCGCCGTAATTGGATTTGAATGCCTCCCTGCTGCCAAATGTTATATGTGCACACATAAACCCATATTTTCCGGCCCACAAACCCTGTGAAAGCGAGTGAGCCACTAACGTGGTGCGGGGAATGGGAGCTTGGCTGCTCAGCAGCTCTGTAAACCCTGTTTGTTCCGCTCTGGAAGGCTTGTGTGGTTTCAGTCTCTGTCGGCCCTGCTCCCACGTCGCCGTGGGGACAGCTGGGTAGCAATGGTCGGCAGGCACCCTGCGAGGCAGAAGCCCTGGTGACGCCTGGCTGCGTGAGCACAGCTGGCACTGTAACATCTGGTAAGATTCATCAGCACAGCGCTCACTCCGAGTCTCACTCACTCTTGTTTGTGTTGTTCATTCAGTCAGCCCATGTGCTGTTCCCATGCTTTTGCTTGCTAATGCCCTCACACCTGTCTTCATGTTTCCTGTCAGACTCTCAGTCCTGTTGTTTTCCATTTGCTAATCTCCTCTCTTCCATCTTTTATGCTCGTCTCTGTAATTTTCTATGCTCGTCAGCTCTGGCTCACCCTTATTACGGCTTTATTCTTTCAGAATCAGGTTATAATTTTTTTCCCTAGCTGCTTTTCATTCACTCGCTGTCCTTGTCCTCTTCTATCCCAGGGCCAAACACATTAGCTCTATTGGCCACTCTCAGGACCAGTGGAGAGGAAAAGCACAGGAGAGACTGAAGAGCAGAGAGGGGGAGGAGGAAGGAGAAGTTGCTGTGTGGAAATGCAATAAAAAGGAGAGACTGGGCCGTTTTACTGGGTGTAATTCAGCGAACATATATGTGCAGTCAGTCCAAAGGCGTGAAAAAGAGTCAGCAAAGAGGTTGATTTGAACGCTGAAAGGTGGGGGAGCTGCAGACGGTTCTTGTTTAAACTGGGTCCAGTGAACTGTGGTTCAACTCCCTTATGCAATGTAGGAAAACAGACACGTGGCTTCCAAAAACAGGGGAATGATTGTTTTGAGAAAAATGTCTCAGAGGGGGCCTTGGCTAAACTAGAACTGCACCTGTCCTGTTGGATTCCACAGCTTGCACATGAATCTGAACATGCAGGCCAAAATGACTGGAGGCTTCATGATTGCATTACAAGCATACACATGAATATCTCAGAATTTTTGCTTTGAAACGTGTTAATTCAAAACGGGGGATGGATCAGAGAACTGTCTCTCATTGCAGTGCGTCTTCCAGCTCCTAATCTTTGATGTCACATCAGCGTACAAGACCTCAGAGACTAGACTGGTGAAATAGAAAATGTCCCATTAGGAATTTTCTGAGGGTTCAGGATTAAAAAGGTAGTCAGTCTGAAGATACAAGCTACATACATTTGTTAATTAACACCGTCAATAGGTCACGTCAATGATGGCATGACATTTGACATCAGTGTGTGTCTCACATTGGAGGCGGAAGTAAAACAGTTTGTAAGAACCTAAGAAGCTTGACTACTTAAGTGAACCCACACAGACAAGGGTTGTTTATGTTGGTGATTCATTGCCAAATCTACTCTCCAATTAATGATTGTCTCTGTAATGAGAACATAATAGCTACCCTGCTACTGTTTTGAACCAATATACAAAATAGGGAAAGGGAATTAAGTGTTTCATCTCTGTGCCACAGTAGCTTTAGTAGCAGTATACTCTCGAATTCACCTACCTGTTTCAGTATTTTATGAGCTATATTCACTTTTAAACGATGTAAACAATGCTTGGTTCCCTGACAGGGAAGGATAATACTGTGGGCACAACTTCTAGCTCCAACCACAATAAAACAGACTTGACTGGTGGCTGGTGCTACTTAACCTAACTGGGGTTACACTACATTTATATTTCAATATAAAAGTTGCCCAGTGCCAATATGGTGGAAATCATTTCACTCAGCCTCTGGTGGACTGTAAGTCTATAAGACCTGCACTGAAAATCCATTTCACCCTGATATAAAAAGCTGCCAAGAAATAAAATAATTTCATTACAGTAACAGTTTCAGTAGAGTAGATGTACTGAAACAAATAACATTTTACAGACTTTTAAAGCCTACAAAGACTAAAGAGTTCACTGTTTCATAGTTTCAGCTGAGGCAAGAGCACTCAGAGTCTTCACCGCAGCGCTGCACCAGCTTAGATTGGAAATGCGGCCGACTTGTGTACAATCAAAACCAGTGTGGACGTGTGCACACACAATGTAATAAAGACAGAAACAGACACACACACACACACACACACACACACTCCACTTCTGACCAGTCACCAACCCCTACCTAAAATCACATCATCTGGTTGGAAACCTTAATTACATTGCAGAACACCAATGCTCCACCAGCTCCAAGCGACAGCGCAGTCTATCCTGACTGCGCTGATATGAGCAGCACAAGTGTCGGCACAGATATAACATGATGGGTTCAATATATTGCTACAGAGGCCAGTTGGGCACCCGTCTCATCATTTAAACTAGTGTAGACATACAGTAACACATATGCTGCTCTTATTTGCTGAAAGGTGGATGATGTCTGACGCCGGGCTCTAGGGAGAGGATCTAGGAGGTGTTGCTGGTTTCGCTACCTGGTCAATTGTCACACCTTGTCAAATAGTAAAAAAAAAGTTTTTTTTGGTTGCCTGAAAACATATGCTTCACATTTTATGTCTTTTCAAATTTGCAATTGCTATGATGAAGTTGCACAAAAGTAAGCCATGAAACTAAAGTAAACAAACAACTAAGTTCAAAAAGTAAACACAAGAGCAACCTCAAAATGAAAGGGCTCTTCAGTGATTTCTTTTCTTTCTGTCTGTTCTGTATGGTTCTAAGTCAATACAGCCAGTCGTGAGTATGTCTGAAAAGCCAGCCAACCTGTTGTGAACTGTCCCTTCATCTTCTGGAAAACAGGGTCCTGGGCTGTGGCCTGGGCCCGACGGGCTAGTGACTCAGAGGCAGCGCTGGAGAACATGGTGGAAACATTGGAGACGTTCTCCAAGCCAACACCAAAGGTGCTAACCAGCTTCTTGACAAAGTTCAATGTGTGCGGCGTGATCTTGGCGTCCGACACGGCACCACTCTTCTCAAAGGCCACTGAGTAACATTTAGCCAGGCCCTGCTGGAGCTGCCTCAAGACCTGCAGAGAGAGGAGGAGGGAAGAGAAAAATAGTGAGAAAAAGTCACAGTAATATTAATTAGAGAAGAAAAGTGCAGAGATGTGATGTCATACAGTAACCAAAGCAAGGGAGAGAGGGAAACTGATGATGGCATAGCATGCCTGTGCCCCTGCTTGCCCCGTGGAACGAAGCATAGAGCCTGCAGCTGCTGCCGAGTGCCCCGAACCATCACAGATAATCACACAGACACACACACACCCCAACAAACCTCCGGCCCTAAATCCCTTGTCCCATCCTGCACGCTCACTGCACCCATCCATCACCTGTCTCAGTCTTCTCTCCTCCTGCTGCCTCTGTCTCCCAGTCTTCCCCTCCACCCACACACCAGCTACTTTGTGTGGATGCCGCCTGGCACGGCTAAAACAATTTGCGGCAGCAGCACCAAGTTCAGTTTAGATGATTGTGCCAGGCCTACCTCCTGCACTGACATCCACAGAATTAGCTAGGGGGAAAAAATGCTGGTGGTTGAATGAGTGATTTAAGTCGACATGTGCTTAAACAAAAAGGATCTGAGAAAATACCAGCCAAGAAATAATGAAGTTAAGGGGGAAATCTACTATCTGAAATGCACTAGGCTACTACCATTAATACGTTTATGGCAAAAACATCAGTTCAGACAGTGACGACCTATTCCCAAACAAGTCAGGATAACACCTCAGACTAAACAGATGTGTCGGTCCACCGGAGAGACAGAATCTGCCAAACTGTGGTCATCTGGTTGACCAGGTGGTGTGTCACACCTATACACAAGATGTGCACTCTGACTTGCTTTCACACATACGCACAGATGCATGAAAATTCTCACAACCAGCTGTATTTTTTTTCTCACCATCTGATCCACTAAAAACACACACACGTAGCAACAAAGTCAGACACACGCGAAATCAGCACCTTTGTTCTTCTTACCTCTTCATGCCAGTTCTCCCTGAACCACACCATCTGGTCCACGATGCCCTCCAGGGAGGAGAGCAGGGTGGGGTGTAGCTCCCGCTGCATGTGCATGATCCGGCTGCAGCGCCACATTGGGGCAGTGGCCCGGATAGGACCCGGGTCGGAGGCCCCCGAGTGAGGCTGGGCCCCCACTGAACTGGGCTGCTGTTGTCCAGATGCATCTGGGGAGGAAGAATGGGTAAGAGGAGGGGAGGATGAGTGGTGGAGGCGGAGGTGTGACAGAAGGAAAACAGGAGGCAGAAAGGAAAGAGGAGAAAGAAGGGTAAAAAAAAAAAGACGGTAATCAGGATCAGAAAAGCAAACAAAATTTAAAAAAATAAAATTCTAGTATAAATGGTTTTAAAGAACAGAAACAGATGTGCAGCCCAGAGTTACATTGAGGCAAGTTATATAACATATGCTATAAACACATTTTCTTCACCTATACGTACATTTACATTTAACAACTCACCATGGTAGAGGTAGAAAATAATAATTTAATGTTCACAGTGTGGTAATGAGGCGACACACTACAGCCAGCCATGTTTACTTACCACTTTTGTAGCGCTCCCTCTGCTCGATCTTGAGTGTCAGGTAAAGGGTGCGGATAGGGAAGTAGACAGCCTGGGGGTACACTCGTCCCACCTAGCAGATAAAAGAGGGTCACAGATTACATTTCAAAGACTCCCCCTCAGGACCGCAAAGGAGAGAGAGAGAGAGGAGGCAGACAGAGGTAAAGAGAGAAGAGATGGTGAGAGAGTGGGACAGAGAGACACTGTTTGTGTATGTGTGTCAGAGAGAGAGAGAGATCATACTGATACAGCCAGAGACCTCTGCTGTAACAGAGGGAGTGTTTGAAGCTTTGAGTCAGGGGAGTTAGGGAAGTTAAAAACACGTCATGGCTGAATTACAAAACTGAATGTGACTGATGATGAAATTGCCCTCAAGACTTTCAAGAAAAGTCACCGACAACATTGGAAGGCTTAATGGTTGAAGTCAGGACATAAGAGATTTCAACTTTTAAACACACAGCAAATTCACCTCAAACTTGGTGGAGTAGGAGCCCTTTGACAAGAGGTGCAGCAGGTGAATTCAGTGTCTATCTTTGGTGTATAATTTATATATCTGACTAAGGACGCAGTTCATTGAGAAGCTAGGATTACTTAGCTACATAGCCTGTAGTTCAGCATCCAAGCTCGATAATTAACCAAAATCAAAATTATGTATTAAGAGAAAATGTTTGCTACTAAATCAAGAAATTAACTTGGTAGATATTTTTCTTTCTGTTTTCATTTTCTTCAGTTCATTATGGTATGATCTGACTGTACACTGGGCACTAAACATGGTTTATATATGACAGCCCAGTCTTCCTTTAGACAATGATGAACAAACCAACACACTTGTACTGTACTGTAGGTTTCTTTCATTCATCATCCATTCATACAGTAATGCGAGTTCAGACGGCAATATGTAAAGCCTTGTCTAAATACACACTGTTTAAGACCTTATATTAAAGTCTTGAATCTGCAGTAAAAGCTCTGAACAAATCCTCAAACTTTATGTGGCTATAATACCAATTCCACACTTGTCACCAAATGGCATTTTAATGCATAAGAGGGCGACCACTCCGACGTATCGCACACAGACATTGTAAAGGAATCACCTCTTGAATGAGAGAAGCAAACTCAACTCGACACTGATACATTTGTGTGTGTGACATTTGGCTATCACTGTGACTGCACAAAGCGAGCGCCTAAAGGTAGAACATGAGCTGTGACAAAGCTCCCTAAAATTCTACAGAGGCGAGAAGAGAGATCTGCCGTTTTTTAAAACTATAAGCGGAGGTAAAACAAGCTCTGCCCACAGCTTTTCCTTTTTGAACACTTCCAATGGAGATGGAAAGGAAAGTTTTTACACAAATTTTTATAATCTGAGAGCAACATACGTATATATAGAAATGAGGGATTATAATCAACATTCTGGATATGCTTACTTTTAGTCTCATCTCCAAATAAGTGGTTTAGAAAATATGGACAACTTGGAAGTTTATAAAGTGTGTGATTGTTCGACCACTCACGCCCCTCTTTGCCTTGGTATACCCTGTTGTAGTGATGTAAAATGTTACTACAACTGACAGAATTGATTAATAAAAAAGTACAAGAACAATAACCAGGTTGTAAAAAAACAAACAAAACAGATTTTTCCTTGAAATTCTAGGTGACCTGTGAGCCTGGCTTTAGTCCCACTGGATATTGGTGGAAAACCAAACCACAAAGTTCTCTCAGGTCCTGGAGAACAATTTCATAGGCTGCAATTACATAGCTACTTGATCCCTTCTAGACCCTCTATATGTCTGCAGGGCAGAAAGGGATACCTCCGCATCTGAACAACAAAACTGAGCTCGATATGGCTAAAAGTGGGTCGGGGATAGATGGTGGTGGTGGAGGAGGAGGATGCAGGAGAGAGATAGAGAAAGAAAGAGAAGAAGCTTTTTTCACAATGTAGCCTGAGGCGAAATGGATTTTGGACCTTCTAAGCTTTCCCCACCTCTATCCACATTCCTCTGACATCCAGCCCAGGTCTTCAGGGGGATTCTCCAACAACACAAATCAAGATTACACAAAAACTAGCTAGTTTAAAGCTGCCAAGCACGAGATTGGGCTGGCCCATGGTTAACTAGAACATACTGTAGTTCTCCTTAGACTTGACTACTAAAAAAGCTGTTCCAGATCTCGGCAGGTCTCAAACTCTTCAAGACACTCAGCTCCTTCAATCCATGTAGCTCACAACTCTACATGGTCAGTCAGTGAGCGGTGGTGTGCTGTAAAGGCAGCACCAAGGCAGGGGAGACAGATAGGATTAACTAACTGGTGAGGGAGGCTGCTGCTGTTAGGTCTAAGCCTGGAGACGATACAAAAGGGAAGAACGAAAACTATTATTAAATTGAACTACATCTAGGAAAACGCTTTCCACTTCCTTGATGGTGAGGTAATTCAGCTATGGAGCCCCTTCAGCCATCACAAAAAGCCTTTAACTGGTCTTTTGTGACTAAAGTACAGCCATCTGTACATGCCTGCAGTAAAAAAAAAAAAGCCGCAGCCTCAGATTGCAATGAAAAACTCAGAATAAGTTATTGTCCCCTCCTACTTCTGCAAATTTGCAGAAATATATATATTACCCATGTGTGTTACATCAAGTTAATATGTATATGGAATCTACACACACCACTGCAGATACAGTATTCTGCAAATGTTTGCCTACCTTCTCTTAATTTCTCATTTTTTTTTACATTTCATACACAGTAAATGTGTAATTCTCCTGTTCACAGTGCTCAAAAACAGAGAAGAAAGTGAAAAATACACTATTGAGATGAGAAGTGGAGGTCAGGAGTAAGGGGAAGAGGGAATTCTAAGTGGCAGCTAACAGCAGCATTAAAGATGAAAGAGGAAGGAAGGCAGAGAGGAAGAGGAGGAACCAGAGATCAGCCCGCTAATGGGAAGATAAGAAATGTCATATTTTGGCGAAGCTGAGGTGGGCCGAGGGGAAGAGGGCGAATGGTAGACAAGGAGAAGGCAGCGAGGGAGGGTGGGAGTGTGTGTGGGGAGAGGTGGCGAGATTCTCTGTTAACTTCTGATTCATCTTCCCGCCTGCCCCCAGGCGCTCTTCTCCTCACCTTCATCAATATTTCAACATACGTTTTTTAAACATCCCGCCGCCGCAGAGAAACTCTAAATAATTCAGACGAGCTGCAGAGACAAAGCCTGCCATGCATTAAAATGTGTTTTCTCTTTACATAAAAAAGGGGATGAAAAAAAGGTGTCAACCTTTTACCCTTCAGTCATTACAGGGTGACAAGGCAGACCAAAGGGAGGACTGGATCTCCACAGAAGGAAAGTCTCTGACATCCATTCATATACATGCAAAAGACAGGTACTGGTTTAAGTGACTCAACTGTAATCCAAGAGGTCACAACTTTGCGTCCTTTTCAAGTGTCCTCTAAAGGGACAAAACATCTAACAAGATTAACACGTTATATAAAAATCCAAGATAAAAACATGAATGCAAATTATTCAGTATGTTTCCACTGCTGTGTTCATTTATTTAACAGCTAACTTGCATTAAGCCAGCTTGTTAATGAGCTTAACAACCGACCATCAGTGGGATGTTTCCTCTTTATCGCATGCTAAAAAGTAGAGAGGATTCCCAAAGTAATCATCACACACTTTGTCTTTCCATGATACTACATCTATCTCTTGCAGTACCCACTTGTATTTTAAAACCCTGTCTCTTCCCTCTCTTCTCTTCATCCTCCTCCACACGTTCCCTCATATCCTCTATACAATATTCCTGCTCTGCTGAGAGGATGGCTGTTTGTTATAGCAGACTACTCTTTGAAGATCACCCCCTTCAAATTGTGCGGAAATAATACTCCATTAAGCAAAGCAAATTAGTCCTCGGTTTAATTACTAGCTCTGTTCCCGCAGTGCGGATGCGTACGATATTAACTTTATAATAATTTCTTGAACAAATAATTTAAAAACCAATTCACCAGAGACTGGTGAAAGCCAATAAATTGCTGTAAAAGGGACAGTGAAAGAATCTGAATGCTTAATTTGGTAAATAGAAAGCAAGAGAGGCCACTTTGGCGTGAATGCAGTTAATTTATCTTGATTAGAAAGACGTGCATGAGCACTAATGCTAACACACCAGCCAGATGTGCTGCCCCAAATGGATGAAAGAAGCCAAGAGAAAAAAATATGAATGATTGATGGGTGGAGCAGACATCCAGACATGAAACTGAAGAAGACAAAATGAAAAAGCAACTAGGGGAGGAAAAAGAGGATTTTAAAACATATAATAAATGGGAAGATTAGGTTTGACAGATGTTTTCATTGATAAAAAAAAATGATAACAGAGAACAAGAGGATTTTGGCTTAAGCTCAACTGGGATCTATTTCTGGTTACGGGACAGGGAGTTTTGTAAAGGCCTCACCTGGCTGATTAGGTTGAGCAGAGGTTTGCCTTCTGAACCAACCAGGCAGGTCAGGAGCTGCGGTATCCATGCCAACCACTGGATGGGTGGGACTCCAATGCAGTACTTGTCCACAGCATCAGCCAGGGTGTTCTTATCATCAAAGCTGAGCAGCCACAACACCTACAGGTGAAAAAAAAACAACGCAAGAAATGTGAGGACGAGGAGGAGGAGGAGGAGGAGGAGGAGGAGGAGAGAACGGTAAGAAAAGAGGGAGGAAACAAACAACAAATTAAATGAAACACTCTGCTTATTCTGCCAAGGCAGTCACATTAAAATATCCCCTTCACAATAAAGTAACTACTATAAGACACCGAGTAGCAAGAGGTAAGGTCTCTATCATTAATCAGACTATTGCTGCTTCCCTGGCTCTGTTCACAGCAGGTGGGGGCTTGCAGAGCAATGAACGAGTACATCTTGGCAATCCCTACTATGATCAAAGCTGAGCCAATGTGGAGGTGATCTCTCTTCCCCTGGTGTGCTCGTGTGTGCATCTACATTATGATGAAGACATTAACCCCACTCAACCCCCCAGGCTCTCTTCAGCGAGCCAACCCGGGTACACAGATTGTGTATAATTACTGATAATGACTGGTCATCTCGCTTCACCCATGAGGACTAAGCACTGCCAACCCAGCTTGGCAGCACAATACCGGGGGGGGGTCACCAGAAAAAACATCTAATTGGAATGTGAAACTGGTAGCAGCTGTTATTAGAACAGATAATGATAGTAATGCCTAATGCTAACACTGGATGTGGCAAGACCATATTTATTATTTATCCAGCCTGACACATAGAGGTAGCTGGTCTTTTGCTATCTGGATGAGTCTCTCTAATCTGACTCTCCTGTGGCTCTTTGAAAGCAGAGACCCAGTTTAGCAAAGTTTTCACAGTCTCACAGCCCCCTCTAGTTCATCAATAAATAATAGAAAAAAAGATTGGGTTTTTAAAAGTATTTTTAATGAAGCAAAACTTACCAAGAATTTATCTAAATCTGCTATAATTTCCTTACATTTTGTGCTGTGATCATCTGATTTGATGTTGCTGCTTTTTTGGATATTGAGAACCACCTGACCCGAGTACAGTATGGCAGAGCACAGCAGGTCTCAGTGCTTTACCCATTATAAGAGCATATAGAGGTGTTTCTGTGCTAACCTCTGGAGGCACTGGAGGGGGCTGTATTGAATGAGTTGGTGTGTGTCTGTGTAAGAAGGTGGGATGCTTGTTAGCAAGGAGTCCATCTCTTTACCTCCCACACAGGGCTCACTCAACTGGTACGTATGGTAGCATTGGTCTGACTGTTAGAGAAAGGTCGGTGCATGTAGAGGGTCATGAGATTGGAGTATCAGGGGAGGCCATTAGTCTGTTAACCCCCCGTGCCAGAAGATGGCCTTCACTCCACCATCGATCTACCGTGGGAACCCATCCACACCATCTACTCCTGGACTATAATCGATCAAATTACTACTCTCTGTTTGTAACTGTGGCAGAGACTGAGAGGGAAAAAATAATGCCTTTCTTCTCATCAGCACCAATAATATATGGGCTGGATGGGGTCAGGAAACTAGGGAATTATATGTGACCCTATCCGAAAAAAGGCCTGATTGAGGCGACTGGTTTTATAGAAACGGGGTGGTTGCTGACATGTTTGTTTCAGAGCGAACACACAACGACAACAAAAATATTCTCACTCATAAATCCTAAACTGAGGACAAGAGATAAACAAACAACAGTGATTATGTTGCCAATATTAGCATTTCACAATTTCGTCTACCACACTTAAACATGGATAATCACACAAAATGCCTCCTTCCCAGTTCCCTTATCACCTTTGCTAAGTATTTGCGGGACTTGCTCTCGTTTTGGTGGCGGCAGGCGTGGAGGTAGCAGGTAATGGCGGAGACTCCCAAGTGGAGCTGGCGGTCCTTGACGAAGATGTTCTCCAGGTAGTCGCCCCACATGGCCCAGGCTTTCACCAGGACATCGTGCATCTGTACCGCTGCTGAAAAGGCCTTATTGGCCTCCTCTGACCTGTAACAAGAAGGGGGGGGAAGGTGAAGAGAGTTAGAGAGTGGAGGACAGCCTGAGGAGGGTAACACAGAGTTGTCAAGGGCAAGTGAGCGAAGGGAGGTAGCTGGAGGGGAAGGAGAGGAAGTAGGATTGAGTGAATGGGAAGTCAGAAGGAAAAAAAGAGATATAAAATGGTGGGGGGGTGGGGTACTGAAGAGAGAGGGGAGGGTTGAAAGAGATGGATGCAATACTTGTGATGAGAGCGGAAAGGGGGGTTGAAGGGGCGAAAGAAAAGGAGAAAGATAGAGTGTGCAAGAAACAGATTATGATGATCACATTCTGAATTATGTACTACACATCAATAAGCACCATATTTCATTTGCTGTAATCTTCAAGGCCTTTCCCCCTCGGCATTACAGAGTAAGCATTTAACCCAACATGAATTAATGTCACCGAGGGTTCAGGCTTTCTGCTATATTGTAATATGAGTTGAACCCAACCCTATCATACTGTGCAGATCAATTCATTTAATACTGGGTGACATATGAGCTTAACATCTACCTATTTTATCAGAAATGACAGGGCTGCAGCAAGGTAAAAACCTCAGTGTAATGGCTATATTTATCTGTATACAAATACATTGACCGTGAAGAGCATTGCTACAGCTTAGAGAAATCTACAGGCTGATAAACTTGAGAATCCTTGGGATTTTTTATCCTGCTACTGCAATCTAGCAGTCACACTTTGAGTATTCGATTTAGAAACTGTTAAATGGCAGGCAAAGAAATAAGACAGGTGAAATCTGGCAGGGCCCCCAAATTTTGACTGCACCATTTATGCTGACAGGGAAATATATTCTGAATCATCAGCTGTTTTCACCACGCCAAGCGGCATCTAACCACCCGTTGGCACACAGTCTGAATAATTTTTACACACCTTTCAGCCTTTGATTAATAAATAAGATGCAAGAGGCACCCGAGACGCACTACCCTGCAGTCAAAACAAGGAGACAGGCCTGTCAATGGAAAAGCCTTACTGAGCTACAGCTGGTAAATGAACGTCCATTTTAGGAGTGCTTCCAAAACTACTCTCCCACTTACTTACAGTGAAATGTCTCCCAAGCCAATCAATTAAAACGTGTTATTATAAAAGGCATTTTGGCATGTGATTAAGAAATGGGAGCTTGATTGCTATGGGAGTCAGAGCCGAAGACCCTCCAGTAATACTTAATGGGGTTGCCTCAGTCACTTTGCCAGTGTTAAAGTACATTAACAGTTTCTACTACCCGGCTCAACAGGAGCACAGGCACCCAACAGACTGTCAAATCTCTGACACCCGTTTAAATGAATAATCCCAAAATCCTTAGCACATGTGATTGCACATGCACACACACACACACACACACACACACAAAAAGACTCTCTCAACCCCTAACCCCCACTCTGCTGTTAATTCTCCCCCGGTGTAGGGGAAACTTAATGATTGCAATAAACCCTGCTGAGGTGGAGGCAAGTTCTGCTGATCCCAGAGATTCCTGCAAATTGCCTCGAGTTAATTATTGAGCTGCATATACATTTAATAAGCCTTCCTCAATTTGTCTTTCACCCCTCAGGACGCCATGTCACGTCAAAGATGACGGGTGAGAAGGGGGTGCTGAAGGGGAAGGGGTGTCAAAGAGTGTGGGTATCCGGCAAAGCATGGAAAGAGCAGTCGCATGCTCCACAGGCAATCCCTGCAGCCAAAAACACATTACTAACACTGTCACAAACTGATGACACAGATGTATATTAACATCTAAGCCACGTCATGGGGGTAACCTCGTAACATAATCTCAGAGGCACGCCAGCTTGAGGCGAGAAGTGACGATTAAATATGACTGCCATGTCCTGATGGGATAAAACACCCACACAGAGTTGAGGGACCACTTATGCTGAGAACAATGTGATAATGAACAAAGGGAGGATGGTGACAGACAGAAGAATAAATTTAGATTGTAAAAAACAAAAAAGGTGAAAGAAGCAAATCTAAAGTTGGCTACAAAGTGAAAATGTTTGTCCAAGGCTGGAAAGGTAAAGCTGGGGCACTGATGGACATACTTGTTGATTTGAGCCAGGAACATGCCCTTTAGAGCGTAGAACTCAGCCGTCATCTCCTTGGTGAAGTACTTCAGGTTGGTCGACTCTATCACCTCCAAACCCTAACAGGCAGGAAGTGAACAACAGAGGTTTAATTTCAAACTAAACTGCAGTTAGGAAACTTTCATCGACGCTAGGGAAAGGAATCGTGCAGAAGATACCACAACATTCTGTTTTAGACAGGGCCATAATCACAGGTGAAAAACAAACAAACTGCTCGGTGTTCATTAAGAAATAAGAAAAAAAGGTGTTAAGGGAACTAAACTTCCATTATGGTGAGCCTCTGATTAGGTGTCCCCTATGTACTGCTGTGACAAACGATGTGTAGCGGGAGAGAGAGACAGAGAGAACAAGAGGAGATGAGATAGAAGAGAGAAAGAAAGAGAGAGAAGAGTGTCTACTGGCACTTTTAATGACTTGTGGTGTGCTGAACTGCTTCTATTAATCAGAGTACTCCATGGGCTTAAGAGCAAGCTCCTGAGTTACACTCTCTTATAAGTCTCCCTGCTATAACTTGTCACCTAGAGCCACCCCAAACACTTCTTGCTCTTACTACTTTTCCCACTCAAAGTACCGGCAACTATGCCTCAAGCTACTGCTAATATCAACCCGAGTACTTAAATCACACTAAATGCATCAAATGTGTTGTTCCTCCGTAGAGGATGGCTTATTTCAAATTGGAGCATGCATTACCACGGTCCAAATCTCTTGCAGCTGTGCTGCATTATGGTGCAGGTGTTACATGTGCGCGATATATTTATCATGTTTTGATCACACATAATTAGATTGTACAAACTAAATGATTTTTGCTCTTTCTAGAGAGTGATTTCGCCCATAAAACGTTTCAAGAGTTACTTACAAGCTGAAATGAAAATGTAATGATTTTGAACAAGACAAACACGCTCGTTAACACACTGATGTTTGTAATATATTATTAATCAAAGTTCTACCCAGCAATCCTGGGGCTCAAATGTATTGAGATTATACCAATTGTGACAGTTGTTTATGGTAGTACCACACTTACTTTCACTACATTTAAAATAAATAAAATGTTTCCATCAGCAAAAACATCATAGAAATAGGAGCAGGATAAGAGTCAGGTAAGTTAATGTTCGCATATGCATCTATATTTAGTGCATAGATCAAATAAATAAATAGGCAACAGTGAGTCTCTAATTGAAAATATAGTATAGGAGAGAAGACCACATTAGTCTTACCTGCATGCACTCATTCTTGCCCATGACGCCAGCCAGCTGCAAATAACATTTGACCTGCTGTCTGATCTTTTGGAAGCAGTCAACAATGGGTACTGTGGGGATGGTATGGATACGACTCAGAATGTCCAGAGCCACATTCACCAAACTCTGAGGAAACAACAATGTGATGTAGTTTCACAAAGTGAAGTTAAAAAAGTTGAAGGAATCTGAGAAAAACAAATGTTGATGTTGTTTATTGATTCACACTTATTTACAATTTATCTGAGTGAATAGGGCTCATAAGTCTAAACCAGTACCTGTTTGCGTCCTATCTTGCCATACTGAATGATAGCAGAAGCCGAGGCATGGACTCCCAACATGGCATTGTTGTTGTTTGGATCATGCTGTGTGTTCGTTTCGTACGCCGTCACTATGGCTGTGGACAGAGACAAAACAGTGATGAACACGCATTTTCTCTTTATATATATATATATATATATATATGTATATGTATATATAAGTGTCATATTTGAAGAAGTAAGCAAAAAGAGGAGAGCTTAGAGTAGTATGAACATTGGGGATCGTCTAGCACTCTGAAAACTCAGCTGTCATAATGCAGAGGAGGGCACTGGGGACACTAAACGTATTGAACAGTAAATGGGCCATGGCGATGAATTTCATCAAGAAAATTCCATTTCACTTTAACATAAGTTTGAAGGCTGTCACGTATAAACGAAGTGGATTTTATTGGCATGGTGCTGCAGAACCAGCGCTATCATTATTTCAGTGCCACACAGTGCGAATTGGAGCTCAAGTTGCTTGAGACATCACATTTTGCAGTGGCTGCCTCTCTGAATGGTTTCAAAGTCACCGCGGGAGAGAGCTGAGCACTGAGCAAGGTAAATATGTGTGTGTGTCAGAGTGTGTGTATGTGTTATGTCCTGCAGTGAGTGAGAGAGAGAGAGAGAGTGCTTTAGCGAGCTGACATTTGGAAATGTACAGAGACCCTGAGGGGGTTCTGCACATCATGGCCTTTTAAAGAAGACCCCTTCCTGGAACTAGCAGAAAACTAAGCAGCAATCTGAGAGTGTGTCTGCATGAGAGTGGCACCCTGTAATACATGTACAATGTGTAAAAAGTCAGAAATCTATGTTTCAGTATCAGTGGTGTCAAACTTGACAAGCAGTACAGGGCCTGTCAGAGTGTGTGTTGTACCTTGGTAGTGGTGCTGGCGCCACATGAAGATGCTGCTCCAGTGGGACAGGTCATCAGAAACAATGGGCAGTCGGTTCCTCCAGGTTTTCACCACAGTCTTCATGTCGTGGAGGCTGGTGTTGCGGCCCAGGTTAGCTGGCTGAAGCCCTGCATTAATTTGGGCCGCTTCTTGCAGTTCAATGATCTGCTGTGCCGCCTGGGGAGAAATTATAAGTAAAAATCTGCTCTCGACCTTTTTGTATCTTCCATACAGTATCATGACCACACTCACTTGACTCAAACTTTAAACTTTTATGGTGAACACAAGGTGGCAGATCCCGAAGCAGCAGCCAAACGGCAAATACTTCTCATGCTTGCAATCGCTAACTTTTTTGTTTACAGTTAACATTTTGTGTTCTCAGGCTTGCTCTACAGTCTGCTTCAAAGATTTGATCCAGACAGTATACCAGCTGCACTTAATCTTGTTAATATTCTGTCGACACATCTCAACAAATGTATGCTACTAGCCAAATTTCCTGCTAAATTTGCACTGCATTACACACATGGTGTCCATCTGCCGTCAATCAGTGACTGTCACTTTTTTGAAGTTTAAGAAATCTCATGTAAATTGTTTGTTTTCTTTTCGTGTTCTGTTGACGCTCCAGAACCAAACATAGTTTTAAGCTTTGCTTGCTTTAGGGTGTTTTGACATGCATACTAAGTTTTTTAGTGCATTGCATTTCTGCCTCATCTCTCTCCCATTATTTCTTGTTGTCTTCAGTGTGTGGCGTACCACACAATGAAGCAGAAAATCTCTAAAATATCGAATTGAATTCAATGAAAACAAAAGGTAAAAGAGGAAGAAGATAGGGTGATAACATAGTCAGAAAGTGGATATGGAGTGTTTGGAGACCAGGTTTTAGTTAAGAGGTGGAAAGATGGCGTGGGAGATGTGGAACAAGGATCAGGAGATAGATGGAAGGAACAAGAAGAAAGGTGATGGCAAGAAAGAGAGAGTGTGAGACTGCTGCGATAATGGAAAAAATGACTCTGTGTGAGACTAAAAGGTAAAAGCATCAAGAGTAAAAAACATAAAAGATGAAGTAAAAGGCAGAGACTGAAATAATAAGAAAAAGAGGACTGTTACTGTTACGGTATTGACAGATATGACGGCAAAAAGACAATGCTGGGGCTGTCCTCCTCCAGGTCACTGGCTTAACACTCATACTCGACAATCCCAGGGGCTGAAAGCCTCCACAAACGAGATGGATCAAAGTGACCAAACACATTTACCTCTAAGGACAGCTGGACCTGAAGATCTCTAACACAAGCCTAAGAAAAAGCAATGCCTTATAGCCTCTTGTAGCAAAACATTAACATACATTTCTGTTAACTTTTGACACAATTTGATTTGTATTTCCTGTTTTCAGACCAATTTAATTAAATAATTAGTAGAAGAAACTTCTCCATATAATGAAAATGTCACACAGAAAAACACACACAAAATTTTTGCATTAGAAATACAGTCTAGCAATATTTTCTTTATGCCACCAAAATAATTTTGTGGTGAAAATCATTATATCTTTCTACTTTACTTCAATAGCTAATCTGCTCTGATGTGGCTCAGAAAAAAGGACAAGGAGATGGGAAAATGTGAAAATGATAAGCGAGGGCTTCTATCTCATTCCGTGGAAAAAAAGCCTCATTGATTGGCCCAAAGCCCCTTTGTGAACATATAATCAATCATTCCATTATAACTACTCATCAATCAATATTAATGCCAACCCTCATAAATCGATAGCGTGGGTGATAATCCATTGATCGTCAGTCACTGCTAAGAGCTGGGATTTGATGATAACTTGATTCAAAGGGTATCTGAACCCTACTGTATTTGCAGAGTCTGGGCTTCTCATTCTCCGAAGCTCATGGAGTCGTGAATATGAGATATAGAGTTTGGAATGGAGATTTACAACTGGCCGCTTGGCTGGGTAGAGGAATAAATAGCTTGTTTTCCCTCGGCTAGGGTAAATAATTGGACTGCACATATGCGAGCACACGCACACCAAAAAACACAGGCACACACACACAATAACAAAGAATGTAGTCACCCAATTCAAATACCCATTTTGAAAAGATAAATGTATTGAATCAGAGCTGTGCTGAAGACTTAACCCCCCCCCCTCGCTCCGAAATCAAATCTCCCAAAACAAAATAAATTAGGCAATACAATATTTTTCACAATTATCTGTTAATATCAGCTGATGGCCCATTTCTAACCTTCATTCAGACCGTCCCATTCATCATGTAAATGTAATTCTGCTGCAGGTATTTAATCAAATGGTATCTGATGGCAGGGAAGTAATTACAGCCATTCTAAACTAACTCTCTTTCTTGCCACCTCTTCTTCTTCTTTCTCTCCTTCTCCTCATGTCCTCCCATTCTGTTCACTCTCTACCTTTTTCAATTTCCATCGCCTTAGTCTCTCATCTTTTCTCCTTCTCCTTTTTAATCTTTGCCCCTGTCCATTGTAATCTCTCCTGGTGGAATCAAAGAGGCTTAAAGGTTTTTTGATTTTTTTAATCATCTATCTCAATTTTACAAAATGGAGTGAGAGAGGGAGATAGAGGCCGTTATCAGTGTTACTCAAAAACACAATGTCTCAGGGCTACTGATGATCTCTCGACATGCATCTCTTCAAGCACTTATCACTATAAACGGACTTCCCTTCACTACTCTTCTTGGCTTTCTGACTGCTGTGTCAGTCTAAATGGAGCCTCTAAACAGAAAAACTCTTCATGCATTTTGTATACTGACCTGCAGCAGCGGCGTGTGCACGTGGGAAACGATGTGAGGCAGCCTCCTCCACTCGCGGATGGCCAGGCTGGAAGCCATCTCCACCAGCCGCTCTATGAAGTTGAGCTGCTGCTCCTCTGGGTGGCAGATGGCCAGGTAGCCACGGTGCATGTTCACCTTCCATGCCATCTCCTTAGGACAGCTCAGCTCCACCTGGAAATTCACACAGAAAGTCAATTTCCGTATTTAAACACAAATTTATAGTGGCAAAAGACTGTGGCTACAAAATTGAGTTATCAACGATTCCTAAAAATTGACTTAATATATAATTAATATTGTTTTTTTAAAGAATAGCAGGTAGGCAATGATTAACATTGATAAAAATCAATATCAAATTAATTGGTGTACCTTGGTGTACCTACAATAAAAAGATGAGATCATAGTCAGGAGGCTCACAACAGCAGTGGTTTTAATATCTGTCTTTCTAATATGCAGCCACATATTAATGATTCACAAGAACACTGCAGCTGTTGGAAATGGGAGTTTTGCTAGAGCATGAATGTGTTGTAATTTGTTTCTTTCATCAGTCTTTTACTTATTCTACCATCTCCTGCCTCTAGAAAATCAAGCCTTACTTGCGTTTGCACTGGAAAACGGCTTGATCTCGCTCTTATTATGTTGTGAAGCGATCCACCAGTTTTCCTTACAAAAATGCTGACATAAAATATTGAGAAGATAAAATATTGAGAAGGCTGCCAATCCCCTCAACAAATATTTTTTTCTGGTAATAATACAGAATACATTTGTTTAAAATTCTCAGATTCCCAACAGTGTACCTGTAGACAAAACAGAAAGTCCATGTTTTGATTAAATGACGTTAGAACTCAACATGTAGATTTCTAGATGTAAAATAACACTTTGCAGAGTCTTGCATTTTTCTTTTGTGAGAGTAACTGTTGTTACTAGAAACTGTTCTCTAGAAACAGATACACGATTGGTGCATGTAGCATGCTGTTTTTCTGTGTGTGTTTGTCCCCATGAGGTCAAATAGAATAGCGCATTCTTCACAGCATTGTGAGTGTGGCAGTTTTAATTAAATGTAAACATCCAAGGGGAAAGGGCCTATGACACTTTCCTTGCATAATTTAGTACTTGGACAAATACACAACAAATACTGTTTCCAATTCATTTTCTGAATGGTTTCAGCAGGACTTTTGCGCTAATGACTAATCAACCTGACGAGTCTGACACGAAGGCGGAGGAGAGGAAAAGGCCCCGCTATTGATTAAAACGCTGAGTGCCTTCACACTAAACAAACAATAGCCCAGGGGAGCCTGCTACGTCAAACCTGTGGTTTGCTGTTGCGTGTTTAGAAGTGAGTGAGAGAAAGATGGAATGAGAGAAGACCAAAAAGAGGAAGAGAACGAGAAAGCCTAGGTGTGTATTTGTGTAAGCTCTTCCGATGTTGGAGAAAATTACAGTGATCGGTCAAAGCGCACTTATCAGGGGTGACACTTGATGAATATCCTGGAGACAGGGCCGGCCTTATCAAGAGCCAGCTTTAATTGAAAGCGGGGACATTTGGACTTCGCCTCTGAGGTGGTGAGCGGTGGGCAGGCAGGCAACTGAAAGCCTCGCTCCTCTCCTCCACCATAAAACAAATCACCCTGCAGCAGATGCCAGGGTAATTATTCACGCACGCAGCTGTCGTAAATATTAGCCGCTAAAACCAGAGCTGCAGAGCGAGGGATGAAGAGATGTAGGTGGAAGTGGAAGTAGAGAGTGTAGTAATAACAAAAAGAAAACCAAGTAAAGATGAGAAGTTGGAGAAAGTAAGAGACAAAAGAAAGAGAAATGGGTACACAGAGGAAGGAAGGAATGAACCACAGAGGAAGGGATATAGCGGAGTTGGTGCTGCCATCCAGACAATTTAATTAGGTGTCACCTTAGGACAGAGCAGCTCAATGGATTGGTTCCAAGTCTCCTTGAAAGAGCAAAGCAGGAGTATTTGTTATATGTCAGGTACTATCACGCGCTCGCCACCCGTCTACACTTTGTTTTAGGAAACATGAGGCCAATAAATTAACAGGCCAAACAGCTGAACTGCATTTCCACAGCTTTACGGCCAGCTCTCTCATTCTCCCTGGGGGTGTGGGGTTGTGGAGGGGCCGGACGGTCCCAATATCAAGTTACTTCACACTGACATGAGGCCTGGGTTTAATATACAGCACTGTACCGGAAACTAGAAATAAAATGAAAAAAATGTAGAGTTGAGTCTCTGGTTCACTGGGTTCAAGCTTAGCGGCTCCACTGCGTCTGTGATTGTGTTAGTGAGAACGTGTGGTTATAGTTTCTATTTTCTGTTCGGGGGTTATTGCAACCTTTGGGAGACATTTGTGAATGTGTGTTTATGTGTGTAGAAATCCATGCATGAATACACTTTTACATGGTGACTGTGCACTCTTCACCTGTACCAGAGCCTCCTTCATGGCAGCCCAATTGGAAACCCTCCAAGCACACTCGAGCATGAGATAAGGGTTTGAGTGGCCTTTAGATTGGCCGTATTCTGTCAACGGTTCCCACTGGTTCAATTCCTTAGAACAGCTGGACGTGAAGACAAGGGAGATGAAAAGTTTAGGCAACTTTAAACAGTTTATGCTTTTAAATGTGCTACAGCTGTGCTAAATAAGATTTTAGCGATAAAATGTATCCTTTTTGTTAGTCCAATTCACTGTGCGTCATTTGGAGACGTCACCGCGGGAGGTCTGTCTGGCTAAAAATTCACAGTTTATTATTTTGGCTTTTTAAAATACCTTCTGGGTTTTTCACATTTGCAGATGCCCCTCAGTTTTCTTAGTCTTACCCATGTAGTTGTGTGTCTCCTTTTCATTTTATGAATGATTTGCATCATGTAATACACCAAATATTGGAGGTAAAATACACTTAATATTATATTATAATATATTGGACCCTATTTAAAATAACAATAATGGTTTTTAAAAGAGTCAGACATGCAACAGGGAGAGTCATTTGTTTCTGCAGGGAGGCATGGTGGCCATCTTAGACTGTGGCAAGTTGTTATTAAGGGTGCTTTCACAGCTGTAGTTCGGTGGTCTCGGTGTGATTCGGGGGTGAAGTTGCATTGTTGCATTTTTTATTTGGTCCGGTTAGCGTTCACACTGTACTTTGTCAAGTGTACCAAACATTGTAAATAAATGTCACACGGTCAAAACGGTCGCTCGTCTATTGGACAAAATATCCAAGTGCAACTCGCCAACACTTCCTGATCTCAGAAATAATGGAGCAACACCAAATGTATGTGGTCTTGAGTTTTCTGGTTTTGCTTTGGTGTTTCCATCAATCAAATGCTTTACAAGAAGGCGAACAATATGAGCATCTGACAAGACAGCGAGTGAGAAGGAGAAGGCGGGCCCTGACGAGAGAGAGGGATTATGATGTGTTGTCCTTGTTAGACAGAAGACGGGCGAGGTATGGTCATAATAAGTTATGGATTTGAAAGTAATCATCCGTAATGCACTGTTTTTTGGTTCACTTCCTGGTTCGGATCGCATTCTCACCTGTAGCGAACCGAACTCTGGTGCACTTGGAAGCGAACCGAGACCCCCGTTTTCAGGCGGACCAGAGTTCGGTTGTTTGGTCCGCACCAGAGTTCGAATGAGCTTTCACACCACCCCAAACGAACCGGACTATCCGATGAAACGCTCCAGGGTTCGATCAAAACGGACCAAACAGCTCAGGTGTGAAAGCACCCTAACAAGCCATTTAATTCAGGTACATCACAAAGAAAATGGACTTGATGGAAATTTCCCTGCTGACAGATATATATATATATATTTATATATATATAAATAACAGCACCTATGCCACATCCATACATGAACAACAATCATATTTAGGCCTGCAAAGAAAAAGGTGACATGGGCAGATTTATAGAAAGAAAAATATACATATTGTACAGAAATTGGGTTTGTTCATTATATTCTTCAAATACTGTGGTTTCAATGGTTGCACAGTATATATATGAAGGTATTAAACTAAGAATCCACAATGGTTTTGTGCTCTGCTGGCTCTCTTGATGTGTAAGACAGAGTGCCCTCTGGGATAACAGCATCTTTTCTGTTCCAGAAATCTTACCGTATCCAGTGGTCCTCCCAGAGCTGGTACTCGGGGAAGATGGCCGGGGAGACGTTGCTCCTCTCATGCTCTTTTTTAGCCTTCTCCATTGCTTTCTCATAGCTTTCTTGGGCCTGAACAGACGCATGAAATTTTTAGTACAAGCTTCTTGGGGCTAATAAAATTATCATCAGTGCAAAATGCTGGTCTTGATGCAACTTGCTGCAACATTTTCTCTATCTTCATGGATATAAATGGGGTGAACAAAATATCAGAAAAACATCTCAGTAAAATGCAATACAATTTGACAGCAACACAAATTACAGCCTCAAAAATGACCATAAAGTTAAATAATAAACTGGCAAGCATGTATAGTAAGTAAGCGGCCAGCCTTTCAAGCTTTCTCTCACCTGTTCAAAGAAGCCATGCTGCTCGTAGGCAATGGCTGTGGCAGTCTCAGGAAACTTGCACCTCTTCTGCCACAGGCCGGCCCACATGTCCTCCTCTTGGAGCAGAGAGTAGAGCTCTGCTAGGGAGTCCAAAATCTCCTATAGAGAAGCAGAACAAAATGTGGATGGCAGCAGAACAAATTGGAAAATTTGCAGTGATCAAATTGTAAATTGAATGAGAGCAGCTTTGCTAATGAGTCTAATTCAAACAGGATAAGAGGCAGATTTGCCAACTTTAAACATGAGGCTCCAACACACTCATGACAAATATATCTCCAGATCCTCCACTGTGGAGGAGAGGGATAAATAAAAAGATCAGTAGCAGTTTAATAAGCTAACCCTAAAAGATTTTCTTTAGTCTGTTGATGATCTATTCTGTTTTTGAGACTTTCCTTTCCTGACAAAAAGATCCTGGAGGAAACACTACATTGTATAAAAATGGTCCACTGTCAAGTTAACAAATATTAGAGGAAATTATCCCAAATAAAAAAAGCTCTTTGACTGGTCATAAAAAACAAATATTGCCAACTCCATTACCTGCTGAGGTGGTGTGATGCTCTCCTGCTCGTAGAACTCTGTGCTCTGCTTGGGCTTGCTGTGCAGGCTGAGGCCCTTTTCAAAGGCCTGCTGCTCCAGCATTAGAGTGGAGCGTAGCCAGAGGTTGTGTGTCTTGCCCAAGTACTTCAGCACACAGGGGCGGATAGGAATAGGAGGCACACACTGGGACATGGCCTCCACAAAGCAGTTTAAGGCACTGGGCTGGCAGTCCCTCTGGGCCTGGTGGCTGCCACTGCATAGGAAGGGACTCATTTCTCCTGACAAAGCCTGGAGAGGGGAGAAAGAGAGATTGTCAGCTACCCAGTTTCACTTAAGCAGCAGTGCACTGATATAGCATATTGATAAAGGCATTCTGTTGCACGTGTGTGATGCAACATGATGCCTTTTTCCAGTAAAAGAGAGCTGTTAAGAAACAGGAAAAGAGGTAAGAGAAAACAGGTAAGATGACTGGGAAGGGACAAATGACAAATTGTAGTGTATGCAGTCTTCTGGTGTATTCAGACCACAAGACATACGATCAACAAGCAACATATAATTTTGAATACACTTGCAATGTTGTGATTTTATATACATATATGTACAAATAATCAATATCATGAAAACAACTGTAACCACTTAACCCAGTCATACTTACTCATTTTCAATTAAACTGTTTGGCACATTTACATTTCTTTAAGTTAATGCAAAAATTGTGAAAAGAAAATCTTTATTTGCTTGTTTGAGCTGCACTCAATGCAATCAGAGTCTCTCAGAGCGCCCACAGAATAGACTTTGAGCATGACCACGGAGTTAGTGCTCTGATAATCATGACTGACACACACTCAGAAATAAATGATGTATTGGTAATGAATATAATTTTCACTGCCCGTTGACAGCATGGAATAATTAAGGCCTTGATGGTCACTTTAATTAGACTGGCGGTGGAGAAGGCCAATATGTGAACAGAAGTAAATTCCTTCCTGAGAGGAATGAGCTTTTCTATCATTCCCATGTAATAATGAGCCCAGAGATATAAAGCCTGAGCAGCAGTAATCACTCTATTTTCACCATAAATTGATATGGTGTAATGGTGGCATGAAACGCAGAGCTGAGGCAGGCATCAGAATAAACACATGTGACATATTTGTGACATCATGCCTGTCACAGGAAGAAAATATCATAATTTTTGAAGCCATCTTTCTATTGACTGCATCTTTCAGATGTTTAAGAGCTCAATCACTTCAAATCAAGGCCTTTCAACGAGTCTCAAAATACTCTATATGCATCTGGTTCGTTAAACTCATTACAGCTTTCCTCCCTCAGCTTTCTCGTTTCCATATTTAGCATAAATGAATCTGTCCTCATTAAGTGTTATTGCACGTCTTGAGACAGAAATGGGATGGCCAAGGTCAGAATTATTGTCTGCTTGCTAACGTCATTGATAAGATACAGAAAAGGATATAGGGAGTGTGTGTGTTTGAGCACAATGAGAACAAACAGCCAAGTCAAAACACTGAGGGTGGAGAGTAGAGATAAGTGTGCGTCTGTGTTTATGATTTATATTCTGAGAGAGACTGAAAGGTAATTTGGGATTTTCTAACTAAGAGACACACTTGGGATTTTACGAAGTAGTAGGAAGAGCCATACAGTATGCATGCTGTGCCAAGCAAAGGTTACATGTTTTGGCATAATTGCATCACATATTTCCCCCAAAAAGTTGGATGGACATTCTGTTGTTGCTGAGGCACTTTACAAAGAAGCATGCATTTATTACTCTTATTGATTATTCACAATATTTAAGAATATGATCACTTGGTTACGTATATAACCTCAACCATTGCATTACTTCTATCGTACTACTAGCAACACTAAAATATGTTGCATATACAACTAAAGTAACTCTGTGCCTCTCTGCTCTGGGTATAACTATATAGAGGTCAATAAGTTATACTCACATGCTGCTGCCTGTCAGAGAGGATCTTCCAGAGGCGAGGGAAGAGCTGAACCCAGGTCCTCTCAGCCAGCGGTGTGGAGATGTGACAAAGCTGGACCAAAGCGTTCAGAAGTGCCCCCGTCTAACATAGAGCAGAGAGAAAATGACAGCTGCTGACTCAGCAAGGCAGTGCTGCTTAAATCCTTGTCTTCGGGACTCAAGAGTACTGCTGATTTACTATCCTACTGGGCAGTTAATTGTATTCTACTAATGTCCCAGGTCAAAATCTGATTTTATAGTTACAACACGAATCAGCGGGGCTCTGGATCACGAAAAAATTTCTGCACAGTATAAATGGGGGAAAATGTTTAAAAAATAAAAAAGCTCAACATCTCAAACACTTCATTCTATAATATTTCCAGTAGTAGCCCGTGGGTAACTAGGGTAATTATTATATCATTCCCCACAGCTTTGTCGACCCCTCAGTACACTCAAAACTGAGGGACAGAGTACATGCTGGTTTCAGAAGGACCAAACTTACCTTGACCTCGCGTAGTGAGTCAAGAAACTTGTCATGGCGGTTCGTAAGCATGTGCAGTTGGTTGCCTGCATCTCTCTCAGCCTGCTCTTTACTCTTGGGAATGGCTGTCTGGTCACCCGGTGCTAACTCTATGTCTATCTCCACATCCTGCCAAAGACCACGGGAGAAAAGAAGAAAGCATTCATCTTTTGGGAGAGCTTTGACATTCAGTCTTTACATTGGACACACCGCTGTTGTGAAAAGACATTATATGACATTAACCATTAACAGCTTCAGGTAATGGGTGACGGATGAGAACAGACACTAATTTTTTTAAAAAAGAGCGCAAGCCAAGAAGCAAGGCTTTAATCTTTTCTTAGGGAAACAGTATGTAACACATTCCTAATGGGATAATGTGCTAAATTGTGTGAGAGAGCATGTCTCTTGACGCATTGTGTGTGTGTGTGTTTGTGTGTGTGTGTGTGTGTGTGTGTTTGTGTGTGCGACAGAGTTTGTGTGTCCCACCTCCTCCTTGGTCTCACTGTTCTCTCTCTCACGCGGCTCCTGCTTGACATGCGTTGCCATGGCGAAGGCGGCGCGGTCATGGCTGTCAGCCAGGTTGATGACGTTAGTGATAGACGGCAGCATGGATCCCTGGCAGCTGGTGCCGATGATGGTGTTTCGTTCACACACTGCCAGCAGCAGCTAACAAGCACATACACACACAAAGACCAACAAGTGCAAAACAGAAGATCAGTGACGTAAATGACGAGTGACGAGCATGACAAGACGCTAGCTAAAAACTACAAAAAAGGCATAAACAAAAGAAAGACTTCTTTTATGAGTCAACAATACATTCTTTTCAATGCTGGATAAAAGGCTTATAAGGCCTCCTGAAAGATCTGAGGCAGCGCTCTGTTTACCTCTATGCACTGTTTGATCCAGAAGTGGCTGCCCATGGCCTCCCAGTTCTGAGAGCAGCAGATGTAGAGCAGCCTCTCGTAGACTCGTCGCTTCATGGAGTTGTCAAACACCTCAAAGAACTTGGCTCTGATCGTTGGCTGAGTGCAACGAAGCCCAGAGAGGAAGGCTGGTTCCAACTTGGATGTGATGTCACTGCCTGAAAGGCTCTCGTCCCTGAATAATGTGATCAACAAAACGTTTATTTTTTAGTTATCCATTTTACTTCCATGACTCACGAAGGCAGAAAACAGGCATTTTGTTGATAATAAAAATATTCAATTCACTTAGAACATCTGCTGTAACTGAAAGCAGTGACCGCATTGATGCAAGAGCTAAAAATACAGTAAGACAACTGTGAAAAACAACTCACAATATCTAACAAAACAATAAAAGTACACACTGAAATAACAGAAAAATGGGAGCACCCGTACCCTGCTATAAACCCACATTTATGGAGCTTAGTTGAGAGCATATCAGAGATGTGCTGATTCAACTCTACAGTCAGTTTGAAAGCCATCATATGTGCTGTTGGTGTGTACTGTATTTATGTCAATTACTCAACTTCCTTGAGTAATTCTTGTATTTAATCCTTTATTCAAATTCAAATTTTGTTATTTAACTTTTATACAGCTGCAACTGCACTGGCAATAATCACTGTGACACTAAGCCTGAGTGGCATGTCAAGAGAATAGCAGTGATGTATGCCAATACTCACTGCCATACGCCACTGAAACTACACTCAGATGTTGCAGAGATTTAAGAAGGCTCAAGACATATTCTTTGTGTATTTAGGACTTACTTTTACTTCTGTTAACTGTATTTGTAAATTAATAATATTACTAGATATCATTATAATGTGTTTTTGTAATTTTAAAGAGCACGGGCATGCATAGTTTTTCTCTTTACTATCACATTTTTTTAAAAATGTCCAAAGGAATTATCTGATTACTCGATTAACTATTAATTAATATTTACAGCTCAATTTTTTCTAGTATTTCTGCGTAACTGCAGACATAGACATGTAATTATAGACATAATTATACGCAGAATACAATTGAACCAATCTCGCTTGGGATTAAGAGGTTATTTACAAATATGGCAGGCATGTAAGATCCAGACATATTACAAGCACAAAAACTAATCTCATAGCAACATTCAAACACAAGGTGCCAGCATGTTTAAACAGCCGTATCTTTTAATACTGTGGATCACTGAAGTGTGGGGAGATGGCAGTTATCACTGAATTATTGGGTGAAATTAAGTATCTTTGATGTGGAGACTCCGGTGATAGTAAAGCACTAACAGTCATGCATTAAACACATTAAATAACAAATGTCATCATTTCTACATCATCCTGCTGCACTGAATGGGCCTCGTGGGTATGATTCAAATAACGGAGGGAGAGAGGGAAGGTGGCATAAAAGCGACAACAAAGGCAAGACTACCACAGCTGCATATTGCCCCTATTTGCGCCATTCCCTTAATCACACATTGTTCTGGCACAGCTGCTTTATCATTCCATTATCATTACTTGCTGTCCATCATGGCTTTACAGCTCGTTTTAAATCTTTTGACATGAAGAGCAGATGTGGTGGAGGGATACAGGGTACATTTGGCTGATTAAATGTGTATGTGTGTAAGACAGAAAGACAAAGAGAGCCATGGTTTGATGAATAGCGGGCAGTAAGACAGTCTCTCCCCTCTGGCCCCCACCTGCTGTGTGTCCTGTCATGAGTCCTGACACTACTGTAGCCCTGTGAAAGACCCTGGCACGTTATCTATCTCTATCACTACCTGCTGTCTTTATAATCCCTTCTGCACATAGCCACACTCCTATTCTCCACCTTTTTTCATCTACAGCTTCAACTTCTATTAATTAATTCCTCTGCATCCATGTAAACCAACTGCTTCTAACAATTTCCACCTATCTACCTACCATGATCTATCTTTCCCTATCCTTACTTCCATCTTTTAAAAATAAGATAAATGGCACACTGCTCATTCTTCAAACTCCCCCTCCTCCTCATCTCCATTTTCCTTTGCTCCTTGACCCAACCTCCCGTGTCTTTCTCCGCCTCAAACACCCGACCTTCATCCCTCCTAAGATGGATGCAAGGGCGGCATGGCGTCGGTGGCACAGCCATTTGGCCATGTGATGAATGGCGGTAATTACCTGTAGACGTAATTAACGAGGTCCAAGAACTGGGCGTTTAACTCAAGTTCATCGGGAAAACGCTTCTCTATGTAGGTCATCATCTTCACCAGCAGGATGGACTTCTCGCGTAGGTTGGGCATCTGGAAGGAAGAGGAAAAGAGGGATGTCGGTTAGAAAGGAGTGATGGAGGAATTATAAAAATTAAAAGAGACAAAGGGCAGGAAGAGGGGAAAAAATAAAAAACACAGATAATCTTCAGTTTATTTCTTGTGACTGCATCTCTCTGTCCACCTCAGCCCTTTACTGCTTGCTCTCTTTCTACAGCTTAAAAGAAAATAAAGACCAAAGACACCTCTGTGGGTATTATGCTAATGTTAACCCCACTGGATTTAGAAAATGTGCTATGGTTGTTGTTTGTCCAAAGGTTTCACACCTTTTAAGATGTACTTTGCTGATTCAGTTCTCTGATTCACACAATGCTATTATCAAAGAAATAATGCGATGATCTGCTGAATCACACATTTTGTATTTGTTTGTACACTTTATATTTGTACACTTTATGTTTGTGTAGCTTAATATTGTCAAACACTGCGAACTGACTCACTCCTTCTTACCTGATTGGCAGCCATAGGAGAATTGTTTTTCACCCACTCTTCAACAATTTTGACGACAGCACGGAGGATTTTGGGGTCAGGTGACTTCTCAATCAGCGAGGTGAGGATGACCTGGATGAAGTTCTTCCTCATTTCCATGCTCATGACAGACAGTCGAGTCTTCACCAGGTCAAGACTCAGCATTACCAGCTCACTGGTCACTATGAGAACAGACAGGTTGACAGTAAGACGCAGGACTGAGACAAACTACCAAGAAACAGAGCCACAATGTTAGCAATTTTTGTACTAATATTGATAGGAAGTATTTGTTGACATTTGTGAATACATTTTATATACGTTTGGGAAAATAAAACATGGGAAATGTTTTTTTCTGTTTTTGCTATTCTAAAATCTAAGCTGTAACAGTAAAATAAAGTCTCACCTCGTGTCCTATTCTCTCAATAATCAAGCTGGCCTTGATCACATTTATGCTCACATCACCAATTAAGCATTTGCTTTGTGAGTCGTGCACTTCTATATTTTTTTTTTACAATGATAGCAGCCCAAATCAACCAAACAGTTTGAATACAATCAGGATGGAACTACTTAGGCTTATTAGATTAGTGAGACATGAACAATCTTTTGAGGCCTCGCTGGTCAGATAGCCTTTGGTCTTAGTGACTATAACCGCTCCTAGTGGAGGGGAAATGTCTGTGTTTCCCGATATAGTCATTAAGGGCCCATTTAAAGCCCTGATAGCATCTTACTGCCATTACCTCCCATCTGAGAAGTAGCAACAGGAATTATGTACTGCCTGACTTCTATAAAGCCAAGCTCAGTGAACATAGTGAACAGGAAACCTTGATGAATGTTGTAACAGTCATGAGAAAGCTAAACAACCTAAAGCACTTAAACAACAACACTTAAACTTGTGAAACTCTTCTCTTTGCCCTTGCTGACTGACATGCGAGGCAAGCGGTCAAGAGGTTCCGCGTCAAACAGTGTCTACCCTTTCAAATGGATAGCAAAACAGCACAAGGTGACCATCTGTTTGCTTTATCCAGACAGAGAGACTAGGAGACAATACAGAGTGGGAACTAGAGCTGAGGAACATTCCCTGTGAAACCAGACTATCTGTAGAGTGGATCTCCCCCGACCACGACAGCTATTGAGAACACAGCTGTGGCCATTGATATAGAACTTTTGATACGGTCTTTGTATGGAGCCAGGCACTGCTGAGATACATGGGACATCTGAGCTCTAACTCAGTCTGAGGAAGGTCACCATATGAGTGTGCGTGTGTGGAGCACAACTGACCCCCCACACAGTCAACCCCTTGTTGGATCAGGGTTGGGGAAAGTACGCACACTAGCCTTCCCGATAATGTGAGCCAGCTGTAACTGCAGCCCTGCAGAATAAGTTCAGGTTGAAATGGCAGTTGATGTCTGGTGCACAGTCTGAATTCTAACAATGACTCAGGTGCTGTGGACTCAAGAACTGGCTTAAATAATTGAGCCACACAGGGAGAGATACGGAGAGAAATGGGGATAGTGCATCCCTTCCTTGCCCAAGTGTGTTTGTATGTAATCATTCTTTATATTGTTATATAAAGATATACTGTATATATGTGTGTGTCTGTTCTTTCCACTGAATTCATGTCAATGCATGTACCTGTGCTGGTTTCGGTGACCCCTGGGTTGGCTTGCTGGGGGCTCAGGTGTTCCCGCACCATCTTCTGTAGTGAGCGCATGAACACCGAGATGAGTCGGTCGATGTAGCTGGCATTGTAACTGCAGGCTGACTTCAGGATCATCAGTGTTCCTGGAAGACAAATGAAGGAGGAGGAAGGAGGGTGAAGGGAGGTAAAAATGGGAAATACAATTATCTGACAAGAACCTCTGTGGGGCAAGGTAACAGACACACACACCTGCAGTCAGCTTGTGTTCATTCACACAGCATGACAAGGACTTGACTTTTTTTTTTTTTTTAGGGAATCTAACAAAAGTTTCAGAGTGTCACAGAGGCAGGGAGAGGTATGAGTAATGTCCCTCTCTGTTGCTGCTCCCTGGAGGGGAGACAAATGTTAAAATGTCACCCCCCATCATATCAGCGCTACCTCTCTGCGACAGCAGGATATCAAAAGCTTTTTATTGACCACAACTGCCATTTTGGCAAACTGAATGAAATAGCGGTACCTTTAGACTGCCATTTGTCACCTTGAGGGCCCTTTATTTGGAGAGCTACTGTTTCTTTCAAATAAAAGAGAGAAAAATCAAATAACTCTCTCCTTAGAATAAGCTTTAATGTAAGCTTTTTCCATAAACACTCTCTGACATCTGGGAGGATAACAGTAATGTTCGCACAGGGAGAGTGGCCGAAAGCAGCAATCCTTCCCGAGACAACCTTTCCCAAACCGCTGGACTGTGGCCTCCGTTTAAACAGACCAGATGTTAGCCTGAGCAGGGCCCATCGGCTTGCATTTTAACGACCCACTCACTGGCTTAATTGCTAAAAGTGACTGAGGTAGCTTGACTTTTGTAGGGAAAATAGTGGGAGTGTGAAAAATATATTTAAAAAATAAAGGGTTTATGAGCAACAAAGTGAGAGTAACAGGGCACAAAGGGATAGAAAGGGATAAATGAGAGGAAGAATAAGGTAGAGCTGGAGAGGATCTTACCGAAGAGCTGTGTGGGGTTAGTGTTGCTTGTGGCTTTTTCATAGTTGGTGAGTCCCTCATAGATGACCTTGCCCACAGCAGCATACAGACACTCCAATTCCTCATACTTAGATGCCACTGTTGATGTGCCTAGAGGCAGAGAGCAGTGTTTGCTTCACACAAGGAATAGCTGAGAATCTAAATCAATGCCTTGCTTGTAGCACATGGCACGACAAAAGCAAAGTTAAGAATTTAAGCATCAATCAACAGAGCAATGGTCCAAATATTTTGGCACTTCTTCAATGAACACAGAAAAGAGTTAAGAATTTCTCAGACAACTCAGACATGCTTTCTTGAGTTTATCAGTATTGCTGGCCTGACTAAGTTCCAGTTATAATTTAGGGATTAAGCACTGACAACTTACTAGGCTCTGTGGGGAAGATGCTCATGAGGCGAGAAAGGAGGGAGTGGACAGCCCGCAGGACTTTGGTGTTGCCGCAGGTCATGCATGCAGCGATGCCCCGCTGGAGGGGTTTAAAATGGGCGAGGATGGCTGGGGACTGCAGCACTGTCAGAAGGAAGCAGAGAATCTCCAGTCCAGTGCAGATGTTGGAGATGTTAGCCTGTGCTGGCTGCTCCTGAGAGGACACGGAAGAGAACAGTAAAACCAGGAGGTCAGTGGAGTAAAAGAAGTGCGTACATAAATCAAGTAGTCATGTATATGACAGAAATATTCTAGCACCTATTATGCTTCTTAAAAATGTGATCCGCATATGAAGGAAAGTATCGAGGCTTATCTTTTTAGACACAAGTACACAACCCTAAAACAAAGCAAGAAAAACTATAGTGCAAATTCATCAGCAGATGCATTAATCATTCAAGTTTTTATTCATACAAATTCCAGACAACTCAGAAATCAATATTCTACACACAGAGATATTTCTCACACAAAAGAACCAAGGCAATGTGATCGCTGCTAAACTAAAGATCAATGGCCAACATCAGGCCCTAATTTTGTCTAAATTGCAATCAAGGTTTACAACGATGGCAGGGCCAAGAGGATAATCTGGGACAGATCCATGGCACTAATCTTGGCTAATGAACAAGGTGACTCTTGTGATAAGGCTCCTGGTAGATATTAGGGTAGTATTGATTTGGCACTGTATTAACAGGATGGGATCTTGTCTCTGGAGCCACGCAGATAGGGCATATGCATGTATGTGCGTGTGATTGTGTGCTTGTTTCGCGTCCTCCGCCCCTCCTCATTTTCCCTCTCACGCCACTCCTCCTCACTCTTAATCACTGCCATGCCAGTACAATGAGATGGTAAAAGGTAATCCGATTTAGAGCATTGTTCATTAGTCTGAGTAAGATGGCTGGGCAGGTAGAGCATGCTCTCAAGGGGAAAGGGCCCGTGTATGTGCATCTGCATAAGACCTACAGAAAGCCTTGTTTGTCAGACCATCCTCATGGGATCTGGAGGGGCTGATTGGGTTTGTGTGTGTGCAGGCAGAGAAAAGGCGCGGCCGATGCAGTGATCCCCAAAAGGGAACAAGGGAAGTACGTGACAATTGCCGGTGCATGGCGATAACCTTGTCTGGTCTGATTCAGCGCCACTGAATCAGACCAGAGAGATGAGTAGAGAGGGAGAGGAGCAACAGATAAAACAAGAGAGAGAAAGAAGAGAGGCTGCGATAAGAGGCTGAAAAGAAAAAAAAGATGAGAGGAGGAAGTGGTGGCTAGAGACAGAGGGAAAGGCGAGGAGAGATGTGGAGAGGCACAGTGGGGCGATACAGAAGGCAAGGATGAGGAGTTTAGGATGAAGAGGGGTGGGGGGTTGAACGAGAAGGCACAAGCCAACCCGGATAGACTCCTGTTATCTCACCACTGTCATTATTTTGTCATTATGGTGGTTGGCGCCTCACTTCATGTATTACTGATAACAGACAAAGGACTCGAAGGCGTTAGAGCAAACACTAAGACAGAGCTTAAGCAGGGAGGGAAACTTCTGCGGTCTCTGGTAAGGCGAACGGCAGAGACACATTGGTTATCCTGTACTGTTGCTTGGAGCTGTAACAAGCCTGAATATTTTGAATTTTATTCAGACTTGTTGATGACATACACTTGCACGAGCAACTTCGAATAATCTGTGACAAGCTCACATAAACAAATGTTTTTGGACTCTCTGAAGAAGAGCAATAGTCCCCCATCAAAAAGCAGAAAAGATAAGCCAGGCACTTTCAGAAAGTTAATATTCATCAATGGAAAATCCAAGGAAAAGCCATTAAAAGTCGGGACACAGTGATTGATAAATGATCTTTGGGAAATGCAGTGCAGAAACACGGCAGTAATGGCAGCTTAGTACCAAAAATGTCACCAACACAAGCATGAATGTGGCTATATGAAACATAAAGGCAGCCTAATAAGGTACATAATGATTGACTGCCATCTTACCACTGTCATAAGCAGCTTGTCAAACCACTGTAGCTTCAGCTCTGCACGAGGCCACATGTCAGGCCTGAGGGCAGACTTCATCAGGCTAACACAGCGACGGGACAGCAACTCCCCCGGAGACCCGGCCACATTGGTGCTGTCGTTCACCTAGACAGGAGAGGGGGAGGAAGGTTGGTATCATTATCATCATCAATGACAATGGGTCTTCATCTTCAATATCACAATGCTGTCCTGACGAGAAGAGAAATAACACAGGGCAAAAAGAGAGAAGGACTGTCACCATGTACTGTAATTTCATTCATGCAGCTAGAGTTCAACAGTGGCACATCCAGGACGACAATTAATCCCTATCAGCTGTAGGTGTGGTGTTCTTTGGTTGATGTTAAGTGAAAAGATACAATTTTTCCACAGGGACCAATTAAGTATTACAATACACCGCTATCAAGTGGAATACAAAGAAAATGTTATGTTTCTTTAGACTGTTCTGTGAGCAGTGAGTGATCCCCAGCAGTTACATTCAACAGAGATGGTTGGATGAACAGTGAGGATGGAGCTTGGCCCAAAAAAGAAAGTAGGAAGTCAAGGTGAGTGAAATCTCAACAGTCTATTTCAGGCTTGTAACGAAGGTCATCACTGCCACTAGACCAAGGGACAGCTGTGTGAGGAGACACAAAAAGGAGTGTGTGTGTGTGTCTGTGTGTCTGTGTGTGTGTGTGTGTGTGTGTAGAGTTTAGGACAGCCACCAGGTGTGTCCTACCTTCACCACTGAGGGGTTAGGATAGTTGTGTCCTTCCTGGCAGGCGCTATGGATGGCAGAACTGTACCTGGTGTGCATGTGTGTGTGTTTGTGAGAGAGAGATGAGTGCTGAGTGTGTGTGTGTGTGCGTGTGTGTGTGTGTGTGTGCGCGTGTTACCTGGCATGCAATCCTGATGAGGAAGTTGACCACTGTGTCCGTATGTTGTTTCTCAACAGGCTTGGTGAGCATGGTCTCTGTACCTGGCATGGACTGGCTACGGCCAAACACCTAAAACACACAAACAAATATATTTATTAATGTGTCTGATCTTTTTTGTTTGAATACAGAGCAAAAACGATTCTATAAACAAAGATTTTAAACTTCCAGTGGCTAAGAAACTAAACAGACTTCATAATAAAACTCTGTGACAGTAGTGCAAACGCTGCACAGTCCTTAGTTAGGAGGTTCAAAGAGCCTGCACAAAGTCAGGTTTCTGCCTGCACTGCTTATAGTGAAAAGTAGGCTAAAACTATGATTTTCTGATAATTATCCAGACAACTTTCTGAGCAATTAACATTTCCTCAGCTCAAGCAGAAGCAAATGCTGCTATTGCATTTTCCTCCTGAGATCAGGTAAAAGAAGCTGGGAATTACATTGTCATTGACCAAGACTTGTGCTTACAGAAAGTACAATAGCTGTTGTTTAAGTATAAGTTAAGTTTAAGTATTTAAGTGATTTTTGACACATCATAATACAAAACAATCAATCTTAAAAGGCACAATCTGTGACTTGAGTTGCTTTGCAGGATGTTGTATGCAGACAGAGACAGTCAAAATGCTGTCACATTGCCTGAAATAAAAATAAAAAATGTCAGTTTTGGTATGGGAGTACTAATGCTATAAGCTTTGAGATCATGTATACTGTGGTGATTAATCATATATACTTTGACATGTGGGGAAAAAAGACAATATTTTGATTTATTGCAGAATCATCTGCAACAGAAGACACAACTTTATGAGTTGAAGTTTCTCAGAGATGTATTCATTACAAATACCGAAATTCATCAAAAGAAACATCATTGTACAATTGGTGAGGCAAATAGATAAACTTACTTAAACAAACTGTGTCTTCAGTGCCACTCATGGCTGTCCAGTCAGCACAGCCACACAGACATGCAGTGCACTGTGGTGGGACTGCAGATGCAGTCAGGCAGTATCATTAGGTTGTCTAGCAAAACCTGGAGGGCTGTGATAACAAGCTAATGGAATTTTTATCCTGGCCTTTTGAACGATTAGTTTTTGTATTTATCAGAGATTGGCCATAGTGTAATTCAACAACTTAGATATTTCGAACAGAGACTTCTTGTAACAAAGGCATCTCATCCAGTGTTGAGACTGCAAAAACAACAGATCACAGTGGGATTCGAGATGAAACAGATGAGAGGCTGCAATACTGTTGTAAGGAAAAATGGATTAAGGCAACAACAACTGTGCTGTCGTCTCCTGTTGGCAATTTTTGTCTCAGATAGATTTAAAAACGGCTGTTTGATCAAAGTATCTTTCAAAAGGTTTTGCAATCATTCAGAGAAGCGTAGAACACAGGGACAGCCAGCAAGAACTTTGAAGGTATGTTGTTAATTTTGGAGGGTGTAACAGATAACACACATAATTAACTACTGTGAAGCCAATTCTTGGCTAAAGTGACTGGGGACAAGAATCTGTCACTCACAGCCAGTCTACTAGGGGGGTTTAAGCTTACTGTGGAGGCAGCTCCGCTTGCTGTGCGGAACCTCTTGACGTCTTGTCCTGTAGCTGCAGCTTCCAGAGACAGTCCTCTTTTAACAGCACCCGCACTAGTCCCTTCACCGCCAGCCCCTACTTCAGCCTCGGACTCCGGCTGTCACACCGAAGACAGAGACAGACAGGAGAGGAGGATAGGGGTGAAGATCAGTTAACATAATTACAGTTTACAGAATGAAACATTTGTGTATATCTTGTCATGGTTTCTGACCAGCTCCTACAGGATTATGAACCATGTGCATTTATGGAATATGATTAAGACTTTTTAAATGTAATAATAAGTATCTCCAGTCAGCAGTGATTGCATGGGCACAGTGCTGCTTTTCTTATTCACAAACTGATAAGGTTGACACCATTGTAAGTCAATAAAAACTGTGTGTAGTTCAGACAGCGTCTTTTCCTAGATTTTGTTGCGATTGTGTGTGCGCTTGTGTATTTATGGCAATCCCTGAACACACCTGCTGGTCTTTGATCCTCTGTAACTCCCATTTGATGACCACCTCAGCCAGGTCCACAGCCAGTTTCCTTTGCTCTATGGTCACACTGGGGGTGAAGCCCAGACGCTGCATTGCACTGATCATGTGCTGCACTAGATGGTGGCGCACAGGGTAGTATACCTGGAAAGAGACGGCAGTAAGTAAAAATGTAATATAAAATGAATATAACATAATATTAATTCATGATTCAACATACTGAATATCTCATTCACAAACGCTTCCATATTTGGTATTTTAAACACAGAGTGTCAGGCTGCATTTTCAACAATGGCAGATGGTCACTGATGCCAATGGCAGAGTTAAAAGAAACAGAAAAAGTACACATGAGCAATGATAGCCAGCAATGCTGAACAGATGACAGAGCAGTTTGTAAAGAACACAAACTTCAACATAAAATCGTAGCTTGGGGCCTTTTTTTGCAGTCTCACAACTTGAGCCTCCCCTCTGCAAAAACCAGATGTAGAATCCAAGTATGGAAGAGTGGGAAAACAGTGCTGAATTTTGCAGGATTATAACCTTACAAACAATCCTGTTTTGCATGAGAGGAAACACGCCCAATTTGTGGGCACATCAAAAAACATTCCTCACACAGAAACACTCTTCTTTCCTGCCTGCATGCCTACAGATGGTGAACCCAAACACATAAACTCAAAGACACTCTGCTCCACGAATTTTAGCAAGACCCAAAAATTTGATGCGATTTATAGAATTATGAAATTAAACATATAACTTTTGCATATTCGTTTTACATTGGTTTTGATATTTAAGTCAAATACTGGTTTGGCAAACTTGTTCTCAGAGCACCCACAACAGACGAGGAGAACTTCTGCCTTCCCTCAAATTCATGTTAAATGGACTGTCTTGCCAGTATTGTCACATATAAATGAGACTGGCTTCCATTGCCTTAGCAAGCACCCAAAACAATTATGAGAGAAGGACCTGTTGCCTGTCTGTGTAGTTCAAAAAGCCGCTGCATTCATGTTATTGTGCAATTCTTCCCTTAGAACCAAACTTAAGTTTTCACAATTAGACTCTGCTTGTCTAAATGCCAAAAAATCTGAGGTTTCCAATCAACTGCCAACACAGCATCATTATCATGAATGGTGACAAAAATAAAAAGTGAATCAAAGTCAACTACACATAATAACGTTTCTCTACACTGCCGATACTTTGCTCTAGATTTTGGAGTGATAACACATGCAAAGTTAAACGGGGTGCTCAATCACTTTGAGAGACTGAGTCAGAAGAGGCAAACTCTGAAGTCGTATTCCCACTTAGTCTCAAGGACATGATGACACACACTTAGCCCTGAGAATTCACACTCTCAGGCGTCACACTCAAGAGTCACTTAGCTTCATCGCAAACTGAACTGGGACTCTCAAACACACAGACACACGCAGACAAAAGAGCAAGAGATGAGATGTCTATCTGAGGGCTGTTGCCAGTGTCAAAGAATATTAAAGCTTCTCACTTTGAGGGTAATTATAGTCGATAGAGCAGGGCTTCACAGCCCCTTAATGACAGAGCGGCTAAGCCCTGTCCATCACGTGTGCACACAGACAAACACGCACACAATCTCTCTATTTCTTTATCAAACACACACACGCACACAAAGTCTCTCATCTGTCTGTCATTATCTTCTCCCCAGTGTAATTATGCTGATGTGATTACATTAGATTAGTCATCTGGCCCAGTGAGAGCAGCCTGTCAGTGAGATAGAGAGGGGAGCTGAGGAAAATGTCAGTCTTCTGCTAAGAGACTGTCGCTTTCCGACCGACGAGGCGGTGAACATCAGCCGAAGGAGCGAGAGGGCAGAAAGTGTCTTTGAAGTTTAAGGAGGAAGGCGAACATAAAGGCCAATGATCCTTTGCTGGTGTTGACTTGTGAACCGACTAGGCACTCTGTGACTCTGCTGATCATCACGGAGAAGAGTTGGTCTGGGAAAGTATCTGCGTTAAGGCGATTACAGGCAGCGGGCGGTTACCATTAGCTCCACTGTCCAGTGATGAATGATCCAGCTTTTGACAAGGGAGCAACGGGGCACAACACCACTGTCAAAATGAAACTCAAACTTTGTTAACTAACTAATATCATAAAAACTATTAATTGGGCCATACAAGATAATCCAACTTTTAATGATGATGCTCCATTCCCATTAGGACTGGTTAAGAGGCATCATAAAATTCAGGGCACTCAGATAATCAGTAAAAATAGCTTCTCAACTGTACCCCCCCCCTCCCCCTCCATGTGGTTCCCTGCAGTCACACTGAGCAGAGAGCTGGATGTACCCAAGAGTAGCAGTTGCCCTCTCATTCCATGTGGTGGCAGCTTACCCCGGTTTACCATAAAATGTAAAGTATAAGATATTTGATAGTCAGTAATGTTCTTTTATATATGCTCACCCTGAAATGCTGCACAATGAGGTGCAGTATGTGGACCAGCTGCGGAACAGTGTGTCCCTCCTCCACAATTATTTTCCGGGTCCAGTGGGTCAACATCTGGTGGCCGTCCTCCATGCGGGCAGGCACAGCTGGGGTCAGGATGGCCATGGCCTGCCGTACGATGGCCCGGGCCTCCATGGTGTGGGCCTTCAGCAGGCTGTGGAAGACCTGTACAAAGAAAAGGTGATACACTTTTTAATATAGCTTTTCCTGTGACTCTTATTCCTTTTTTAATGACCCCCTTCAACTCTTTCTCTTCCAATACATTCATATTATATTGGATGTCAAATATGAGACGGAATATAACTACGCTCTAAGGAAAGCACATACTCACTCTCTTTCTCACTCACACATATGGTAAATTTTTTTCTATGAGTACTACTTACATATTTCTTGTTCTTCTAATTGTAAGTTTCTTATTTTCTATCCTGAATACATATGTCATCATCCTGATGTTTTGCTTGTTTTGTCTGTCTTCTCATGGATTCATTTTACAAAGCTACACAAATTTGCCATGTTTTATCTCTATTCTCTATTTTTAGCTCTGTGTTGAGTTAAACCCACGCTCCACTGAGTTTGTCTTCTCCCTTTGCATTCCTCCTCACCTGCAGGACGATCTTCTTGTGAATAGCGAACTTTGCAATGATGTGGGCCAGAAGTAAGTGACCACTGTATTTGCAGGCAGGGTCCACGCAGGCTTTGGGCAGCAGGCACGGCCAGGCGAAGGTCATGAGGCGCCGCAGCTTGCTGTTGCGTGACTTGTTGTTGTCATGAATGTGGTGGGGTGCGTGCTCCACCAGCAGGGTGGAAAACTGCAGCAGGCAGATTCGCAGTGAGTCCAGCAGGTCAGCCTGCTTCTCTGGGTCCAGAACCTTGGAGAGGGATGGGAGAAATGTGGGGTTAAAGATTGCTGAGTGAAGGGGAAGCGGGTACAGTTTTTGCTGGCCGTAGCACAGAGTGAGTATATCTACAGAGGTGTTGGTCAATAACAATGAATCAACTAAATATTTTTCCAGGTTGTGACACGTTTTATGTTTTATTTTTTGTGTGTAGATCAGCCTGGTGCAGTTGTAATTCTTATCAGGTGCCGACAGACGTCAATTGAAGTTTTATATTACTTAATGTATCTTATGTGCATAAATAATAAAGATAAACACATTCTATTGAATATACTGTTTATCTGAATTGCCCAAGTATACAGCAGTTCTGACTAATGTTTAGTTCCAAAAATTGCATTTGAATGACATTGCAAATATACTTTTTCACATATTGAACAGCTCTTACAAAAAGACAGCTCCCAATTCAAAATACCCATCACCATCTGAATTCCCTGAGGGGAGGTACAGAGAAGAAGAGAGCACAGCGAGAGAGGGAGGTGAGTGAGGAAATTAGTTTTAACCAGACCATAGAGGAGCCATTAGCGGCCATTAGGACTGGTGTTAGTCAGTGATGAGATCTGCCACAGCACAAACAAACATGCTGACCTTTAGCATGGTCACACCGTGACATTTACACCAGGAATTATAGTCTGGTCTGATGAATGAAACGTGATGGAAAGAGGCACCGGTAGGATGGTGGGAGGGAGAGAGAAAAACAAAGACAGATGGTAGAGACGAAAAGGAAGAAGAGAGAGATGGAATGACAGCAATTAAGTGATCAAGTAATGTGTAGAGGACAAGAGAGAAGAAGAATCAGACTAAGTAGGATGTAGTTGATGATGACTGAGACTATGGAGATGTGCTGGACTGATAAGACATTATGAGAGGAAATGCAGCAGGTAATGAAATCAGCGAGACAGATGGAGAGACAAAGCTGTTGAGTAATGAACAAAGGAAGACAGAGGGAGAAGTGAGCAGGCTGAATGTGAAGAAAGATGTTGAGGAGGAAAAAGCATACCTGCAAGCATATGAGTGCATGTGTACCTTAGTGATGAAGACACTGGTAATGCTTTCAGGATTGTCTCCTTCAGGGTTGGGCGGTCCAAGCAGCTGCTCAGCTTCCACTTTCTCAAAGCTGTACAGGAAGGCTGGATTCAGGATGTGCTGCAGCACCTATGAAACAAGAAAAACACAATGATTTTATTGATAAAAAAAAACCCCAAAGCTTTTTTTTCATTTACTTGTATGATGGAATGGAATATGTAACCTTCACTCCTTCAGGTTTCCAAAGACTACAATGGGTGATTTCACTGATAGCCCACCTTCAAGAAAGGAGAAACTAATCAGTGAAATCACCTGGTGTGGTCTTTCAAAAGCTGCATGAAATAAAAAATCTGCACACTCTCAGCTCTCTGTGGCACATAATTAAGAGATGAAATAGTAATCTAATCTAAAATCAGAGGGACACAAGTCCTTTTCAGATTGATAATAACAGGGGAAAAACTTTGATTTCATTAGAGAGGAAAAAAGAACTTAAGCATGAAGACTTGAGGCACAGCAATGTCAAATGTCCAAAACAATGGCGATAAAAAAGGTGACATTTAAAGAATCACAGAGGAAAACCATTTCTACTATTGAGATAATACTAAAGAACAATAACATGTTCTCTTAATTAACCCATAAGCATTGAAAGCAAAAAATCAATTCTAAACTATCGCTGAAGCAAAGCTTAAAATGCAATTTACAAACACCCTGAAACCTGCAGGGATTGTTACCAGAGATCTGCGAATGAAGACAAAGGCTTGATTAGCAGAATAACCCAACCACAATATAGCTAACGACTGCATTTATTAAAGAAGCTGCTATCTGTTAATGAACCCCCCCCGTTCAATCCATCATTGGGGAGGACAGGGCATCGCTCAGTGGAGAACGAGCTGTGGCAGCATATGTTCAAGCTCCTCCATTAGCGCATTATTCACACACGCTCTGTACAATGTACATGCATGGCTGATAGACTCACACATGCATGCAGAAACACACGCACCCCTAAATAAAGACACAAAGAAAATGCATGGAGCACCAGTCTGTTCATCAGTCTCATCTGTTCCTATTAATTCTCAGCTGCTCTGGCATCAATCACTGTAGGATCACAGCGTATTTCTGTGATGCCATTAGATGTTGTGCTCCTGCAGGCTGTGTGTGTTTGTGCATGTGTGCACACATACACACACAATACCTCTGGGCAAGTAGCCTAGATCTCGTTCTGCAGGTGTCTTAATTATCTTAAATCCCATTTCCATACCCTTAAACAGATAACGTACGTATGTGTGTGTTGCAGTGCCGCTAGGGTTCCTCCAAACACAATAGGAGGGAGATGGTGGCAAGGGAGGGGGCAGAATATGCATTATGACCCCATATACACCAGGAATGTGCAAATAATTTATGGCTTTTATCATGAAGTAGCCACAGGAAGTCTTGAATGATAGCCACTACCAGTCGCATAGGTTAGTTATAAGTTGGTCTTAAAGTCTATATTTGGATATCTTAAGCACTTTTTTACTCTTTACTCTGTTTTACACACAGTTAGGTGAAGAGCTGCAGGATGTTATTTCACTTTAGGCAAACCTCAAACCTTACATAATCAAGCTAAGCCGATGATTTTAAGAACTCTGCTTCAATAATATGATTTTATCCAATTGTTGTTTTGTTATATGTCTAAATCTGACTGCTTGGACAAGCCAATTAAGAAGCAATTCATCTGTGTTGATAATACAGTTGCACTTTTAAACAGCTGTACTTAAGGACGTTTGGTAACATTTTATTTTGATAGTCCATCTGTTGACACTCCACAGGTTATTAGTAGCATGTCAACAGTTGACATTCAATAACACTGTTTCAACAGACAAGTAACAGGCATTCAAGTAACTGCCAGTACACTATAAGGTGCATTTCAAGTGTAGATTGTGTCAGCATCTTCTAAGTTGACTATCAACTACTGAAAATCAATCTGTCTGTTGCATATAATTAGTGGATGAATGTATGTGTTCTATTGATAGGTTATCGACTTTCCACTGTTCTCAACTGTTTTTCACTTTAATTGGATAGTCCTAACACACGTCTACAAACGCTTAGTGGAGAATGTGTACTAATTGTCTGCTGATAGTCAACTATAGATTAGTTGACAATCAACAGATAAGCAACTTTTCTTTAGTTGTTGATCGTCAACTAATCTTTGATCTAATCTTTAGTTGATGATCAACAGGTTATCAACAGATAGTAAACTAAAGATTTAGTAGTTTCAGTGTTGTTGAATGTCAATTGATAGACTGTTGACATGCTACTGAATAGCTACTGGCAACTTGTAGAGTGTCAACAGATGGACTATCAAAATAAAGTGTTACCAGACTTTTGCATAATTTTTTTATGTTATTGTTTCATTTGTCATTTGTAAACATGAAATTAAAAAAAATAACAGTAATGAAGTGTGAGTAAAAAACTCTGTAAAAACATTTGTGCTTCTTCTCCCACACCTAACACACACAGCTGTTGGTTTCTTGCTGGGAAATTTTGATTCCTCCTGTAATCTTATAATAATATACTTTGTTGTTCACATACACGTACTGACAAAAAGATGTATTTCTTGTTTCAACTTAACACTGCAGTTTGATTTGAATCTCCACTAGGGCAGCATGAAGACACATTCTGTTGTTGTAGAAATTTTTTGTCGGGGAAAACAAAAAGAAAAAAGAAGTAGCAGAATGTGAAACAGACGCGCTGTGCTTGATAAATTTCATACACTTGTTTGTTTGCTTGTCTGCTTGAAATCTATTCCATGAATAGTCAAAACGCTTTTGAACAAAAAAGCAGCACAAAAGCGGTTTTCTGTAAGAACTGTTTGGATAAAACAAAAGAAGCAATACAGGAGCAGCATGGGGTCAGTCTGTGCCATCACAGATGATTCATTGCTGCTGTCCCACACTGTCTCTCTCTCCTACATACTCCTCTCTGTGTCTCGCTCGAAGTGAAATATTCTCCCAGACCCCTGTGATGCTGCACAAGAACCTGAGCCTCTATCTAACTCCCAGGCAAACTGAGAACGAGCACACACACACACACTTTCCTGTGATATTATGCTTCCAGGAAAATGCTAAAGGCAATTATTTAAATGTCAGTGGAGGTAACACCCACGCTCATTCTGTTGCTCACGACTCGTACACATCAACACAAAATATATTCACACATAAACACACATCCTCTCTCTTTCCATCTGTCTGTCTGTCTGTCTGTCTGTCTGTCTGTCTGTCTGTCTCTAACGCACAGCTAGCATCTGCTGCGCACCAGAGGAGAACAATTAAGGGAAAAACAACAACATGAGCAAAACTCTGATGGGGGCTGGGGGTGTCGCGGCTCTGCTAGCTGTGAGACTAAACACAGCTCTGCTAAAAATTCAAACACAGCATTTGGGCCCTGGAAAGACATAGCACAGTGAGTTGGCTGAACTCTTTCCCCTGCCTTTATTTTGTCTCTTTTTTCCCCAGTCCATATGGCGCTGAAGAAACGCAAACTGAACATGAGCAAAAAGGGCAGGGTCGAGTGAGCAGCATCATAAACACAAGTGGATGTCCTTGGATTTAGGGGTCTGGGTGCACTTGCCAGTTTCTTGTGTGTGTGTGTGTGTGTG